>OZ012737.1:25229-364982 GCA_963859935.3 Lathyrus sativus
CGTTGACACGATGTTATTAATAATGCATGAGAACATATTGTGAATATGTGTGCATTGCTTGTAATTGTATGTGAAGAATGCATGAGAACATATTAGTGAATATGTGTGCATTGCTTGATAATATGGTGATGATGATTTAAAGTATGAATACTTTGATTCTATGAAATATGTTGTGTGTGCAATCATGTTATAATTCTTATGTGATGAATTATTGAGAATGCATTAGATTAAGATGCGAGAACGGTCTTAAGTGCATTTGGTTGTTGATTGCATATGCATCATTTAGTCAAGAGGCAATGCTTGCTAGTTTCGTGGAGACTAGTGACTTGTCCCAAACCTAGAAGAATGGGTTTGAAAGCTTAGAGGACGGGCTTTTGTTGTTATCAGTCTAGAGGGCGGACCCGGTTTAAATATAAAAACCGAAAAATGATAACAAGTATTAGTACCACATGGCATGAGTTGCATTGAGTTGCATTGAGTCACATGGCATAGAGATAAATGTTGTGTGGATGTATGCATATGTGTATGTTATGTGAATTGATGAGGATTATGGATGTGTGCATGATAAATATGCTTGGTGATTATTCCATATTTGTTTATATATACATACTTTGTGATGTATATGATAATGATAATGATAATGAATGGTGGTGAGAAATGAGGAATGTGTGCATTCTATGCTTATATATATAATTATATGCATTGATTATTATGATAATATTTCTCACCCTTCTGCTGTTTTATAATACTCTATGAGGCATTGCAGATTAGGTTTTGCTGGAGGTCTTTTGTGAAGTATAGCTTCATTCTTTTGATCAGTTAGCTCTGATATGTAGCACCGGGTAGTTAGGATTGTACAGTATTCTTTTGGGATATATTTTGTATATGTATTTGTTGACAATGTTTATGTAAACATGATGATGTGGTGAATTAAACTGAACGATATGTATTTATATGATTAACATGGTTAAAGTGATTCAATGTTTAGATTTTCCACTTTTGATTCTAAATATTTAAATGTGGACGTAAGGACTAAGTTCCTCTGTTGAAACTACCCCACTGTTGCATGTCTTTTATCGAGCAGGTGTTGTATGTTAATTTCGTGATGATGTGACATGCCTCTTTTATACCATGTTTTATTTATACTCTGATGAAATTTTATTATGTGTTAAATGATTTATTTATTTATTTGGGGGTATAGAAAGGGGGTGTTACATGTGTGAGGTATCAATCATGTCCCACGGAATCTCACTTGAAAGTCGTAAAGCGCATACTTAGATACCTCTCTGGTACTCCAAAGTATGGGCTCTGGTATTCCAAGGGTAATGATTATTCTTTAGTACTCCATCCGCTCAAGCTAGTACTTCTAGAGCCGCTCTACCGATAACCGCTATTTCTCTTTTACCTCCTGAATACACTTATCTTTATGAGAAAAATCTAAGTAAAAGATCCATAGTCAAATAATGTGTTTATTATCGAAAAGTTGCTGAGAGAATGCACATTCAAGAAGTGCTTAATATTCTGGATGTGCAAAATTTCAACAACTTCTTGGAATGCGATAATAAATACAATGAAGACTTGGTAAGAATTTTCTACACTGGTCTTCAAGGAAAATTTGAGGGTTTTGAGTTCAGTACTAAGATTGGTAATAACAAGGTATATGTCAATGACTCTGTCTGGAAAAATCTTTTCAATATGTCTCCTCTGTCTACTGAGCCGCAGATTATGGTAACAAATTCTTGTACTGTGCATGGATATGAGTTCAAGGAAGCCTTGAACTCTATGCTGAAGAAACCTTATGCTGAAGAAACCTTATGCTAACGACATCGTCGCTAGTGACCTTTTTCCGAAATAAGTCACAATTGGCAGGTTGAAGCCTGTTGAAAGAATTCTACAGTGGATTGTTTCACACATTCTTCGACCCAAGAAAGGTGGTTATTCTCAGGTTGATCAAGCCGAGGTTCACTTGGTCTACATTTTGAAAAAGAAGATCAAGATTAGCTGGCCTCACTATATTGCAAGTAGAATCTACTCTTTGAAAGATTCTGGTAGAGGAACCGCATTGTCTTATGGCTCTTTTATCCACTCTGTCCTTAATAATGCAAATGTAGCAATACTTGGTATTCCTTACACAACCTTGACAATCGACCAGAAGTTTTTCCAAAAGACTCTAACTATGATGGGGTATATTTGGGATCCTAGCAAAACTGGCTACAGATTTATTGTTAAGGCCATAAGCTCTCGTCTGCAGGACTCTAATGAGAGTGATGAAGAAGAAGAAGAAGAAGAAGAAGAAGAAGAAGAAGAAAAAGGAGAAGAGGGTGGAAATCACATGGAAACTGATGAACAAGATAACAGTGGTTGGCTAGATGAATCTCCCCATTTGGAACATGATGACACCCAAGGATGGGGTGCCTGGAAACACACAGGCTAGACTACATTAGCTGAAAACTACATGCCTCAAGCAACGGATTAGGAATATCAAGAGACCTCGGATTGGAATTACGTGCCTCCATCACCTCTGCGTCCCCAACAAAACAACGACGAACTCCTCGAAATGATGAGGAGTATGCAACTTGAACAACAAAACTTCATCACTGCCCAAGATGAGCGGTTCACACATTTGCAGAACCAGCTTCAATCTCACACGAATAATTTCAACTCATTTGCAACAACAGTGATGGGTAGGTTTGATGGCATGGTTGAAACTGCCGCAAGACAACACCGTGCTCTCACTACCAGTTTCAACACCCTTAATCGAGCTATCATAGAGTATCAGAACAGATTGATGAGCAAATTCCTCCACCTCAAGAATATCCATTTCACGGAAGAGGCCATTACTTTAGGGGGAGAAGGCCTTGAGGAGTCCTTGTATATCATTGTGTATGTCATTTCATCTATTACTCATCGCATTCTAGTGTTAATCTCTTCTTATGTTTGTTTGTTTTATTAAGACATGAATCATTGTTAATTTGTAGTAACACATATTTCTTTTGAGCAATTGCATGGTTTTCTATTTATCAGTTTATATCCTTTCATTAACTTCATTATATGTGGATGTTTGTTAATGACTATCCTGTTGCAAATTTGGTGAATTTGCTTAACTCATTAGAATATGTCTTTCATTAACCTCTATCTTCTTTCTTTTTGATGTTGTCAAAGGGGGAGAAGAAAATCAAGCAAAAATAAATAACTTTTACAAGACTGATCAAACGTGCAGATCGTTTCTAGATAAATGCATGGAGTAAGGGGAGGATGATACAACACATTATTCTCAACTATGTTTCTACTATTTTTCCATCATAAAAAAGGAGGAGTATGTGAGGGCAAAGTGCCTCATACTTGGTTATACTTGTTTTAATGATGTCAAAACATATATAGTTTAAAAAATATACTTTGGACGGTATCATCGAGTCTCATATGCATGCGTTATCTTTCTTGTGTCAAACATTTGTCAAAACATGTCTAGGTACATATAAAAAGAGCACTATGTGTGTTCTATATGAGTTTAATCATGTTGATAAAGTTAGAGATGCATTATGGTCTCTTAAAAGTAGCTAAATATATGAAAATCTGCATTTTTGCAAGTTCTGAGTCTTTGAGTCGACTCATAGCATGCTTAGGTCGACTCATACAGAAGTCAATTTTCATGTCTTGTTCTCAGAAGAGCTCGCGCCGACCCTCCCGCCGACTCATACTGTGTGCTTTGTGCTTGTCAAAATTGGGGTGCTTTGCGTTGATGCATGGACCTGTTCCGGTCGATGCAAAGAGTTGTTTCCTGCATAATCTTGAATTCGGGAGAGCTCAGGTCAATCCTCCCCTTGTTTTAGGTCGATCGCTCGCACGTTTCTCACATGATTTTTGTTATGCTTAACATTTAAAGTGACTGTTATGTTGGTTACTTGGTTTCAACTTTGCATATATATTGAGTTCGTTCATTTTACACAAAACAACAAGAAAAGTGAAAATATACACTGATTTGGTTCTCATCATCTTCGTCCTCTTTCTTGCCTTTTCTCAACAACTACACATAATTATTTTGTTGTGTATTCTGCACCATCGAGGTGATAACGTCCAAACTTTAGATTGGTGTATCGGGGTTGGGTTGAGAAATCAGTGGGTTTTTCTTGAATAAAACCTTGAGGGTTTGTCCTCCAAGAATCTTGGATTTTGGGGGTTTTGCACAAACCGTTCCTTCACAAATTCAGTTGGGCGAAGGTAATTGAAGAATGATAGGTTATGTCAATTTAGTAGCGTTAACCAGAGGAGTATGGTAGGAAGGTTTGGGTTTGAATCATTGGTGTTTGAAATCAGTCGGGCAAGATTTGAAGACCAGAGGGTTGTTCAAAGGTGGTGCCGTAATCGGAGGTTTACTCATTACGTTCGAAGGACTTGATTCATCTTGAATCAAGGGAAGAAAAGGCATAGGCTCGACATCAACATTTAGGTTTGATTATTTGAATTCTATTACTTCTCTTGTAAAAACAATTTGCAGCAGGTTATATATATATATATATATATATATATATATATATATATATATATATATATATATATATATATATATATATATATATATATATATATATATATATATATATATATATATATATATATATATATATATATATATATATATATATATATATATATATATATATATATATATATATATATATATATATATATATATATATATATATATATATAGGTCTCAATTCTATTTTTAGAATTGAGGGCAGACCTACCCCGAGCGAGGACGACGAGGGAACTGCCTCAATAAATTGGTGTTCTCTCTTTTTACTATTTTCATTGCTGAATTTTGAGTTTGTGTGCAAACATATTAGTTGACTAAAATTCTGGTGTGTGTTAGTGCTGAAACATTTTTATAAACCTCTTTATAATCTTTTGATTGTAATTGAAAAGTATAGCACTTCATTCACCTATCGAAATTTACTTGAGGTGCTTCGCACACCAAGTGTTCGACTAATTACGTGAACACAAACACTTGAGTTGTTTTTCAATTGGTTTCTATTTCACACGCATTGGAAATTGTCCAACTTTAAGTGAACAAAATCTAAATGATTTGTGTTCAAACTATTGATTCTAATTCTCGTCTTTACCGGTACTCCATATAGGATTTGCGTATATCCAATCTTTTTCGTAACGGTTCGTTTAGACGAGTATAGTTCCTCGGCCGCTTCCGCTTAAAACTTTTTAAAATCTAAATCTTAATAAGTGCCGACTCTGTTTTTAATAAGTGATCTATTCAACCCCCCTTCTAGATCATTGTCGTTGTCTAACAATATGTACCTTCCATGCACCTTTTTCACATTTTTTCCAAAAGAAGCAAGTTGAAACTTGCTCACCAAGGAGAATGTTTCCACTCTCTCCATTCTATTTGCTATAAGGACAATTAAGATCGCCATTATACACCTCACATGAGCAGATTCGTGCCATACTCATCATCCACCATCCATCATCATTTTGTGCCAAAATCTATTATCATGAGTTTTTACCATAATCACTCCTTTATAACCACACCTTGACTTCATATATAAGCTAAACAAAACCCTAGAATGAGGCATCCATCCTCAGTTGGATAGAAAACATAACCCTAAACACTCTCATTCTCATTTTTTCCCTCCTTCGAATCTCACTCTCCTAAGATGGTTCCTTCATTTTTTCATCACCATTATCACTCTCCAAGCTCAAAGAAAGGAAGAAGAGGAGTTTTGTGAAGTTTTCAAGTAAGCTCAGAGGTTGCAAATCTCTAGTTTTGGTAACTTTTCTTTTCTTTTTTCTCTCTCATATTAGAAGCCATGATAGGAGTATATTGGTACATCTGAAGTCCTACCTTGTGTAGGAAATGTTTGCATATCATGTTGTCTTGGTTTGGTTGATTTTTAGTTCATGAGTTTGATTTTCGGGCTTTGGTTTGTCTTTGATTTTGTGCTTGTTTGTGAAAATGAGTGGTGGATTCGTGTTCAACATGAAATTCTACATAGAGAGGTGGTTTCGTCTGGTGTTTCTGGGAAGTTTGTGGTTGCTCCGGTGACCAGTCCACCAGAGAAGACGATCGGAGCTAGGGCTCCGGCGTCTGAAGGTGGAAGAAAAGTGAGGTGTCATTGTGCACCCTATTTTGAATTTGAATGAGATTGCATGACTTGTTTTTATTGGTTTTCACTGCTGACTAGTTGCCACATCAATTAATGAGATCCAGCGTGGCATCTGAGATTATGTTTTGTGGTTTGTGCTTGGTCATTATATGATATTTGCACCCTCTCTTAAGCCCATTTGTGCGTTTGAACTGATTCCCTTTATTTCTGATTTTGCTTATACACCTCCCTGGTTTGTTCACTTTCTTTTATTTTTATTTTTTATGTCATTTTCAATTTGTTTTTTATTTTAATTGTTCAACCCATGTTAAAAATTGATAAAAATATGTTTGATATATTTTGATGTCTCTAGAATTTTATGAAATTTTTTTTTTATTTTTCTATTTTATTTGGAATTTCTTTGTGGAGTGTTTTTACAATTTTTTCCTTGGCTAGGGTTTGTGTTCTTGATGCTTTTGATTTGCCTCCTTGATCCAATACTTTTACCATGTTTTGACACTTCATTGATGATTGTTTGAATGTTATTTTTGTGTTTGGATGATCAATTCTTGGCTATTTCTTTATTGGTTTTATGTGCTCCTCAATGCATGCTCGATCATTGTGATACCCTTGCCTTGTTGACTTGGTTTAATGATGCATTTGAACCAATCTTGTTGAGATTTTTTGCACACTTTGTCTTGATGGATATAAAATGAGTTAAAGCCTTTTTTTGGATTTTATTAGGTTATTTTTCTATTTTTGCTAGATGCCTAATTGTGACTTGATTTTGGATTTGTATATGCATGAGGTTTGACTTAGTTTGAATCCATTTTGTCAACTTGTGTCGGAGTGGAGCTTGATATGATTAGTTGATGTGATTACATGATGTTTTAAATTGATCATGGCTTTAGATTCATTGGCATTTGTTCATTTTCCTATTTTTTTGGTTGAATTCTTAAGTTGATGGTGTTTTGAGCTTGCTCCTTTGTTGTTCTTGACCTAATACCTTGAGATGATTTCTTGTGTGATCTAATGGATGTTTGTGAACACTTGTATGCTTTGGATGGCATGTTTGAGGTTTTTATTTGCATGATATTATGTCCATTGTATGATTATTTCTCATCTTTCTCTTCACATGATCATTTTGTTCTTGCTATGGATGATTTGAATGTTGTTTGTCTAATTTTTTTAGTATTATACTTGTTGAACTTGTATGATGTCTTGGAAATGAATATGATGTGTATCATTTGTGTTTGGTTCTGATCTTGATGGTATGGTGTGTCTTGCTTGATCATTTGTGCCTTGTGCCTTGCTTGAATATTTCCTTTTCTTTAAGGATGATTGTGGTATATGCTTGATTAGTCTTGATGCATACTTTGAGTTTGATCTTTGAGATTTATTCTCGTGGTTCATATGTTGATAATGGATTGATGTACATGATTATGTTGCTTCCTCACTTGGTTTCATACTTTAATCTCACATGTTTAATCATTTGAAGTGTGTTTTTGCATGAGCTAGTTGTTATTATTTGTTTGGATATTGATGAGATGCATGCTTGGCACTCTTGTGTTCATTTTCTAATTTTTGAATTGAGTTGAACAAGATATGATGTTTCTACTGCCCTACCTTTTTTCTCATCTCATTTGACTTCATTTCCCTTTGCTTGATGATTGATAATACTTCTTGTTGGACTTTAAGTCATTTGTGTGTGTTTTGGTGCTTTGCTTTGCCAATTTTTTTTGACTTCCAATCTTTGAGTATGGTTTGGCATGTATGCATTTTCTTGTTACTTTAACATGATGTTAATGTGCGCCTTGTATGATTGAGATCAATTCTTTCTTGTGTGCTTGCTTTGTCTTTTGAGTTTAACTTCCATGAGTGCTTACTTGGTGTTGCTTCTTTTCCTTGATCTCCTTCTTCTTTCTTCTCTTTCTTTTCTTGAGACTTGGTTAAGTCTTGTTTTTGTTTTTATTTGTGATTGATTAGTATGGTGTTTACTTGTGCTTGCTCACATGATCCCTTAGGATTGCTAGTCCCACTTAATTTTTTATTAAGGTGGGAGTAAGATAGACATTAGGCTTTCAATCCTTTGCATGACAGCAATTAAGATAGTCCCTTCTTGACCTCAACTTTAGGTCTATCATTTGTATGATAATATTAGGTAGACTTCCTTTTCATCCTAACATTAGGACCATTTTGTATGATAACATTAGGATTTTCAGTTTTCCTTTATTATTTTCTTTGTGTCTTCTCTTCTCATCTCAAACAACTCTAAGAAACTTAATAAAGAATGATGAACGTTGTGTGCCACGAACCTTAAGCATATGAGAAATGATGAATGTGGGGTTTTCCTCACTTGTCTAGAGTGTTTAGTGTATGCCTTTTGGGTGATATGCGACACATTCGCTCCTATGTCATAGTCTTTAGTGCAATGTGAATCTCAAACAAATTCAATTCACTTCTCTAAAACTCTTAAACCAAATTCAAACTTTTTTATCCTTCGGGTTTGTTCTTCAAAATCATTTTAGAAAAAAGTACGTTATTTTTCTGTTCTACCGCAAACAGGCGTCGACCCTAACTGCTGGAATGGGAACTTATCGTCACTCATTAAAAACACTTAACCAACCAGTGATCTAGTTTCCCAAACTACATTTGCTCTGATTTCTCATACTGGATGAGGATACGTAGGCACAATACATCGATGTCTTGGCAAGCAACCTTCCCCCCATCACCCGTAGTTTTCCGAACTACGTTGACTATGAATTTCCCATTGCACGAGGGAATACGTAGGCGTAGGGCGACGATGTTCTACCGGGTCTCTTTTTTCTTTCCATTTTCCTGTTTCCGTTTAGTAGTAGCTTTTAGATAACACACCTTTGATTAGACAACAAATGTGGATCCCGTTGAGTACAACGGACGTGAGGGGTGCTCATACCTTCCCCTTGCGTAACCGACTCGCGAACCCAATATTTAGTTGTGATGACCTTGTCTTCTCCTTTCTTTTAGGTTTTCTTTGATTGTTTCCTTTCCCTCTCTTTGCGATAAATAACGTTCGATGGCGACTCTTCTGTTTGTTTCTGCCGACCCTTTTCGCAGTTGCGACACATAACCCATATTTTCAAAAAGCTTGAGAAAAACCATGATATTTTCTTCGTTCACCAACGCTCTTACTCTTTGATTAAACATTATGAAAAACTTCCTAGAATGTTGATATTTTTATATTTAAGCTATATTATGTAATATTCTTTAGATACCTTCCATCATCTTCAACCTTGTATCAAGAAATCATTGTTGTGTTGCTCAACTTTAAAGATTTAGTGAGATAGGTAGATCCATGGTACATTCGGGAAGCTATTGTTTTTTTGTAAAGTTTCGTTGTGTGTATTAGGAAAAATAATCATTTTTATCTATGGTATATGATGGTGATCATCTAACAAGAGAAAAGTTTCTATATACTACATGGAGACTTTAGTGAAATTGAGTAATGGTTGTCGCAGAACAAAGTTAGGAGTTGTCCAATTTTTATTGGATAGAAAAATCGATCAAACAAGGAACCGACAAAATCAAGTAATTATTGTTGTAGAATGGAAACTTGGTGTAAGATTATTGTGTCTAGCAAGATTGTTGGATAAAGATCATTGGAGATTTAAATGTGTTTAGTTTCAGTAATTTGCTTCAACAGAAGATAAAATCAATTTACATATGTGTTGGTTGAAGCTTTGGAAATAGTATAAGGGGATTGGTCTACTCACTCCTCTTGTAGACCATTTAATCTCCATATTCTCTCCCAACACAAGCTCATTTAACAATTACATTTCATTACAAAGCAGATGTTAAACATAGGCGAAATTATAGAACATACAATTTAAGTTTTTTAACCAAAGTCTTTTAATTAAGCTTTCTTCTACAATTTCTTGTTCAACTTCTTTGAAACTTCATACAACTCATTCAACAAATCCACACATTTCAACTCATTGATTTTGCTCTCATCTTCATTCTAAATATCATAAACATCTTTTTCTTGTCTCATCTCTTCATCCTATATAAATAAATCACATGTATCATCACCTATAAACAAAGACACACATGTTTAAATGTTATAGAAATTAAATATAGAGACATAACCCCCAATATGTCGTATCTTCCCAAATGAGCATCTATAGAAAACCTTCCTTTGTTAGGTCCGTTCTCACAATGGTAGGACATCATACGAGCATGACACCACACAATCTTTCAAGTTAGTTATTTACAGATGAAAAAGATATGGAAACAAGTTTGATTCCCCTTATTTGAAAGATGGCACTGAAACAAGTTTGATTCGCCTTAATGAGATGCTGGGATGAGATGAAACAAAGACGTGGTTCACCTTGTTTAAGTCTGCGGACAAGTTGCAGAAAAGTCGAGGAAGAAAGTGTAAGTTAAAGTAGTACATGTTTTTTAGAAAATAACATTTTAAGACATTTTAATTGATATTCTAAAATAAAATAAATATTTATTAATAATAACTAGTTTTCATATTGTAAAGTAATTTTGTGAGAATTTGTTTATTGGACAAAGTGTCAAAATTTAGCTAATTATTATTTTTTTGTGAAATTCTATTAGAGAAAATTATTAGCAAGGATAAAAAATATGGACAAAGAATCAATATTTGTGAAAAAATTGTAAAAAATAAAATTGAACCCTATATTTAATTCTACTTATTAAGTTAACGTTATTCTAAATTAATTTATCATAGGTACACGGTTGTGGTAGCCCCAAGCCCGACCCGTGAGACTGGGCGAGCCCATCGGTGAAATCTCGGAGCATCACAATTCCATTTTCACCCATTTTTCTCTCCCAAATCGAAAAACAACACTTCTCCCCAACAACAATGGCGTTATCAAATCTCCGAAGACTAACCCAATCCGCCACCCGCCTCTCCTCCCTCTCCTTCCTAACCCACTCCCCAATATGCCGTCCAACCTCCACCAAAAAAGTCTCTGACCGCATCGTGCGTCTCTCCGCCATCGATTTCCAAGGCCAAAAACACAACGTCCTCGGCCTCACAGGCCAAACCCTCCTGAAAGCCCTAATCAACACCGGCTTAATCGATCCCGATTCTCACCGTCTCGAAGAGATCGACGCGTGCTCCGCTCACTGCGAAATCAACATCGCTCAAGAATGGCTCGATAAGCTTCCGCCGAGGAGTTACGACGAGGAGTATGTTCTGAAGCATAATTCGAGAGCTAGGGTTCTTAATAAGCACTCGAGATTGGGGTGTCAGGTTCTTCTTAATCATGACCTTCAAGGTATGGTTGTTGCACTCCCTGAACCCAAACCATGGGACACTTCTTAGGGTTATTTTTTTCTGAATGTTTTGTTGTTAAATAATGTGATTGAGTGAAAGAGGTGAAGTAATTGAACCTTGTTGTGATTTATTGCTTCCTTGTTTTTGTAGTTTGCAAATTATGATGGAACTTTTGGTTATTTGAACTACTGTGCCAGTGATTGGCAATGAAATATGCTATTAATAAGTATTTGCAACTATTGGTGCTATTGCTTATTGGTTATACTCCATCCATTCCTTCTTGATTATTGATATTGTAGAAAAAATATGTTCTTATTTAGATATGGTTTTTATCTTTTGTCAATTATAGCCTCTGCAGCACCGACATCTCTGAAAAAAGAAGTCTGTCGGTGTAGATGTGCGGAACTGACGTGTTAGTGTTGGTTTTGCGTTTCCCGTATTTGGGCTTTATAGATTTTAACTTATTTTATCTATTATTTTTTATTGGTGTCATTGCTTCTTCTTTATAGTGTTTTAGACGTGACGTGACTCCGTTCCCCTTAAACTCGTTAGCTATGAAGAACAAACATAGACATCATATACGACGTTGACAACGCTAATTGTTTGAAATAATAGAAGTGATTGAATGTTATTACGTGTTTTGGTGTTGTGTTCAGACACTAAAACCTTGAATGTGAAGTGTGAGTGCTAACTCACCCTTGTGAGTTTTGAGCTTGGAGTTGTTGTTTTAGGAGGTAATTGGAGTCATTTTTTTTTGGCTGTATAAATTACTGAATTGGTCACTTTTGAATCTTGTCAACTGCTCTTTGGGTTAATGATATTGTGTATTTCAATGAGATCTTGTGTTCTGATTCTATGTGTTTGCTATGATGTTTTAGTTCACAGTTTTCTGTGGAACTGGGTAGAAGGTATATTGCTGGTCCAATACTACAGCAATGTGAGCTAAGCAACTTATCCCTAACTTTAGTGATTAATATTATGGCTAGAGAAAAGAAGTAGGACAATATGTGTACGAGAAGCTTTTAAACAGTTTTATAACTGAAAATTTACACCGTTTCATATTTAGTTAGGAAGTTTAAGATTGCAAAGGATTTTGAAAGATTAAGTTAACATACATAAAGTTGTGCTCATTTAATCACAAGAGGAGAAACTTGTGTTAAAATGTAGTAGCATTAAAGGCTTTGAATTACAGGAAGTCAAATTGAAGTTATCACTTTTTTGGTCAATAAGATGGATGATTTGTTGCTTAGCAACTATAGATGAATGGTGTTGTTTGAAATCTTTCTCTTGAAGTTTGGAAGCTTGGATAATCATTAGAGTTAGGACAATATGAACAGATAATGCAGGAACCTTTTGATATAGAAAATTTGAGACATGCTTGTGTTTTTATATTAATTAGTTGAAGTTTTGATACTGTAGCTAGGGCTTTTCATGGTACAGTTCAGTCAGCAAACCAAACCAAACCATAGTAAAAGGTTACACGAACCGAACCGTTTCAATTTGCCCAAAACCAAAATGAACCAAAATTATTGGTTTGGTTTGGTATATCGGTTTGCAACTCTGAACCGTACCAAAACATTAGAAGACAAATTTTCCCAAACCGAACCGTTATGATCTTTTTGAAGTTTTTAATAAAAATCTGTAAATTTGTTTTAATGGTTTGGTTTGGTTCGGTTCAGCGTTTTTTTTTTTTTCCGAACAGTCCTAACTGCAGCTATAAGGCGTCTATATTATGGGGATATTATATGGTTTGTTCTATGTTAGTATCTCAACATAATAAAGCTTAGTAAGCTTCAAGCTATTTGAAAGAAGTTATAATTTTCAATAATGGATTTTATACAGAAGTTATTGGTTTTGATTCTTTTTAAATACTATGCCCTTCTAACTCTCAGCTTAAGTATCTTCAATTACTTTCACCATTCATCTATGAAACGCCTAAAGTTTGTCATTATATAGTGGTTAGATGGAAAATGACACTGATCACTGGTGGTAATAAGTTGGGTTTTGCTTGGTCCTCGTTTGCTGCTAATTCCCTGTTCATTTGTATAGATTTATCTTGATAATTTGTGTAGACTTCAAGTTCAATTCCAGTTATTTAGGTTTTTCCTGTATATAAGAAAGGGTCCTCTACCTTTCTACCTCCTCTACATGCCAATAAATCGCACAAGACTGTATTTAGCAATGTGATTGCTCACCTTTCTAAGTGCATCAGCATTTGACTGGTTTGATAAGTTCATTTTACAGGAGAGTATTATTATTTCACGGAGTCCCTTGTTCTAATCCTTCTTCCTAGACAATATAACAAAGCTAATAACAAATATTAAAGATTGATGATTTATCAACTGCCTAGGAATATACATATTTTTTGGTTTACTCTTTCCACCCTTAAAGGTGTTCCCCACCACCTTAAAAAATCATAATTGTTCTTAGAATTCGGAGATGCATCTTTGGATGCATTTTACATATTCAGCATAAATTGTTGAGAAACCCTTATTTTGTTAAAAATATAGTCCAGAGATTCATCTCTGAAATCATCTGAAAATGTATTTCTATATAACTTCAATTTTGATTCATGGTGACATTGATATGATTACATGATTATCTAACCCATGTCATGAGAAATGGAGGACCAGTTTCCATGGCAGTGCATGAAAAGTGTGAAACTAATATACTATCATAATCTGTTTTTTTCTCTAATAGAACTGACTGAAAATTTAAGAGAGCGGATTCCATGTTTTCATAATTTTTATCACAATAATTTCATTGTTTATTATACTTATACTGTTAGCATGTTGTGTGTTTAACTAAGTAGTTAAAATAGTTAATAAATTTTATTCAGAACGGTACAAATATTTAACAATTTTTTTAGCATTTAATCAAAGTTATTTAATGATAATGAATATTTATTTAAATATCAATATTATTTGACAGTTCTAAAACTAGCACTATCAGTATGAAAAAGCGAATTACTTTGGTCATAGTTACAAAATTATTAACGTAGATAGTAAAGAGTATGATTTCAAAATAAAGTTTTTGGATGTATATCTTCGTAATTATTTGAAGATGTATATCCAAATTAAATTTGAATAAAATATGGTGGTTCACTTATAAAGTGCTAATAAAGTGCTAATGTGTGAATTATAGGTATCTTTGGAGATGTATTTTTGTATTTATTTAAAAAAATTTATGTGAATCTCAAAAAGATATAGCAGCGTAGTGACTGTTGTGCTTTTAGGTGTTTTTGGAAATATATTTTCAGACTCAAGTATTTTTGAATTTCTAGGGTGTGGACACACTCTGAGGGGTGGAAAGAGTATCTCTTAATTTTTTTTTAACCACGATTTAGATTTTGGGTACTTGTATTAAGTTGTTAATGAATGCAATTTCTCCATCTTTGACATCAGTTTGAAGACCTTAAACAAGGGAGATTCTCACTTATTTCAATGTAGTTTGGATTGTAGTTTAGGTTGTGTTGTATACACTACATTGTTTTGTTATCTGCACAGTCTTTCCTTTTTCCTCTAACCCTCATTTCCTTCTTTTTCTGACGTGTCGTGACCATGTCCTCTGTAATACTCTATTTCTCCTCCGCATAGATATATAATAAATAAGAGTATTCACATAATTCTAATGTCACACATTCTCTTTTCTAAGCATACATGTTCTTTAAGACTTTATTAGCTAAAATGACAATCAACACCTTCACTTAAGGTGTCATTCATCTTCATTTAAAGTATCATTATAGTAGAAATTTTCATAATAAAATACACATAAATTAAATCATTTAAACTTCAAATGCACTTTATGAAATATTCAAACTCATGAAGGAAAAACACATAAAGAAAAGGAAGAAACAACCTTTCACCATCTTTCAACTCTAAGAAGCTACTCAGTTACCCACTTATTTGTATTCTGAACAGGAGCATAGATCACATTAACAATAATGGGTGAGAAATCACAAACAATAATAACAGACACATACTGCATGGTAGGATATCAAACACAAAATATTTTACACAATCTCATTCATAGTATATCAAAACACATTCCCACACCCATATTCATCAACCAATCATATCTCAACAAATATACATATAACTCATTATATAATGCAACTGAACTATGCAACTCTATCCATATGTATGTGGTACCAACTCAATATTTGGTTCTCTCTAGAACATGGTCCCTTCTTAATTAGTAGACATGCTTATTGACACAAACCTTATGATGCATGAGCATATCATTAAATAAATGCTTAGGACCCCTCTTTTGATCCTAACATAATGCATTGACAACTCTAGTAATCCCTCTGTGGATTACATTTCAATTACAATCAGAAAATGTATAACATCATATAATTCAGTGCAACTCAAGTATACAATCAATCTCCTCAATTAGATTATTACTCATACATGCAATAACACAATAGTCATAAATATCACCTCAAAACATTATGACATTGTCACACTCTCGATTCATACGAAAACATCATCATCAAGTAGTTCATTAGGTAGCTCTGAGTGTTAGCCTCCCAACACTTCGAACGATGTCTCATTTGAACTTACGGAACAAAAGTTATGGTCAAAATCGTTGAACAGTGCAACAAAAGACAAAACGAACATTCTGCCAATTTGGAGTCAATACATAACATTTATGATTTGACACCCAACACTTATGTATCGACTCCCGACACTTATGTATTGATACATATTGCGTAGTTTTTGTAAAATTCTTATTTTGTTGGTTTGGAGTCGACTCCAAGCACGTATGGGTTGATTCCAACTGTTGTTTTTGGAAAAAAAATCAGATTTTAACGCACGCGAAAGACATTTTATTGTTATAAAACCATTCAAACACTTCTTAGCACAAAAATAACTTATTTCAAATATCTATTTTTTCCAGATTAAAACCCCAGTTTTATTAAACCCTAATTCTAGCAATTAACATACCAATTCAATAACTGATTCATCAAATCACATCTATAAACTCTTCATAATTGCAACAATGGTGGAAAGCACACATGTATATACACACACTACATAATTTCAAACATTAATTCACACAAAATTCACATCAACATAGTCAGGAGAATATCACTCCTCAAGAACACACACAAAATTATCACAATCATCATCCTTGTTTGAGGTTAAGGACTCCTCTACCATACCCCTCATGCATAAATCCTTATTTAAGGTTATTCTCCCCTCTTACCTTAGATTTTTTCAAAAAAATTCTTTAAAGCTCTTTCAATGGATGCTCTCCATGTGCCCTAGAC
Organism: Lathyrus sativus; assembly: GCA_963859935.3. NCBI lineage: Eukaryota > Viridiplantae > Streptophyta > Magnoliopsida > Fabales > Fabaceae > Lathyrus > Lathyrus sativus. Next base: position 41,890 of record OZ012737.1, read on the forward strand.
CTTGTCTTTCCGTCTTTCCACCAAATTCTATTTTCACGTAGAAAAACCCTCACAACTCCTTACTAACCTTTTTATTAGTAACCTAATCCCCCAATTAGAGACTTCCAACATTACCCCCACTTATCCCTTATTCACCAAAATGTATGTATTATTTCTAATTTTATTTTAATAAAAACGCTACTAATATGCCTTATTTTTATTATTTTATTTTCTTATTTTAATTAAATAATTAAATTAAAATACTATTGTTTAATGATTAAAAATATACTTTAATAATTCTAGGACACTTCTACCAATCTCGAATCACAGTCCACATTCCCACCTTAAAGTCACACACCCGTGACACCCATATTAATTCAATTATCACATATAATAATTAAATTAAATCATAATAATTCAAATAATTTGATAAATCAAGAATAGGTGTTCTAATTCTCTTCCACTTAAAGAATTTTCGCCCTCGAAAATTACCTTAAGCAAACAGAGCCGGATACGACCCCCTCATCTGCCTCTCTAGCTCCCAAGTCACGTTTTCACTAGTAGGTCCTCCCCAAGCTACCTTCACCAAGGTAATATCTTTACCACACAACCGTTTCACTTTCCGATCCTCTATCTGCATAGGTGATACATCAACAATAAGGTTATCTCTCACTTGTACACCATCCACTTGGACCACATGAGACATATTCATAATGTCGCTTCCACGAAAATAAGGTGCCGGCAAAACAAAAGATTCGCCACCTTTCGTTATTTATCCCTCAGAGCGGGGAAGGAAACGATTGGAAAAACCTGACGAAAAGGTATAAGACAAGGTCATCGCAACCATTGTCTGGGTTCGGGAGTCGGTTACGCAAGGGGAAGGTATTAGCACCCCTCACGTCCATCGTACTCGATGGGATCCACGCTTGTTGTGTTTATCTGACGGGTTGGTTTTATCTATCTACCTATCAAGGCTGATCTGAAAAAGAAAAGAAAATGACTCGGCAAAGCGTCGCACTTTATGCCTACGTATTCTCATCAGAGAATGAGAAATCAGAGTCTACGTAGTTCGCCTGACTACGGGTTACGGGGAAGGTGGCTCGCCAATACGTCAGTATTGTGCCTACGTACTGTCAACAGGTATGAGAGATCAGAGCTTACGTAGTTCGGGATAATACGGCTTACGGGAATTCAGATTCATTTGTTTTATTGAGTAGGGTTAACAAACAGTTCCAGCAGTTTGGCGTACGCAGCTCGACCCTTGGAGGCTTAGGCGTTACCGTTTGCGGTAGAACTAGGAGTTAACGACACTCTTTTCTTCAGAAAAGCTTCCTTTGACTTATTGGCCCACGGGGCAAAAAGGTTTGAAGTTTGTTTTCTGTCTTTTACGGAAGAACTGTTTTTTATGGATGTTTGCAACCAATATCGCACTAGAGACTATGACCTGAGAGTGAATGCGTCGCATGTCCAAAGGGTGCCATACTAAACATCCAAGCTGTCGAAAATAAACTCTCCGACAACCCTTTCTCAGATAGCTTAAGGCTCGTAACGTACGACATCAGTTAACCTTTATTACTGTATTTTAATTTGTTTTGAGATGAGAAGAGAGAACGAACAGGTTCAACTAAGGGGAGACTATCAAGTCCTAATGTTGTCATGCCAAGGATTCATCCTATGGTAGAAGTTTGAAACAGGGAACTCCTAGAAGTTATCATGCATAGGTTTCAACCTAAAGTTCTAATCATCACTTCCTTATCAAAGGAAACGAGAGTCCTAGGGGATCATGTCAATGATGAATAGCAACAGATGAAGCATCGGCTTAAACAGTAAACAGTAAACGACTGTAAAATGCGTGCAATGCAAGTGAGGGAGGAAATGTGTGTGGGGCGTCAGCCTCCACAAGCTCGTCTCGACCTCAAGCCAGATATGAATAACTGTAATCATACAGAAAATAAAATAAAATGTCATCAAGCAAATCACAAACCACATAGGCAAGGGAGCAGGGCTCTACTGAATACCCGCAAGCAAAGCCATACAGTAAAAATACAAGCAGAGGGAGCAACTCAACCTCTAGTGCAATCATGCTCCTAGCTTAAATCAATCTAAACATGAACTTATTCTAATGCATCAAGCAAATCAAACAAGTCACATCAATACAGTTGCACAGAAAGCAAACAGACAGGAAAGAAAGCAAATTCACAGCTTCCACAGCTTCACAGCAAAGCTCTCCTCTGACAGCAGTTCAGTCCTCAGTCTTCATCTGCTCTTCAAGGCTATCATCTTCAATATCAAGTATCAACTTTCTTCTTCAAGCTTTCAAGGCATCAAACACAAGTAGCAACTTGTTCTTCTTCAACTTCAAGCTTCAGCTCTGTTCTTCCTTCTCAATTGGGTCTTCTTCACAAATGTCAACTTGTTCTTCTTGGTCTTCAAGCTTCATCTCCAAAGGAAGTCTTCAAATACTGGGAAGTGCAACCTCTAGCATCTTCAATATTCTAGCAAGGAACTCCATCCTCTAGCAAGGGAGAAAGATTCATCCAACAAGAGTAAGGTTTGGATAGTGGAAAGCAAAGTGAAGACCAAAGGTCACCACTAAACACTCCACCATCAAAGAAAGGAACCCTCAAAGGTTCTACCAACTTGTGAAGAGCCACACATCCTACCAAAAGAGGGATGAGGCCTTCACAAGGGGACCTTACATCATAGGGAGGAATGGAAGTGATCAACACCTTCCATGTTTATGAAAAAAGAGAATCTATCTAGAAGCTCTACTTATAAACCCTAATCTTAACACCTAAACAAAACTACTCTAAAGGAAGAGCAAACTTCAAGTCCAAGCTCCATCATGCATTCCACAGCAGCCCACACAAGTCTTCAACATCAGCCAAGAGCAAGAGAGGCAAAACCCTAATCTAAGGGAACTAAAGAAGTCATTCTAGTTGAATTAGCAAGTTAGGATCACCTAAAACCTAGTACTAAAGTTAATCCTAACTAAAATACTAAAACCAATTGTAAATTCCTACAAAAATAAGTATGGGAACCTAAGTCAATCATGACTCTACCATACAAAATCCAGAGGTTAAATCATCCAAAAAGTCCTAGAAATAAAATCTAAACTATGGGGTACTAAGGTTAAACCCTAAAACTAGAGCACCTAAAGTTTCAACCTAAAACCAACACCTAATTTCATCACAAAAATGTGAGAAAAATATAAGGGGAGAATACATGTCTAAGCTAACTACACACAAAAAATTAGCTCAAGAATCATCATTAAATGATCACACAAAAATCAGCAAGGCAAGGTATCAACCATAATGGAATTAATATCAATTAAAATATAAAAAATGCAATTAAAATCACAAATGCATGAATTCCTAATATTTTAATTTCCTAAAATTCTAGACTCATTCATGAGTCAGGGGGAAAAAATTTGGATCAATTTAAGTTATTTTCCTATTTATTATGAATTATTTTCTAAACTATATAAAATGATGAAAAATAAAGAAAATAAGAAGAAAATGATAAAACCTGCGTATCAAATAGCAAATATTTCAAGTTTATTTCACAGATTGGGCCAATTGGGGGGGTGTGGATATCACTCAGTGCACTAAGCCCAAACCATTCCAATTAATGAAACGGTGCGTTTCATTCAGAGTCTCTCTTCAGAGTTCAAAATCAAATCGTGGTCGTGTATCCTTGGATTGAGTCAAATGTCAAACCTTCATCTGAGGGCTCATGCTCATCGTCCCCAAATTCAAACTGAGATGGAGGGAGTTCTCATACGGTGGCCTGAGTTGCAGCGCCACCGTCTTCTCCGGTGAAGTGGTGTACACAGGTCAATAAAAATACTGAAACAAATCATCATCCCACTCAATTTTTCATCCTGATCACGAATCCATCATCCAAATTCACTAATTCCTTCTCTAACTCCAAACACGATAGAATTTTCAGAAATCCACCAAATCTTGATCATCACAATTCTCAAAGATAATGATCCTAATGTAATCTACACTTCTCACTGATCAATCACCACTATCCAATCATGAATGTATCACCAAGAATCTTGAGAAATCAGGCTCAACAGAAAATGATCCATGACCTAGAGTGTCTCTATCCATCAAATTCTTGTACCAAAATCCATCTATGTCATGCTAAGAACCTAACCACATAAAGATTTCTAGCTATCTCTCCCTAAATTAAGCACAATTTCAATTTGTACAAACCTGGTTTCAGATGAAGAACAGGTGCAATTCTTGCTCGATTCCTACTCCACAATGATCCAGATTCACTCCAAATCTTCTTCTGAAGCTAATGCACACCTCAAGTTGGCTTGATTCCTCTTCAATCTCAAAACACGATCTTGAGTTGCAGCTCTGAGTTTTCAATTGTTTTCTCTGCTACCAGCTTCAAATGCTTCCAAAAAAATGGCTGAACACACTCCAAATCTTATATAGAACTCAATGGAAATGTCTAGAAACTTCTGTAACCTTCCAAATGAGATTTTGCAATTTCAATTTCTCCTTCAAAGTCTCATGTGCACAGTCACGATTCTAGCTCTGTTTGGGCATGAAAATGCTTGGAAAATTCATCTCATGAGATATTGAATTGGTTGGTTAAAACCCCATTTTGAGCAACTTTCAAGTTGAACAAAATTCCATTTGAGATGTCTAAGTTGGTGAAAATGACCTATAATCATAAATGATCCATAATCACAACTTCCCAAAATACCCTTGACTTGTCAAAGCCATAACTTGAGTTCTACAAATCCTATCAAGGACTTATAGTACTCTATGGAAAGCTAAGAGGATAAGGAACAACATTCATGTTGACCAAAAGTTCATAGGAATCATCCTTCTTGGGAAAACGTTTCATGCAAGTTGGGTAACTTTCAAGCTCCAAATTCACATACCTCAGATGACTTGTACCTTGTCAAAGCCATAACTTGAGTTCTACAAATCCTATCAAGGACTTCTAGAACTCAAATTAAAGCTAAGACCATGCTCTACAACAATCATGTTGGGGTTAAGAACAGATGACAATCACATCTTGAGCTAAACGGCTTTGAAGATAGGGGTCAAGCTAGGGGATTTTACACTGTCAAGCCTTAGAAACCCTAGCTTGAAACTTCTCAAACTCTTCAATCATGATGAGTTAACCTTGGAATCATCCTTATGACATCTCAATGTATCAATCCATGATCACATGGCTCTTGGATTAGGTCTCAACCTTCTTCAAATCATCAGTTGACTTAGGGTTGACCCAGTCAAACCCTAATTGCACCACTCATGGCTGAGCCTTCTTAATCTTGCACAATGAACTGTCTAGGCCTCAAAGTGATCTTCAACACTTCTCATGAGCTCTCTCAAGACCTCAAGTCTAACTTCATGGCTTCAGAATCATCTGATGACTTCCCACAACTCTCAAGTTAGGAGACACACCCTCTTGGCTTCAATCACTCACTCTGAGGATCTTTTAACTTCTCTGACAAGGATATCAACCCTTGAACATCTGAATAACCTTCTTAGCTAGCTTCATAGTCTTGTATAGCTATTTATTGGTAATCATACCTCTTGATATCCTGCATACATGTCAATAAAATGCAAATGATAATGCTAATGTGAATGAAATGAAACATAAGCTAGGTAAAGAAATGTTGGGCAAATTTTGGGGTGCAACACATAATGTATATCCTCAACTGAGACACGTAAAATAGATCATGAATATTTTCAAGCGATGATGGTAAAATGATCTGGTAGGCAACCTCTCATATCCTTTGCGAAATCTGGTATGGACCAATGAAACGTGGAGTGAACTTTCGAGACTTCAAAGTTCGACCAACACTGATTATTAGAGTAACTCTAAGAAACATATGATCACCCTCTTGGAACTCTTCTGGCAACTCTATGAAGCTCTCATCTTCTCTTGAATCACCTTAATCTCATATGTTGTCTGTTGGATAATCTTAGGCCCCAATTATAACACTCTATCCCGATTCATACACCAACACAAAAGTGTCCTTCACCTTCTACCATACAGCGCCTCAAATGGTGTCATTCATATACTCGAATGGAAACTGTTGTTGTAGATAAACTATATCAACGATGAAAATTCATCCCAAACACCTCCTTTTTCGAGCAAACGAGCTCTCAATAAGTCTTCTAAATATTGGATAGTCCTCTCGACTGGACCATATGTCTATGGATGGTAAGCGAAACTCAATCGTAACTTCGTACCCAACGCTTTCCGCAAGTTTTCCCAAAACCTTGAAGTAAATCTCAGATCTCTATCAGATACGATACTGGAAGGAATACCATGCAAACTGATAATCTTCTCAATATACATCTCCGCTAGTTTCTCCAATGGATAATTAAGTCTCATTAGAAGGAAATGAGTCAATTTAGTCAACCTATCAACGATGAACCAAATCGTATCACAACCTTTCGCTGTCCTCGACAACCTAGACACAAAATCCATCGAAATGTTGTCTCATTTCCACTCGGGAATAGACAACGGTTGCATCAAGCCCAATAACTTTTGATCCTCCACCTTTGACTTCTAGCAAGTCAAAATGCATTCACAAAACTAGCAACCTCCTTCTTCATTCCTGGCCATCAAAAGATCTTCTTCAAGTTTTGATACATCTTAATAGCACCAGGATGAATACTCAAGCCACTTATGTGACCTTCACCAATAGTACTCTGCTTAAGTTCTAGCGCATTTGGAACACATAAACGGTCTCGAAATCTTATCATTCCATTCTCGTTGATTCGGAAATCACCACCTTGTCCTTGATTGATTAATTTCAACGAATCAATCAATTTCAAGTCCATCTTCTAACCTTCTCTAATTTCTTCAAGAATATCATTGGTAAGCTTTAACATACCTAACTTCACACTCTGCGGCGTTACTTCACAAACCAAACTCAAATCTCTGAACTCTTTGATCAGATTCAACTCTCTAGCCATCAATGTCGACATATGAAAAGTTTTGTGACTCAATGCATCAGCTACAAAATTGGCTTTACCAGGAGGGTAACTCAAATCAAAGTTATAATCCTTCAGAAACTCAAGTCATCTTCTCTGTCTCATATTCAACTCTTTCTGACTAAAAAGATACTTCAAAATCTTGTGATCACTATACACCTCAAATCTTGAACCAAACAAATAATGTCTCCAAATCTTTAGCACAAACACAACTGCAACCAACACTAAGTCATGTGTTAGATAATTCCTCTCATGCAATTTGAGTTGCCTTAACGCATAAGCTACAACTTGATGATTCTGCATCAATACATCTGTAACACCCATTAAAGAAGTATCACAATACACAATAAAAGACTCAGTCAGACTCGACAAAATCAGAACAGGAGCTGACATCAACTTCTTCTTGAGCTCTTGAAAACTTTCTTTGCAAAATGAATCCCAAACAAAAGCTTGACATTTCCTCGTTAGCTGAGTTAAAGGCAAAGCTAACTTAGAAAAACTTTCAATAAACCTGCGATAAAAATCATCCAACCTAAGAAAACTTCGAATCTCAGTAACAAACTTCAGAGTCTCCCATTGTAACGCAATATCAACCTTTGAAGGATCAACAACAATCCCCACAATAGAAATCACATGACCAAGAAAACTCATTTCCTTCAACCAAAACTTGCATTTAAACAATTTAGCATATAACTTTTTCTTTTGCAAAATTTCCAATATCAACCTCAGATGATCTGCATGTTTTTCATATATCTTTGATTAAATTAGGAAATCATCGATGAACACAACCACAAACTTGTCTAAAATTGATGGAAGATCCTATTCATATACTCCATGAATACGCATGGAGCATTAGACATACCAAATGATATCACTGAATACTCGTAATGACCATATCTCGTTCTGAAAGTTGTCTTTGGAATAGCTTCAGCCTTTACATGGATATGATGATAACTGGATTTCAAATCAATCTTGGTGAAAACAAAAGCACCTACTAACTGGTCCATCAAGTCATCAATCTTTGGAAGTGGGTACTTGTTCTTAATAGTTATTTTGTTCAACTGTTGGTAGTCGACACACAACCTCATACTACCATCCTTCTTCTTGACTTATAGTACTGGTGCACCCCACGGTAAAACACTCGGACGAATAAAATTCTTCTCAAGTAAATCTTCCAATTGTTTCTTCAGTTAATCCAAGTCTGAAGCAGACATTTGGTAAAGAGCCATTGACACCAGACTAGTACCAGGTACTAAGTCTATAGAAAACTAGCTTTATGCTTTGGAGGAAAATAACTAATATCATCTAGAAATACTTCTAGAAAATCACACACCACAGGTAGCTCTCCAATCACATCTTTATATTCATACTTCATAGATACTAGTATCATAAACACTTCAACCTTATCCTTCATGAACTCGTCCACTTGGTTAGCCGATACTAACATATCTTCATGTTTAACACTCTTTAAAAACATTATTGTCTTGGTGTAACAGTTGATATGCACATGGTTGAACTCCAACTAGTTCATTCCCATAATAACATCAATTTTCACTAATGGAAGACAAACCAAATCCATTCCAAAAGCTCTAACAAAAATACTCAGCGGACAATTCAAACAAACAAGAGTCGTAGTTACTGAACCTATAGCTGGGGTATCAATAACCATGCTCCCACTCATAGGCGACAATTCAAAATGCAACCTCTTAGCACAACCCAATGAGATTAAGGAATGTGTCGCACTCATATCAATAATAAAAATAAAAGGAATATCATTGATAAAACACGTACCTCAAATCAATCTTTCATCACTTGAAGTCTCTGCCCCCGACAAAGCAAAATCCTTTCCTCGAGTATGAGCCTTCTTAGATTTCTGACAAGTAGTATTGATGTGGCCCTGTTTCCACAGTTATAGTAAGTCATAATATCACCCTTGCAATTAAAAATCTTATGATCTGTCTTCCCACACTTGAAGCATTTATCTTGAGAACTCTGACACTTGATAGCATGATGTCTCTACGTACCTCAAAAAATACAATTCTCGCGATAGACGCAGAAAAAACGTTCGAACAGAGTCGCGACTGAACCTTATTCATCCCAAGGAGTGAATAGGAAAATATCGATAAAACCTTTAAAAGATAAGAACATGTTTGTCGCAACCAAATTTTAGGCTCGAGAGTCGATTATGCAAAGGAAAGGTATTAGCACCCTCTACGTTCGTTGTACTCAACGGGAACCTCTTGATTCGATTCGAGAGAAAAGTTAGCTAGGGTTGTTTGTTTTCTTCTAAGGATTTTCTTCTAAAGGGGAAACGGGTGAGTTTTTATTAGGGTGCGCTCGTCAAGGATTGGGGACCTTGTGCCTACGTACTCCTTCGTGCAATGGGAAATTCAGAGCATCGTAGTTTGTGAAACTACGAGAAAAGATTTGGATAGAAAAAGGAAAAGGTAGTTCGCTAGGATCTCACAATCCTATGCCTAGGTATCCTAACTGTGCAATGAGGAAGTCAGAGCAATCGTAGTTCGGAAAACTACGGTTGGTTGGTTTGTGTATTTTTGAACGAGTGTTTAGGTCACACTCTAACTGCTAAACATTGTCTTGTCTACTTGCTAGGGGAGGCTGAAGCACTAATTTATATGCGCGAGAGAATGGACTAAACAATGTTCTTTGTAAAAAGTTGTTTGAATTGTGTTCGCTGTGAAAATTGGTGAACTACCGCTGGTCTTACAAATCAAAAAAAGATATGTTTTACTTGCAGGATCGACCACACAAATCCTAGTACATATGCTAATTGATCTTAAATGAAGTTTGTAAGTGCTCTTGATTGACTGAATTTTGTGGCAATACATTAGTGTATGTATGAATGTCATGTCTGATATTGATACACTCATAATATGGACTGTGCAGGGTAAGTTAACTTAGCTAACTATAAGTTAAATTGGATGTCATACTCAATGTTATGACATAGGTCGTATGACATCAAGCGAAGGTTTGTTATTCTGGTAGCTAGAACTCAGAAAATAAATCAGAAGCTCAAGCTGGAATGCAGGAGACATCTTAGAAGCCCTAGGGGAACTAATATGTACCTAATTAAAGTGGCAAGCATGCAGAATACTGAAGAGAGGTTTTATTATGGATAAAACCTAATTTATGCACCAAGGCCCAAAGGACTGAAGCGGCTATAAATATCATAAGGAGCAATTCTGAAGTGCAGCTCTTGACAGAAGAATTGAGAGTGAAAAGCAGAGAGTCCTCGGGAGTGAAGAAGGCTAGTCTTCACGTATACACACTGTTTAGGAATACTTGTACTCCAAGCAACTGTCTGGTGGATGATTGCATTGGATAGGTAGATTCTAGGCCGTGTCTCACTCGAAGCTGTGAAGCAATGGTGCGTGAGTTCCTTGATCAAAGCTGTGAAGCAAGATCAAGGTGTGTGTGTTTTGGAGTGTCTTTTCGAAACTGCTTTTGCAATTGTAACTGATATGACAGTTGTGTGATTGAGGGGGAGTGAGTGGGCATACTCAGGTACTAGAGAGTCTCTAGGATGAAGTGTCATTGGGTAGTGATTAAGTGAGGAGTGTAAACTGGAGGTTTAACTCTGAATTGATACTGCTGATAGTGAATTTCTTCCCTGGCTTGGTAGCCCCCATATGTAAGTGTTGTTGACACTGAACTGGGTAAACAATTACTGTGTTATTTATCTTTCTGCATTTACAACTCTGTACTTTAAATGGTTAGATAAATAGTATGACAGACTGCAGATGTCACAAAAGAGGTCGTGACATTGGTCATGACATTGGGACAATTTAAAAAAAATTTAAATTGGCCATGGTCTGTCCTCATCCTTGTTGAGCAGAGATCAATGTTCTTGGAACACATGTGATCTGCATACCAAAATTTCAATTGGCATCAAAGCAGGCACCCTGCCTATTTGAATCTGGGTGAGATCTAGAGAAGATAAATTCTGGTACTATGGATAGAAATATAGGATTCATAAATAGACTACCAATTATGGATGGCTCTAATTATGATTATTGGAAGCCTAGGATGATTGCATTCCTAAGGTCCTTAGACAATAAAGCTTGGAGAGCTGCAAGCTCTGACTGGGAACATCCTGTGAAGACTGACAAGGATGGAGTATCTGTGCAAATTCCTGAAGAGGAATGGACCAAAGAGCAAGAGGCTTTGACTCTTGGAAACTCTAAAGCATTGAATGCGCTCTTCAATAGTATAGACAAAAACATTTTTAGATTGGTCCACCACTGTGAGCTAGCAAAGGATGTTTGGGACACTCTCAAAACCACTCATGAGGGAACTTCCAAGGTAAAAATGTCTAGACTTCAAATGCTGACCACAAAATTTGAAAGTCTAATGAAGGAAGATGAGTCCGTTCATGACTTTTACATGAATGTTCTTGAACTAGTTAACATCTCAGGAGCTTTGAGAGAAAAGATGGCTGAAGAAAAGCTTGTAAGGAAGATTCTAAGGTCATTACCTAAATGGTTTGCCATGAAGGTAACAACCATTGAAGAATCTCAAGACATATGCCACATGAAGGTAGATGAACTCATTGGTTCCCTCCAAATCTTTGAGATGGGAATGTGTGATCAGGCTATGGAGAAAAAGAACAAAAGCATAGCTCTTGTTTCAAACACTACAGAGAACTCAGGTGAAGACAATGATGGAAGCAAGGAGAATTTATCAGAAGCTATAACTATGCTTAGGAGACAACTCAACAAACTCATGAAAATGGTGGATCAGAAGGGTAGAGCTGGTGGCAAGTTCATCCCATCTGAAATTAGCAGAAAGACTAAATCTGAAGAAAAGTCCAACCAAGGCAAAGGAGGTCAATGTCTTGAATGTGAGGGATATGGACATAGTAGAATTGAATGCCCCACCTATCTAAAGAAATAGAGGAAAAGCCTAAATGTAACCTGGTATGATGGAGACTCTGAAAGTGGTTCAGAAAAGGAGTCTGTCAAGCATATCACTGTTCTAAACAGTGTGTGCATATCTGATGATGACTCAAGTGAGGATGAGCTAACGTTTGATGAGCTTGCGGCTTCATACAAACATCTGTGTTTCAGAAGTGCAGAGGTATGCCAACAAGGAGAAAAGAAAAAGGGGATCATTAAGAAGTTGGAGGCTGAGAAGAAGGAACATCTTGCAACAATAGACTCACTCAACAGTAAGGTTAGCATGTTGAATTATAAACTTGAGCAGATGTCAAAGTCAATCAGGATGCTAAACCCTGGGACTGACACTATAGAAGAAATCCTACAGAGTGGTCAGACATCAGGAAATAGGTCTGGACTGGGGTTTGTTAGTAAACAGAAACCTATCTTGAATCTCAAGAGGACAAAACCTGAAACCCAGAAGTCAAAGGGGATGTCACGACCAATGTCACAACATCAGAGAAACAAAAACTGTAACCAAGTCAAGAGTAAATTCCAAGGGTATAGGTGTTACCACTGTGGAAGACTTGGACATATTAAATCTGTATGTTTCTGGCTGCATGGATTTCCTAGCCATCTCCATCAAGGAAAATTCAAACAGGGTGCTTATGTCAAGAAACAACATCATGCTAGACCCAAGAAGGAAGTCCCTGTCAAGAAGAAAAAATGGGTTGCCAAGGAGGTTTCTCTAGTAGCTCATACTTCTCTTAGAATGCCAATCAAAGAAGAATGGTATTTTGACAGTGGCTGCTCTAGACATATGACTGGAATAGAGAATCTTGTGTTAAAACTTAAACCTCATTTCCCAAGTCATGTCACATTTGGTGATGGAGCTAGAGGAGAAATCAAAGGTGCTGGAAAACTAGAGTGTCCTGGTGTTCCAAGACTGGATGATGTCTTGTTGGTTAGAGGACTGACTGCCAATCTCATCAGTATCAGTCAGCTCTTTGGCCAAGGTTTCAGTGTAAAATTCACTAAGGATGAATGTGTTGTCACCAATGAAGAAGGTAAGGAAGTTATGAGGGGATCTAGAGCCAAAAACAACTGCTATCTATGGGAGCCTAGAAGTAACCTCAATGTCTTGGCCAATAAAGAAAAGAAGGATCAACTGTGTTTGGAGAAAGGTAGACATCTTCAAAGGATGAAGAAGACCATAACCAAGGAATTAGTAAGAGGAATTCCTAAGTTTCCCCTAGATGGAAGAACAGGCTATGGTAAATGTGAGACTGGTAGGCAAGCCAAGGATGGACATCCAAATAATGGTCATCATAGAAATCTAGATCTACTATACTGGAACCTAATGGAACCCATGAAAGGTGATCAACATAAAAGAGGCAATGTCACTCAGGATGTCATGACATTATTCTGTGACACTCTGAGAAACTTCAATATAAACTCCATTCAGTTCAAGAGAGCCATGCACAAGGATGACATGTATCAAGTGGAAAAGGCTTGTGTGAAGTTTGGGGATTCTGACCTACATGGTGCTGACATGGTTACAAGAGGTCTCAAGGCTACTCAATGTGAAAATTCACAAAGTCAGTTGAGGGCCTGTCTTATTAATAAGGAATTATAGCAATTAACGGTAATAAGGAATTGTTATATTAAAATTAATCATTTGGTGATTGGTCAATACATTAAGTTCCCTCCTATTGTGCAACTCTCACCTGCTGTGATCAACAGATATCTAGGGCGAGCTAATGATGGTGAGATTGAATTGATTGCTTCATACAATCAGGTTTGCAAGATCATCACTGCAAATCAAGTCAAAACATGTTCATCTAAAGGGAAACATGTCCCTGATATGGTACTCACTCCTGATGAGAAGGCAAACATGTCTAAAGAAATGATAATTGTTGAATTAAAGGAAGCATGTAGGGACTTGGAAGAAACCATTAGTAAAACAACTGCAAGAAATATCAAGCTAGAATCCTTTATTCGAAACCTTGAACGAAGTAAAGCTGATATTGATGGTGTAGGTATGTCAGGTGACGATTTTGCGAAGAATGCTTCAACCGGTGCTAATGACATAGGTTCCAGTTCTGCCTCTGAGGAGGAAGAGTAATGAGCTGATAGATTGTTGTGGAGCTCAGGCTGCTAATTGTTGAGCTAAGGATGGTGTGCCCTCTAATATGATCTATACTATCTTATTAGTTTTCTCTTAATTTATGGCTAAAAAGGGGGAGAGGGAAATATAGATAATAGAATACAACAGGAATTGGCTAGGGCAGTTGTACCATTGTGCAGTGCTTGCAGGGGATGCTGAAGATGCGTGTGTGATAATAGCTGCTAGTGCTGTTAGTAATGACCGGAGGCTATGTGTGCATGTAGGAGCTATGTGCTGAAGAAGCTAGGAGCTAATCTAGTGTGTGTATGCAAGTTGTGAGCAGAATAATGTGCATCCCTTCAGGGGGAGTAGCACAGGTATGGGTACCTCAAGATATTATCCTGAAGGTCATAACATCCAGAGCAGACTGGATGAATATGTGTGACTGCAGAATGTTTGCAGGGTATGTGCTCAGCTGGTAAGATGCATCAGTTGAGGGGGAGTAACTATGTGTGTTACTCACTCAGCTAAGAGTGACATATGTAATGGGCATTCTACAGATAGCTAACAGGGTGAGTCATAACAGTGAGAGCTAACTGTGAGGACTCAGAGAGGCTTGAGCAGCAAGTGACTTACCTGCATGACAGAACCTATGTTAAGTCTTCTGTTGTGTGTAAATCTATTGTGTAAGTACCGAGTGTTTTAGCCAAAAAATTGCCAAAGGGGGAGTTTGTAAGTGCTCTTAATTGGCTGCATTTTGTGGCAATACATTAGTGTATGTATGAATGTCATGTCTGATATTGATACACTCATAATATGGACTGTGCAGGGTAAGTTAACTCAGCTAACTATAAGTTAAGCTGGATGTCATAGTCAATGTTATGACATAGGTCGTATGACATCAAGCGAAGGTTTGTTATTCTAGTAGCTAGAACTCAGGAAACAAATCAGAAGTTCAAGCTGGAATGCATGAGACATCTTAGAAGCCCTAGAGGAACTAATATGTACCTGATTAAAGTGGCAAGTGTGCAGAATACTGAAGAGAGGTTTTATTATGGATAAAACCTAATTTATGCACCAAGGCCCAAAGGACTGAAGCGACTATAAATATCAGAAGGAGCAATTCTGAAGTGCAGCTCTTGACAGAAGAATTGAGAGTAAAAAGCAGAGAGTCCTAGGGAGTGAAGAAGGCTAGTCTTCACGTATACATTCTGTTTAGGAATACTTGTACTCCAAGCAACTGTCTGGTGGATGATTGCATTGGATAGGTAGATTCTAGGCTGTGTCTCACTCGAAGCTGTGAAGCAATGGTGTGTGAGTTCCTTGATCAAAGCTGTGAAGCAAGATCAAGGTGTGTGTGTGTTTTGGAGTGTCTCTTCGAAACTGCTTTTGCAATTGTAACTGATATCACAGGTGTGTGATTGAGGGGGAGTGAGTGGGCATACTCAGGTACTAGAGAGTCTCTAGGCTGAAGTGTCATTGGGTAGTGATTAAGTGAGGAGTGTAAACTGGAGGTTTAACTATGAAATGATACTGCTGATAGTGAATTTCCTCCCTGGCTTGGTAGCCCCCAGATGTAAGTGTTGTTGACACTGAACTGGGTAAACAATTATTGTGTATTTACTGCTTTAAAATTACTGCATAATAGTAGGTCTGTAGTGAATGTCATAGTGGATGTTATGACTTCTGTGATAACATCCATCGTGTGCTATCCAGAATTTCAAAGTTTATAAAAACTATGAACACTTCGACAAAGTCCATGATAAAGCAACTTATTTCAAATATAAATGAATTTAAGTGACAATAAGTGAAATCGAAATACTGGTAAATGACGAAGATAGAACTTGCATAAAGAAAGAATAAATTCTTAAAGAAAGAGATTTATCAAATTGCATTGAAATGAAAAAACAGGTGTTTAGTCAACGTACATTCTTACAAACTTGTTTCTCTCTATACACGGATACTTGGAGTATACTGAAGAATTTGTACACAATTGAACACACACATCTTAACATTAAGACCTGTTATTTATAATAATCAAATATAACTGGCATTAACGGCTAACAAACGAAATCAAGACAAGTGTCGCTATGCATGCCTTCGAATCATAGGGGCGTTCCACGTGTCTTTCTTAAAAAAATGGATTTCCCTATTTTATTTGAATTCAAATGAACTCGTCGAAATACCATTAGCAACACTTCTATCGAATCAAGTCTTCCAATTGCTGAGGAATATCTCTAAGTCCATAACATAGTCTTTCCTGTCGAAAGAACACCTTCAACTCCTATTTCAAAACACTGCTCCAGTCAAAGTAATTAGATTTCTTTAAGAACTCTATTTGTTACTTTTAATTTCATCCAGGCGTCAAAATTAGGAGCCAACAAATTGCTCCAAAAAATGTCATTTTCGACAACAATGAAGAACAAGACATTTTTTGATAGTATCACCCGACGCCTCGAACGAATTTTGCATGTCTTTTGCTATTCCAAGAACTTATAACGTCAGAACCATCATGGAAATTTTTTAAAACACGTCTCATCAAAGCAAGCCAGAATCTCTAGTCATCATCACAATCCCTAGATCCTAGAAAATCATGCACTAGGCACTAATTGCCCACGTTTCATCAAACGACCATTGTGGGATACGTGCCTCACTAACTATCAGCTCTTTAATGCTGATTTGAGGTCCTTTGAATTCTCACGAGCTTATAAATTGTTCCAAGCTTGATCATTTTAACTTTTACGCTCCCAGAAATCTTCAAACACTCTTCTTCCCTCTACATTTTCCAAACTTCTAAATAGAAACCCATATTCTCTTCAAATCTCAACAATGGCATCTTCAACCACCAATGTTAAATATTCCAAGAAAAGTCACAAGTCCAAAGACCTGAAGAAGATTTTCCAACTTCCTCCTTTTGACACACTGTCCGCACCTATGATGATGGGAAACCAACAGTTCCTCCCTGAACCACTTGCGGAAGAAAAGAGGAAGATATATGAATCTCAAGTACTCATTCCTCTTGCTGTTTCTGGTAAAATACATGCCTTATATGACCATTTGCCTTCTCCTAGTTTTGATCATAATAAATCTAGGGACTTTTCCCCTTTTACCATAAATCAAAACCCATAGATCAGGCAAACAAAACTAGGGTTGAGAAAATTTCTGTTGATGCGGTAGTATTGAACAATATAGACTTGAGGTATACGAACAATATTTTTTTAGAGTTTTTAGAGCAATACCCTCCTTCAAAAAATTAGATGATTATATGAACTGGCTAGCAAAAATAGAGAAAGTCAAATCCCAAACCTGGAAGAAACTAGGAATCTATGACTTGATCATGCTATCGAAAACAAGTCTTGACTATTTCCAAACTATGTTGATTTCTTCCTTGTACTTTTGGGATAACACCCACTATACTTTCCATCTCCCTTATGGGATGTTGACCCCTACGCTCTTCGACATAGCCGCTATCACAGGGCTTAAACCCACTGGAAACCCCTATGATCCTGACCTAGAATTCGATGATTCCATAGGTTTTGCATCTGCCAAAGCCACATACTCTCACTTTATAACACATTTTTTCGAAAAAACAACTGCTGATGTTTTTGATCGAGAACATATAGCTTTTTTAACTGCGTGGCTATCCCACTACGTCTTCTGCTCAAAGTCCCTTCAAGTAACTAGGAAATACTTAACCTTGGCCACTCAACTTCATAAAGGCCATGATATCTGCCTAAGCAAAATGATCTTGGGGAACCTTAATGAGTCTCTAAGTGAACAGGTAGCCCAACTCAAAGACTTAGGAGAAAAGGGAAACCTTTTACTATCTGGTCCCTTTTGGCTTTTACAACTTTAGCTGAATGCCTCATTCGAAGCCAACCTCCCTAATAAAAATCCAATCGACGAGACTGCTGAAGACATCAGAAATAGGAGAGTCGATGGGATTCGCTTGGTCCAACTCACTCCCAGCAAAGAAGGACAAACCCTCAGGCCAATGTTCTTAAGCTATGTCATGATGTTTGCCAAACGTCATGAGTTCACATTGAACATGACCCTATTTGCTGCAAGAAAACATGGTCCTGAGTGGTTCACCAGACCTTTCCCAACTCCAAACAAGGCTCAAGAAGCAGAATCTTCACAGATCTGAGAATCCTTCCTGATTCCAAGGTTGATAACGCTTCAACTGAATATGTCAAAGATTCAAGTGGCTTTGGTTTCCTATCAACCAAATTTGGTAGCTCGATAGTTTAGGTTGGTCCAAGCTCTCCCCAAGTGTCTCTTTAAAAAGAAAGGTGCTCTTCTGCTTCATAATGTGAAG
This sequence comes from Lathyrus sativus, assembly GCA_963859935.3. Classification (NCBI taxonomy): domain Eukaryota; kingdom Viridiplantae; phylum Streptophyta; class Magnoliopsida; order Fabales; family Fabaceae; genus Lathyrus; species Lathyrus sativus. The sequence continues at coordinate 60,172 of OZ012737.1, forward strand.
TACACTGAAGAGATGGCTTCAACTCAACTTGCCCGCTACTCCAACAAAGCTCAACTCACCCCCACTAGTTTTGAACCTTGTTTCTATTGCACCCTAGAGTTCAACCACTGATGATCAACATACTACGCAAAAGTGTTCTTCGATGCTCCTTCTTTTACTCCGCTTATTAACCAAGCATTCCTCTCTGTGCAGGAGAAGACCAATAAAGGTATTTCTACACACATAAAAGAAATCCAAGCATTCCAGAAGTACTTTGAAACTATTTATCGACCAGATGATTTTAGTCAAACCGTCCACGAGGCAGCTGTTACTTTAAAGGAAAAGTTTTTAAAGAAAATGGAGAATTTGGAACTCCCTTCGTTCGTTCCTTCTAAGGAACGGTACATAATGGCTTTCAAAAAATTTCCTCGACTACCAAATGATGACTTTGGAGTGGCCCTTGCCCCTCCATTTCTAGATTGGTTTATCTGTGGGGATTTCATAAAAATCATTCGTCAACAGTCGAAACCGAAGGCTCAGCGGGTGGTTGCGACTAAGCATACTCTAGATAGTTTCAAAGGTCCTCTTCATATTGGTATCAAAGATGTTCGCATCGAATCCGAAATATATGAAGGTGTAGAATGAGAGGTTTTCGAACTAAATTTCCCTTATTTTATTTTTTATCATCTTATTTGTATTGTTTTTGTTTAAATTTTAGCTGTTAAAGTTGTCCCCAAAAAGAAGAAACAAATCGAAGAACAGAAAGAAGAAAGCAACCAAGTTGCTAAGGTAATTCTCTTACTGAATTTTCCTTTACTGCAAAATCTCGTGTTGTATGATACTTCAATTTTTCTCCTTAGAGCTCTCAGAGACCACCCCTCACTCCAAAGAAGTAAAAATCAAGGGGAGCTTCCCACCAAATCATTATTGAGTCAGATGAGGAAGACCAATCTCCTCCTGAAGAATAGACCTTGAAGAGGAGGAGGAAACAAAAAAAAAAACTGAAGCCTTCAACCAACCAAAATCAAAGACTGGAAAACTCTCGACAACAGTAAAAGGCTCTGAGGAGGGAATCCAATTTGCAAGTGCTCCCAAGAAGAGGACCTGGTCGAGAAAGAAATTGTTGATCTTTTAGGGGACACTGTGATGCCTAATATAGAGCAAACTGCTGAGGGTGATCTCGAGGAACAACCAAGTGAGGATGGAAAGCCTGTTGAAGAGGAAGAAAAAAGAGAGGAAGAAGATGAAGAAGAAGAAAATGAAGAAGGAAAAGAAGAAGAAGAAGAAGAAGAAGAAGAAGAAGAAAAAGAAGAAGAAGGGGAGCAAACTGCGTATGAAACAAAAAATGAAGAGGAGGTTCTAGAAGACTAAGTGAACCAAGAAAATCAATCCAAGGATCCTCTAACCACCGCTTTGACTAGCACTCAATTGATCCGTCTTTCCCATGAAGAGCTGAAATCTTTGAAAGTACAATGACCACTGGAGTATTTAAAGGCCATGCTCAGTTCTCAATACAGCTTTGGCGACAAAAACACCACTACTTAAACCGCCTCAGGTAACACTCTGACTGAGAAAACTGACGATGACTTGCTTGTGCAGATAAAAGAAAAACTCTTTGCAGTAGACTTGTTTTAAATCCTGGAGCAAGATGTTTTTGTTAGTTTTAGTCTCAAAAAACTTCTGAAACAAATCAATGTCTTAGAAGTTTCCCTAGAAGTGGATGATGTCGTTATGGAGTTGAGCACGATGATTGATCTAGTTTCTGTTGATCTCAACCACCTTAGAGACTTCTCAAGCAACCTCTCTAAGAAAACTGGAAATCAAAAAGCTGCATGGGAGGTTGTCTCGGCGTCTACTAAAAAAGTTTTGACACTTGAGAAACTTTCTGAGTAGAATAAGAAGGAGGTCGAAAAGTGTGAAAAGAGCATTGCAAAATGGGAGAGACAAATTGTCATTTTACAAAACCAAATCTCTAAGGTCAAGCAACGCAAGACTAATCTTCTCAGCTCTGTCGAAGATGAAGTGACAAAAGAGATCCAGGCTGGCCTTCAACATCTTGAGAAAGCTCAATAACTTGGAAAAGACATCGAAGCTCTCTCAACCAATAAGACTCTATGCGAACGCCGCCTGTTCCTTCAAAATTCGAAGTACGAAAAGATGAAAGACTTTCTTTCCTTCTAAACTTGTTTTGTAGCATTTTCCTTCTTTTGCAAATTATGAGTTTTGGGCCTTTGTGGCATTTTCTATAACGGATTAAGCCATTTTGGCATATTTATTTACCATTTTAGCTTTATTTTCTCGCATGATTATTCTTTGGTTATCTTTCTTTCCTAAAGTACAGGCTTATATTTTTTCAAATATTTCCCATTTACCTTCAAGATTCTTTTATCTTTATCTAATTCTTCAATATCATATGCACCATTAGAAAAGACTTGTATAACTTGAAAAGGTCCTTCCCATTTAGGGGGTCACTTACCTAAGACTCTATCGTTTCGATCCATAGGCAAAATTACTTTCCAACCCAATTCTTCTGGCGAAAACATTTTAACCTTAACCTTCTTGTTATACGATTTCTCTACTATTTTCTTCTGCATTCTTAACAATTCTAAGGCATTAAGTATTTCTTCATCCAAATCAACCAACTCGTCCAACATCATGTTCCAATAGGATTCTGATGGAATCTCATGGTGCCTTTGGATCCTTGTTGGCTATAAGTATATTTCCACTGACAATACTGCATCATGGCCAAATGTTAATCGAAATGGAGTTACGTTGGTAAACTCTTTGGGAGAGGTTCGACATGCCCAAAGTACTTGATCCAAAGTCTTGTGCCAATTTATAGACTTCTTTCCCACATGTTTCTTGATTAGACCTATCACTATTTTGTTTGCTGCTTCGACCTGACTATTAGCCTGAGCATAATAGGGTGTGGAAGTCAACAATTTAAAACCCATTTCCTTAGCGAAATCTTGCATCTTTCGACTAGCAAAAACTGATCCTTGATCTGTTGTATTAGTTTCTGGGATTCCAAATATATAAATAATATATTTTTTGATGAATTCGATTATATCTTCTTGGTCGACATTTGGCAAATGTATAGCTTCGATCCACTTTGTAAAATAGTCAATACCTCCCAAAATGTACCTTTGATTTTTGGATGATGCTGGTTGAATTTCTCCAACAAAATCCAAAGCCCAGCCCCAACGGGCCATGGTTTAACTATAGAGTGCAATTCACTCGCATGAATATATTGTATGCCTGCGTGTACTTGGAACTCTTGACACCCTTTAGTGAATTTGATATAGTCTTTTAATATGGTGGGCTAATACATGCCTTGTCGAAACAACAATCATTTCATCTTATGGCCTACCTGGTGTGTCCTACATGCCCCACTATGGACAGTCGAAAGGGCTAAATAAGCCTCTGATTCACTAAGATACTTAAGTAAAACTCCCTCAGGAGTCTTTTTAAATAACTCATTTCCCAAAAGAACATAACTCAAAGCACGATACCTTAGTTTCCGTTCTGTGAATGTCATCGGATTTTGCTGATATTCCACTATTGGTTTCCTCAAATCTCCATCCTTCAAGATATCTATCTCAAGGATTTCAAAATTCTCTTTATTAGCGCATCCTAGCTTTGTCGTTTTCAAATCTGATGGGGACAGTCTGGCTGACACAACTCTTCCTCTGACTTCAACTGCATCTTGTAATTTTTTTTTCCAGATTTTATACCCTAAAGCAATCTGGGCAAATCATTAGCCACTTAATTCTCCAATCGAGGTATGTGTCCAATACTAACCATTTAAAACGTTTTCAATAATCGATTGACTATCACAAAGTACATAATAAGATTTTCTTTGATGCATTTATACTCTTTTGTACTTTGGAATTCCCTAAGGTTTTATCTGATGCAAATATATTCAACCTCATGCTTCTATTCCTACAAGGTGGTGACAGAATTGGAGGATGACTCAAGTAATCCTTGATTTTATCAAATGCTTCTTGCTGGGTTTTCCCCTATTCGAACCCTTCCTTGTTGAGTCGAAGCAGAGGTGAGAAAACTTGAGTATTTCTGCTAAGATTCAATATAAACCTCCTCAAGAAGTTAATCTTGCCCAGTAGTAATTGTAACTCTTTCTTCGTCGATGATGATTTCGCCTCCATTATGGCCTTGGTATTATTCTGGTTTATTTTGATTCCCTTTTTATGGACCACAAAGCCTAAGAAATCTCCCGCATGCACATAAAAAATACATTTGAGAGGATTCATTTTTAGACCATGCCTTCTCATCCTTTCAAAAGATTTTCGAAGATGGTCAATATGACTCTTCCCTGAAACAGACTTAACAACAATATCATAAATGTATATTTTCAATGTATATTTTCATAAAAGTCTCTATATAATCATGGAAAATCAAATTCATTGCTCTTTGATATGTTGCCCCAACATTTTTTAAACTAAAAGGCATCACTATCCATTCTTAAATGTCTAAGGCCCCAGGGCATCGAAAGACTGTCTTCGAGACATCCTCTTCAGCAATAAAAATTTGATTATATCCAGAATACCCATCAAGCATACTAAGGTATTCGTGGCCTACGGTAGAATCGACTAACATTTCTGTCACATGTATTGAATATTCGTATTTTGGAGTTGTATCATTTAAATATCTAAAATCTATGCATACTCTTAAAGAACCATTATTTTTAATAACAGGAACAATATTTTCTAACCATTCAACATACCTGGATGTGCGATGAAGTTACATCAGAGAAGCCTTTCGACCTCCTCTTTGATATTTTAGAAACCCGTCGGTACAAACTGCCTTGGATTCTGTTTGATAGGCTTCTTTTCAGGCTTGATTGGCAACTTTAGTTCCACCAAATCACTTCTTAAACCAGGCATCTCGTTGTAATCCCATGCGGAACAGTCTTTAAACTCCTTCAATAGTTGGATTACTTCGACCTTGAGTTGTGGGATGATGTTGGCACTTATATATGTTAGCCTCTTTGTTTCCCCCTCCCCTAAATCAATTTCTTGAAGTGGATCTTGCGCTAGCATCTTGATGGTGGCTGCCAACAGATCCTTCTCGAAACCCAAAGGCTCGTCATCATAGATTGCATCGAGCCTCTCGCCTTGTTGTTTTTCCTGAACCTTATCAGGAGGTTTTGGATCGAAGTCCTTACCAGGACCCTCTTTATGTGAATCTTGGTTGGCTTCTACAACCATATTTTCCATTTCAGCCTCTAAGGCCGTTTATACCTTATTTTCAGCTATGTAAGCCGAAATCTTTTTTAACACCTCAAATTCAGTCATCATCATCGAATTCGCTTCCCCAACCTGTTGGGGTTATCCCAGGTACATCAAAGTATGGCAGACTGTCATCTCCTACCACTTCTCTGTCCCATCGAAAGCCCTGGATAGGATGCAGATACAATGAACAATAAACATTGTCATCTGGGGTGAAAGCAAGATTGACCGAATTACATGGAGCAACGTTGGCCAAGTGTTTGTCAAAACTGCGCCTGTCGACATGGTTAATTGGGGCATTAAAATAGCCTTGATCTACCTCAATATTTTCGACGATGCCATATGGTCTCCATATCGTGATTCTCTGGTGTATAGAAGATGACACAACCCCAACTCCATGTATCCACTCTCGACCCAACAGCAAGTTGTAGTTTGCCTTTGTTTCGACGACCATAAAATAGTAGGCCTTGTAACAGTCCCCGCCGTCAAATCAACTTGTATAACTGATCGGTGGTTTTTATACGTTATTGTACCATTTGTTTCTGTAAATCATTTGTTATATCGTGTTGCATTTTATTTGTTTTTATTGCATTTTACGCGTTGGTTTGGTGTTTTCACTATTTCTAGGTTCAGGTAAACAATAAAGGAGAATCAGAGCAAAAACCGGGAGAAAACAACAAGAATTTGGAAGAGCTTTGAAGCGGACCAGAAGCCTGACACGGCCGCCCGTGTCACGTGACACGGCCCGTGTCAGGAGGTGCTTAGAAAAGAGGATCTTTGGTGGAAACGAGGGGCCTGACACGGCCGCCCGTGTCACGTGACACGGCCCGTGTCAGGACACCTGGGACTTGAAAATTTCACGTGTTATTTATCAAGAAGCCAACACGGCCGCCCGTGTTGCATGACACGACCCGTGTTGGTTGAATCGCTCTATTCCCTATTTTTCTTATATTTTTTACACTTGTGATCCCTGAGGGTATTGTGGGTATTTCCCTAGTGCTGAGTTTGAATTGAGACTATTTGATACATGTTTGGAGAAAGGAAAAAGGAATTTTTGGACAGAAAAGAATTTAATGAGAAAGATTGGAGCGATCAAGGTGTTGGGAAACTGAAGGTCCTCACGAGCGGAAGCAATTGAAGATCAAAGCAACCAATTATCTTGTAATGTTTAATCTTATTATTGATTTTATCTGTATTATTATGAGTAGCTAAACCCCCAATGCTAGGGGGTGTCCCTGAATTGACTCTGTAATAACCTTGTTTCCTTTGAATAATGGATTTCACTGCTTTCTAATCATCGTTGTTATTGTATAATTTTCTTATGGCTTTTCTTATTTGACAAATAAGGATTTGTTTTACGGTTAACCTTAGGTTTGGAAAAACGATCGTTAACGCGTTTATACGATAATACTATAGTAGATATTGCCTAGGAATGGGGATACCCTATAGTAACCGTAATGTTTTAGATAAAATATATTGCTTGGGATTGTTCCTATACCGCCAAAGAATTGGAGCATAGGAAGAATACCAAAGGGTTTTCTGCTAAGGAATTAGAGTAAACTAATCTTTAAAACCGGTAACGATTGACTTGAGCAGTGATTTCTGAAAACTAAGGATTAAGGCTATTGCAAGGCTTTTCATACACCCTACCCTAGAATGCTTCTCATAACTGTTTAAAACTTTTATTTTACTGTTTTTGCCTTCTGGCCAACTTGTTACAAACCAAAACCCCTATGACTTTTTGTTCAATTGCATTATTATAGAACTTGTGTTCATACGCAGTCCGCGAGATCGATATTCAGGGAATTTCCCCTTATTACTACATCGGTAAAAATAGTACACTTGCTATTTCACTGGTCAATAACACCCAGAGTGGTTCCCACCTTTCCCACATAATTGGAGAGCAACATGTTATGAGGCTTGGTATTTGTGTCGTACTTGCCCATTCTTCTCAGCATGAAGTGCGATATTAGATTCACCGTAGCGCTACAATCCACTAGAATTTTGTTGATCGCGACATTCTCCACCTTTCCGTTAATAAAAAGAGGTTTAAGATGGCTCTTCATCGCCTTATTTGGTCGTTCTAAGAATGCATTCTACTCTTCGACACAACCATTATTCATGATATAGTAGCATACTAGTTTGTGTGCTGCCATTTCTGCTTCTGTATACATATCCAAATCTTCGACCTCGGTAATCTGGTCGAGTTCTCTGGGCAGAACTCATACCACATTTACTATGATATCTAAAGAGCCTTCTGACCCAGAGTCAAAATTATCCGTAAGCATTTTGTCTTCTTCCGTTTCTCGATCATGCTTCTCCTTAGCCTCCTTTCCTTGGGCAGCAAATAGTTTTCTCCCCACGGGTAACTTTTCGAAAGGCTCCAACTCCTCGTCTTTCTCTTTCATAACAGGTAGGTTGGTGCTGGTTTCAGCCTTAACTTCAGCCTCTCTTTGAGCTTTTCTCTTGCGTTGTTCCCTTCTCCACTAAGCTCGAGACATTGGATTCTCTCCCTTGTAAGTTTCTGAAACATAGGCCATTTTCTTCGAAGCCTCGAACTCCTTACGGTAGGCCATACATTAGCCCCTGTTGACGTTGAATTTTTGCAATATTTGTTGTCCCTGCTGTTTGCCCTCAGCTGGCCTCATCCAACTTCCTTTGGAAGCCTCCGCTATTGGTTTGAATGTGGATGGCTTAACCCCTAGCACCCTTGGTTTGGTTTCGTCTTTCCTGGAAGAAGATCTTCGTGGATCGAAACCCCGTTTCCCATAGGAGGCCTTTTGCTCGTGCATCTCTTTTGCCTTTCTTAGGCCCTCTATGTTGCATGCCGCTTTTTTATCGAACACAGCACTGCACCTGAGGTACATCATAACTTCAGATTTTTTGTTTTGGCACCTGTGGAGAAAGTCAATGAGGATTTCCTCCTTTTTTGGGTAAGCCACTTTGTTGTATTCCTCTTTTCGACACTCCCGGTCGACTTCCATGGCAGTTCCCTGTGAGATTTCCACAATGTTAATGTCCATGTTGAAGGCCATAAACGGCCTTGTCCATATGAATGAAACCATCAACGGTTTCATTCGTTATTATCATACGGTTGGAGTCCTTAGCAACTCCTTTGGCAAAGTCATCAGTAACTTCGCTGTCGAAACTGTCAGTAGTTTCCTGGGTGAAGCCTTCAGTTGCTTCTCGAACAAAATTTATCATAAATTTTTGGTCAAGCTCTTCAGTGACTTGAACTAAAACAACTTTATTAATGAAGTCCTCAGTGACTTCAACCATGTTGACGACGCAGTCGAAACCTTTAGCGACTTCGACCATGTTAACCTCTTTAGGCTCAGTATAGTGCGCATCAACAATTTGTAGAGGCTCGACGTTAACACGATCCCTGAAAAGAAAACATTGAGAGGTTTTATGGCCCAAAAAATTACGGTATTTACAAAATCTTCTTTTTTTTCTTTGATCTAAAGGAGGAGTTTTAGCACCAGGAGGTACTATCTTTGCCCATCTTTAACTAATAAATCGAAGATTTCATCACACTTTGTGATATCGAATGTATAAGTTTTCTTAGGAAACCTGTCATTCTTATATGATTCGGTAAGGCTTTTCCCATTTGAAGGTGCTAAAACCTTGCAAGAATAGGGTGAACCCTTTTTCAATTCAGCGAGATCTACTTCATTCTCATCGAAATTCATAGACTCACTGCAAGGCCCTTCGCCGTCTTTGTTGAATTCGACATAGGCTATTCTTTTTATTCTTATTCACCCTTACTTTTTCTTCACTCAAACATTCTAACTGCCAAACTCTATCGGCCAACTGGGCCATATCCCCCAGGTATTGAGTATCTAACTTCTTTCTGATGGAATAATCTAGGCCACCAACAACCATATCGACTAACTCATGTTTTGGTATTTGTGTGAAACACCTTGCTTTGAGAAACCGAAATCTATTCAAATAATCATCAATTGGCTCAGTAAAATTTTGTTTTATACTAGCCAATTCCTTCAAACTAATCTCATTTGTCCCATGTAGAATTGTTCATGAAATAAACGTTCTAACTGGGCCCAATTCTGAATCGAACTTGGAGGTAGGATTGGGAACCAAGTGAAAGCATTTTTTGTAAGAGAACTTGGAAAATAATTGACCCTAAGATTCTCATCATTCGAAATTGAAGGTGAGAAAATACTTAGAAGGGGGGTTGAATAAGTATGAAGATAAAAACTTAGAAATAAAAACTCAAGTATTTTTATCCTGGTTCGTTGAACTCAACTACTCCAGTCCACCCTTCCTAGAGTGATTTGCCTTTCTCAATCAAGGACTTAATCCACTATTTAATCAACTGATTACAATAGTAAGCACTAAGAACAACTGTTCAAAGTCTTCTCAAGAACTACTGATCCTAACTGGATCTTCTTAAGGTTTTCTTACAATCAAATGTAATAATAAATACAAGTGTTTAAATTGCTTCTAATAAAGCTTTATCACAACTGTGATTTTTCACTTAATATTAAGAACAAAGAAATTAATTCTAGAAAGAATGTGAATTGTATGAGAGCTTTTGATATTGATTTCTTTTCAGGTAAAACATCAACTAAAGAAGATGGTTGAAGACTTGCTTTTATAGGCAGCTTGATCCAAGAGAACTTCACGTTGAGAAGAGTGTACCAAAAGGTCTGAGCCTTTTTGTCTTCACATCAAGTGACCTTTCCTAGAAGAAGAAAGCACAGAGAAATCCTTTTTGTCTGTGTTCTTGTGTCTAGCATAAATAAGGAAAGAGTCGTTTGGATTATTCCAACGGACATAATCTTTGAATTCTTCTTCATCAATTTTTTAGCAAGAATCATCAGAGTCTAATTTGATCAGAGCCTTCTGATGTTGATCAGAGTTTTGCTGAATCAGAGTCTTTGAAGTAGGTGCGCTTTTAGCATGTATAAGTTCAGAGCATATTTGAGTCAGATCCTCAGTACTGGCAGCTTTAGTACTTTCAGAATCTTCTGTAGTAGCTATGCTTGAAAAACTCTTCATACAAAATTCTTCTTTGGTTCAGATGCTTTTGACTTGCTTCAGATTCTTCTGGAGCTTCTGCTTCAGATCTTTCTGGAGCTTCTGCTTCAGATCCTTCTGGAGACATCGCTCAGGATCTTCTGTTGGCAGCATTCAGAATCTTCTAATGGATGCATCTGACGCTTCAGAGTCTAATTTATTTCTTATGTTCAGTTCTGATTTGCTTCTGGAGTGATAATTATTTTAATATCTGCAGCAAACACTCTCAAGCAAATTTTAGAGTATATAATTCTTAATTACAAAATTTCATAATAGTTATCATCAAAACATAGAGATATTATTAAGAACCAATCTGTGTTCTAACAATCTCCCCCTTTTTGATGATGACAAAAACATCAGAAATTTTGTTTAATTGAAAATAGAGTAATTATAACTCCCCCTGAGATGATGAATCTCCCCCTGAATTAAATATAAATAAGGAATAGAAACTTCCCTTTTGTCTTGAGTATTTTTCAGAGTTAGAGCTTGATTGTTCTTTAACATTTGAGAGTCAGAGTGTCTTGCATATTTCAAAGTCAGAGTCTGATAATTGTCAAATGATCTGAGAGTCTCAGAGTTTCTTTTACAGAGTGTACTTATCAAATGTTCTTAAATACTCAGATTTTATGTTAGATAAAATTGATATGTCTGAAGTTTCATTCTGGTGAAGTTTAATTAAATAGTTCAGATCTATATTTTCTCCCCCTTTTTTGTCATAAGCAAAAAGTAATAACGGTGAAAAGACAAATAAAAGGTAACATTAAACGAGATAAATCATGTGGAGAAAAACTTTGAAACATTCATTCATTCATTCAGAGCAAAAGTACACACATCAGAAGATATTCAAAGTACATATGCAAACATTAGATGCAAACAGCAGAAGAAAAAATGAATAAACTAAGAGTGTTTTGACAAAAGCATCTTCAACAGATCCGTGATCTCAGAAGAGGACTGTTCTTGCTTTGACATCCACTTAGTCATGATTCTTCTGATCCTGTTTGGACATCCACTCAGCCATATCTTCAGATTTCTTATCTTGTTTAGCCATCCAAGACTTGATTTCTGATTGACCAGCTTCCAGAACTGCAATCTTATCTTCAAGATCTGGATATTCTTTCTTGATCTCAGATGAAGAAGGTGGAACAGTTTCTGAAGCTTGAACAGAGTCAATTTCCATAGGGACTTTGGAGCGAGGAGCAGTAGAGCCAGAAGGATGTTTTATGAGAGTCATAGCCAGGGGATTGTCTTCAGATGCAGATTCAGTATTCTCTTCTGATGATGAAGGAACATCTGTAAGAAGCAGTGGTCCAGATCTCTTAACAGTCCAGAACAGACTTCTAGCAGCTTCAGCAAATCTGAGCTTCGCATCATCAGAACATACGTTCTTCAGATTTGATGCTACAGTGTTGAATCTATTGATGAAGCCATTCCAAATGACATCAGATTCCTTTGCATCCATTGTTGATGAACATTTCCTCTGTACAGAACCTAAATACATCTGTATTTCTTGCAAAAAACTTGTAAATAAATGATCAATATTTAATCTAGGTCTTGGGTGTAACAGAGTTTCCAAGGTTATTGGCTTGGGTTGGGGAGTAGGTGGAAAGATGGATTTATGAATGGTGATCAGAGGAGGAGGATAGTAGGGTATGAATGGAATTTCAGATGATTTGTTAGGTTTAGATCTGGTTAAAGCATTCAGCAGATTTGGTTTTGCTTTTGTTTGATAGGAAACCACATCAAAGGGTTTATCAGAGTAAGGTTTGAAAGAAGATTTAACAGGTTTATCAGAATGAGCAGGTTTATCAGATGAAGCAGGTATATCAGATTTAGCAGATATAGCAGAGTATGGTTTTGGATCTGATGAAGGTACTGCTGACATTGTTTTAATGTAGGATTGAAGCACAGATGGTAGAATGATGGTAAGTTTGGGTTTAAGAGGAGTGATGGTTTTAGATGGTTCAAATCTGTCATAGAAATCTTTTATTTTTAAACCATGGGGAAGGTTATGAAGGGGTGATGAAAACAGTTTAAACGAAGCAGAGGGTACACACTCAGATGTGCTTGACTTGGGTGTAGGATTGGGAATGATGATTTCAGAAGATGGTTTAGGTGTTGGAATAGGATCTGGAATAATAACTTTAGAAGCAACAGGTGGTTCTGGTTGGTTTACTTCAGAAGTTCTGTGAGAGGGGGATACCAGAAAATCTGGGTGTATATCAGATTCTGATGAATCTGATGATGTGGTTGGTGTGCAAGAGGTAGAGGACACTTGAAAGACAGTTTTTAAAGGTGTAACATTTAGAACCTCTGTCTCAGGGATATTGGTTCCAGATGGGTTGGTTGATTCTAAAGGATTTTCAGAAGGTTTTGATGGGGGTTCAGATGTAGGTGGTTCTGATGTGGGTGGATCAGATGTAACTTTTATAGGTGCAGAAGTAACTGGTACAGATGCAATGGGTTCAGATGTGTTTGATGGTGATTTTTCTGGTTGTGGTTGTTTTTCTTGTTGTTGTGTTTGTGGTTCAGATTGTTTTTCTGGTTGTTGTGTTTGTTGTGATACAGATGGTTTTTCTTGTAGTTGTTGTTGTTGTTCAGATGGTTTTTCTTTTTGTTGGTTAGATGGTTTTTCTTTTTGTTGTTCAGATGGTTTTTCTTTTTGTTGTTGTTGTAGTGCAGATTGTTTTGTTGGTACTTCTGGTTGTGGAGTCTGATTTTGTGGTTTTGTTGTTTTTGGTTTTGGTACAGATGATTGTGTAGTAAAAGGTTTTATAGGTGAGATGGAAGCAGGATTAGATGATTTTTGTGGGGATGGAACAGATGTATGAGGTGGAGCAGTAGCAGATTGTTTCTGAGTAGAAGGTGGTTTAGGGATAGACTTAAATGTTGAATCATTTACAACAGTATTATTTACAGAAGATACAGAAGGTTTGGTACCTTTAATCTTGATACGTTTTGCAGGAACAGAAGGAGTGTCTCCAGATGCTTTCCTCTTGATCAGCTTCTGAGGCTTCTCAGCAACTTTGGGCTTCTTCTGAACAGACACAGCTTCTGCTTCAGATTGACTTCTTTTTCTTGGGATCTCTTCTTCTACAGCAGGCAATGGTTCCCTTGCTCTCTTCAGAATATCTGCAGGAATGGGCGTTCCATCTGCCTTGCAAGCATCAATATAACTCACTATTATTTCTCTTGGTTCTTCAGTAAAGAACAGAGGGTAGTCATCTACTGGGATTCTCTTCTGATTGAGTTCAGTGATATTCAGCTTCTTGGGTGCTGTTGTGAGTTCTTCTACAATCTTTAGTCTCTGAAGACTTTTGGCATTCAGAGGCTTTCCAAGAATGAATTCAAGTTCATCTGTGACTCCAGCAGCATATAGAGCAGTCACCAGTCCATTTTCTGTTAGAAGATCTGAAATTAATCTTCCAAAAGGAATCCATGGTCTGATCTTCTGACCTTTTTCTTTCACATATTCTCTGGAGGCATTTATATGATTCCATAAATGCATGAACAGAATGTAGGGAAGATCTTCCTTGGTGCTCTGACTTAAGCAGTACATAAAGTAGAGCTGTTCATTGTTTACGTAATATGGAGAATTTGTAGACTTTCTGTGATGAATGCATCCCATGAAAATCTTTGCCCAGATCTTGTAGTCAGGCTTCAGATCTTTGAACTTATTAGAGGCCTGTCCAGCAGTCATCACTTCCTCATATACTTCATCCATATCTACACGCCCAGCTGGCAGATGAGATACTCCATCTGTTTCCTCATATCCAATGAGTTTCCTGATCAGATCTTCTGTGATGATTATCTCTTTACCCAGAACAGAAGATAAGATAAACTTAGGGTATACAGCAGCATGGATCCAAAATTCTTTCACCAGATGGGGGTAAACTGGTCCAAAAAGTCTGTCAAAGTATTTGACCCATCCTTGAGCATCAATTATGGAACGAAACTCAAAACCATTTTCATCCAGTGAATCAAATTCCACCATTGATTCATAGAGAACTTCCAGTTTGTCAACAGGTGTTAGCAAAGTTCTCTTTGGTGTCGTATATGGAGTCACACCCATATTTGCAGAAGTAACTGCAGCCATGGTTGATTGAAACCGTGCAGCAGTGGATGATGAAGTTGCCATTGAAGATGAGTTTGTCAAACGCTTAGGGTTTTTGTGAAGAGAGAAAAGGAGACATAAATGCATAAACAATTGAGATGTGAAAAGTGTGAAAGTGGTGAGAAGTGTGATATTTATAGTAAACACTTAGGCATACAAACAGTCAGATAATTGCATGTTCACACATAACATTTAATGAAAAAGAATAAAAATCATTTCAAGCATTTATTGATTCTGACAAATTGGGGGGAAAATTAAGATTTTCACTATTCAAACTTCACCTCAACGTCTCTTCAGTAGTGTATACGCCATCTTTGCAGATTTAGAGTGACACGTGTTTGCTTGCATGTGCTTCTGAATTCTCTTGAGAAATGAAACGTTAACCAACGTTCAGATCCTCTGAGTATTGTTAGTTCAGAGTTTCACAAATAAAGTAATTTAAGGAAATGAATAAATGATCAGATGAAGTACTTCAGAACATTAAACATTTTTTTTTGCATCTGTAAAATTTGCTTCTGACAAATATTATTCTGGACACAAATCCATACCAATATTTTTCAGAATAAATTTGAATCTATCTTCAACAAGGGGTTTTGTGAAAATATCTGCCCATTGATCATCTGTATCAACAAAGGCTAAATTTATAATTCCCTTCTGAACATAGTCTCTGATGAAATGATGCTTAATTTCTATATGTTTTGCCTTAGAGCGTAAAATGGGGTTTTTAGACAAACATATAGCTGAAGTATTATCACAGAATATAGAAATGTTACTTTCAAACATCTGATAGTCTTCTAGCTGACTTTTCATCCAGAGCATCTGCGTGCTACATCCAGCAGCATCAATATATTCTGCCTCTGTGGTTGATAGTGCAATTGTGGGTTGCTTCTTGCTGTACCAAGAGATTAGATTTCTTCCTAGAAATTGACAACTTCCAGAAGTACTTTTTCTTTCCACTCTGTCTCCAGCGTAGTCAGCATCACAGAATCCAACTAATTTGAAATCATCAGATTTTCTGTAACATAGACCCACATTAAAAGTACCTTTCAGATACCTTAGAATCCTCTTGACAGCTGTCAAGTGTGATTCTCTAGGATCTGATTGGAATCTAGCACACAAGCATACACTGAACAATATGTCAGGTCTAGAAGCAGTTAAGTAAAGAAGAGATCCTATCATACCTCTGTAGAGTTTCTGATTTACTTTCTTACTTACCTCTTCCTTGCCTAGTGAACTAGTTGGATGCATGGGAGTCTTTGCCAGCTTACTATCAGTCATGTTAAATTTCTTCAGAAGTTCTTTAACATATTTGGTCTGATGTATGTAAGTGCACTCTGGAGTTTGATTGACTTGAATTCCTAGAAAGAATCTCAATTCTCCCATCATGCTCATTTCAAATTCTGCCTGCATACATTGAGCAAACTCCTTTCCCAGCATAGTATTGGTAGAGCCAAAAAATAATATCATCCATATATATTTGACAAATTAGAAGATCTTTCTTAAATGATTTACAAAAGAGTGTTGTGTCCACTTTGCCTCTGATGAAATTTTTCTCCAGAAGAAAATTGCTCAACCTCTCATACCAAGCTCTGGGAGCTTGTTTTAAACCATACAGAGATTTCTTTAGTTTGAAAACATGATCTGGAAATTTTTCACTCTCAAAACCAGGAGGCTGGTGGACATAAACTTCTTCTTCTATAATACCATTTAGAAAGGCACTTTTAACATCCATCTGATACAGAGTGATGTTATTTTATGCAGCAAATGAAATAAGAAGGCGTATAGATTCTAACCTTGCCACTGGAGCATAAGTTTCAGTATAATCAATACCTTCTTGTTGGCTGTACCCTTGAGCAACAAGCCTTGCCTTATTTCTTTCAACTTCTCCTTTCTCATTAAGCTTATTTCTGAAGACCCATTTAGTTCCAATTATATTGAATGCTTTTGGTCTTTGAACTAAATCCCACACATCATTTCTGGTGAATTGATTTAGCTCTTCTTGCATGGCAATAATCCAATCATTGTCTTGCAGAGCTTCATCTACAGAAGTTGGTTCAATTTCTGACACCAGTCCAAATAATGATGCTTCATATGATCTTAGAAAGGATCTTGTTCTGATAGGATCATCCTTCTTTCCAATTATAACATTCTCTGGATGAGAAGCTTTGATTCTGGAAGATGACCCTCTAACAGTTGATTCTTCAGAAATGTTTAAATTGTTCATCTGATAAGTTAAAGGAATTGCATCTGGCGTTGCTTCTGGTTCCTTCACTTGAGCTTTGTCTGCCTCTGAGCCTTCAGAGTCTGTGAAGACTACTTCTCTATCTGCAGAGTTTTCAGACTGCTTTGGCTTTTTACTGCCAAGCTTATCATCAAATCTAACATGAATAGATTCTTCCACAATCTGTGTCTCAGTGTTGTATACTCTGTAGCCTTTAGAGCGTTCAGAATATCCAAGCATGAAACACTTCTGTGCTTTGGAATCAAACTTGTTCAGATTTTCTTTAGTATTTAACATGTTGCAAATACATCCAAAAGGATGAAAATATGAAATGTTGGGCTTTCTGTTCTTCCACAGTTCATATGGAGTCTTCTCCAGAAGAGGTCTTACAGACGCTCTGTTCTGAATGTAACAGGCTGTGTTGATTGCTTCTGCCCAAAAGTGTTTTGCCAGATTAGTTTCATTGATCATGGTTCAGGCTATTTCTTGCAGAGTTCTGTTTTTCCTCTCTACAACTCCATTTTGTTGTGGAGTTCTAGAACAGGAAAAATCATGAGCAATGCCATTTTCATTAAAATATTTTTCAAAATATTTATTTTCAAATTCACCACCATGATCACTTCTGACTTTTATAATGTTGAAATCTTTTTCATTCTGGACTTGTTTACAGAAGTCAAAGAACACAGAATGTGACTCATCCTTGTGTTTTAAGAACTTTACCCATGTCCATCTACTATAGTCATCAACGATGACTAATTCATACTTCTTGCCTCTGATGGATGCAGTTTTCACTGGTCCAAACAGATCAATATGAAGTAATTCTAGTGGTCTGGAAGTAAAAACAACATTTTTTGATTTAAAAGATGATTTTTAAAACTTCCCCTTTTGGCATGCTTCACAAAGAGCATCTGAGGTGAACTTCAGATTAGGAAGTCCTCTGACAAGATTAAGTTTATTAATCTGAGATATACGTCTCATATTAATATGCCCTAATCTTCTGTGCCAGACCCATTGCTCTTCATTAACAGACAAGAGGCATTTAACATTCTGAACCTTAAGTTCTGAAAGATTTATTTTATAAATGTTGTTTTTCCTCTTTCCACTAAATAGGATAGATCCATCTTTTTGACTAATAGCTTTACAACATTTTTGATTAAAGGTTATATCATAACCATTGTCACTTAATTGACTTATGGACAATAAGTTATGCTTTAATCCTTCTACAAGTAAAACATTAGTAATAGAGGGAAGTTTACCATTTCCAATGGTGCCAGATCCAATGATTTTGCCTTTTTGATTCCCTCCAAATTTCACATCACCTCCAGATCTAAGCTCCAGACTTTGGAACATAGACCTTTCTCCTGTCATGTGTCGCGAGCATCCAGAGTCCAGGTACCATGATTGGCGTCCTGACCTTGCTGCTAAGAACATCTGCAACAGGAATTATTTTACTTTTAGGTACCCAGATCTTCTTGTGTCCTTTAGGGTTAGTTGTTCTGAAGGTTTGTCTAAACTTCTGTTTTTCAACATAAGGTTTATTCTGACTAGCCTTATATTTAAACACATGAATATTTTTTTCAGAACGTGTTTGTTAAATATCATTCAAGTGACCAAATTTAAAGTGGGAATATAAAGGAGTTTTCTTGATGATAATTTTATCAACAGGTTTTGGATTTAAATCCTTTCCAGAGGAAGATTTATATCCAATTCCTTTTCTGTTATTTCTGCTAACTCCATAGATCATAGAAGCCATTTTGCTTCTGTCTATGCTTTTAGCAAGAAACTTCTGAAAGCTATAATCATATTTTTCCAAAATATTTTTACATTCAGATTCAGTTTCAGAATCAGAGTTTTGTTGAGCTAATTCAAAATCATTTTTCAATTTTAAGTTCTTTTCATTTAGCTCAGCTATTTCTGATTTGAGAATATTATTCTCAGATACAAGATTGCTTTGACGCTTCTTGTATTTGAGCTTAATATTGTTATAGCTCTTCAGAACTTCTGATAACACTTTGATAAGTTCTTCTTTAGTGAGTTTAGCCATTACCTCTTCAGCGTCAGAGTCAGATTCAGAGTCAGATTCAGATCCTGAAGTTCCTTCCTCCTGATCTTCTATGTCTGCCATCAAAGCTACATTGGCACATTCCTCTTCTGACTCAGATTCAGATTAAGATGTATCTGAATCATCCCAGGTGGCCATTAGAACCTTTTTCTTCTTATCAGATTTTCTTTTAGGCTTGTCTTTCAGCACCTTTGGACATTCATTTTTGTAATGTCCAGGTTCTTTACATTCATAACAGACAACCTCCTTTTTGCCAGATCTTTTGTGTCCAGAAGATTCTTTTCTTTGGTCAGGTTTCCTGAAGTTTCTGAACTTCTTTCCTTTATGCTTCAAGAGTTTGTTAATTCTTCTAGACAACATGGATAGTTCATCTTCATCTTCAGATCAGGATTCTTCAGAGCTTTCCTCTATTACCTGCAATGCTTTAGCAGATTTATTAGATTTTAAAGCAATTGATTTACCTTTCTTTTGAGGTTCATCTTCCTCAAGTTCAATTTCATGACTTCTTAGTGAACTGATTAGTTCCTCCAAGGAGATCTTGTTCAGATCTTTAGCCATTTTCAGCGCAGTCACCATAGGTCTCCATCTGGTAGGTAAGCTTCTGATGATCTTTTTCACATGATCAACAGTAGAGTATCCTTTATCCAGAACCTTTAGTCCAGCTGTAAGTATTTGAAATCTGGAGAACATAGCTTCAACAGATTCAGAGTCTTCCATCTTGAAGGCTTCATACTTTTGGATTAGAGCCAGAGCCTTTGTTTCCTTGACTTGAGAGTTTCCCTCATGAGTCATCTTTAAGGACTCAAACATGTCAAATGCAGTTTCTCTATTTGTAATCTTTTCATACTCAGTGTGAGATATTGCATTTAACAATATTGTTCTGCCCTTGTCGTGATTTCTAAATTCCTTCTTCTGGGCTTCTGTCATAGATTTTTTGTCTACTTTCTTGCCATTCCCATCAATGGGATGAACATATCCATCTATGACCAAATCCCATAAATCAGCATCATAACCAAGGAAAAAACTTTCAATCCTTTCTTTCCAATAATCAAATTTCTCCCCATCAAACATAGGGGGTTTAGTGATGATTCTGTCCCTTCATATTTGTTGTTAATGTTAGACATTGTATTATCAGCCATAGTAACAACCAAATATATATCAAAGTTTTTCTCACTGGACCTTTACTGTCACTGTGAAGTGGTAGCACACACAGAACCGGAGCTCTGATGCCAACTGAATGTGAGAAAATACTTAGAAGGGGGGTTGAATAAGTATGAAGATAAAAACTTAGAAATAAAAACTCAAGTATTTTTATCCTAGTTCGTTGAACTCAACTACTCCAGTCCACCCTTCCTAGAGTGATTTGCCTTTCTCAATCAAGGACTTAATCCACTATTTAATCAACTGATTACAATAGTAAGCACTAAGAACAACTGTTCAAAGTCTTCTCAAGAACTACTAATCCTAACTGGATCTTCTTAAGGTTTTCTTACAATCAAATGTAATAACAAATACAAGTGTTTAAATTGCTTCTAATAAAGCTTTATCACAACTGTTATTTTTCACTTAATATTAAGAACAAAGAAATTAATTCTAGAAAGAATGTGAATTGTATGAGAGCTTTTGATATTGATTTCTTTTCAGGTAAAACATCAACTAAAGAAGATGGTTGAAGACTTGCTTTTATAGGCAGCTTGATCCAAGAGAACTTCACGTTGAGAAGAGTGTACAAAAAGGTCTGAGCCTTTTTGTCTTCACATCAATTGACCTTTCCTAGAAGAAGAAAGCACAGAGAAATCCTTTTTGTCTGTGTTCTTATGTCTAGCATAAATAAGGAAAGATTCGTTTGGATTATTCCAACGGACATAATCTTTGAATTCTTCTTCATCAATTTTTCAGCAAGAATCATCATAGTCTAATTTGATCAGAGCCTTCTGATATTGATCAGAGTTTTGCTGAATCAGAGTCTTTGCAGCAGGTGTGCTTTTAGCGTGTATAAGTTTAGAGCATATTTGAGTCAGATCCTCAGTACTGGCAGCTTTAGTACTTTCAGAATCTTCTGTAGTAGCTATGCTTGAAAAAATCTTCATACAGAATTCTTCTTTGGTTCAGATGCTTCTGACTTGCTTCAGATTCTTCTGGAGCTTCTGCTTCAGATCCTTCTGGAGACAGCGCTCAGGATCTTCTGTTGGCAGCATTCAGAATCTTCTAATGGATACATCTGACGCTTTAGAGTCTAATTTATTTCTTATGTTCAGTTCTGATTTGCTTCTGGAGTGATAATTATTTTAATATCTGCAACAAACACTCTCAAGCAAATTTTAGAGTATATAATTCTTAATTACAAAATTTCATAATAGTTATCATCAAAACATAGAGATATTATTAAGAACCAATCTGTGTTCTAACAGAAATGTCTCCTACTTCTATCAAATATCTAGCCACGTGTTTGATAGTAGACTCAGTGGTATCCCCAGAAAACTTAGTGAATTTGGGAACCTGTGTTCTCGGGGGTAAATTTTCCTGGAGGATATACTCTAATAACGGTGATGTATAATTTGGTCGTCGAAGGCCAAAGTTTACTCCGTTACGTGTCATGATTCTTTCGACCATGGCAACCAAATTATTGTCTGCTGCTAGATTATCACGCCAAACTTGTTGTATGATGTTTTTAACATTCTGGTTTCTATTTACCAAAACTACCCTTGGTTCTTCTTCTCTAGGAACTTGTGGTTGGTTCTTAGGGGGTTCGACTTTAGGTCGTTCGATCATTCCCTAATTGTTTTGATTTTCCTAGGCCACATTTTATGGAATTTTGTTAATGGTGTTGTATTCGTCGAAGACTACCCCTTGGTTTTCTATCAGATACTCCCTCAGTGGTTGTCAAGGGGGATTTGATACACCCAAGAATTCTACAAGGCGCGTCATTTACGCTACTAGTTGTTGGTTAGTTTGTGTAGTATTCTGAATGAGGGACTGGAAGATTTCCCCCATGGTTTGAGATATCATTTGAATCATTTAATGGTTACTTTCATCCATCTGTTGTCTCAAATAGGATGCAGAATTGGTTGTCGAATTTGGCATCTGGGATGAATACCCTATACCTAAATTTTGACTATTTTGACCCATATTTACCCCAGAGCCAGATCCTTGTAATGGCGAAGTCATTACGGGTTCTGTATATAATGGAAGTGCATTTTATAAGTTTGCCATCATCGAAGTTGGCATTCCATAGGGTGGGTCTCGAGGCAAAGGAATTGAAAACCCAAGGGGAGGGATGCCTCTAAATATCAAATTCCCTATCCGTGGTGGGGTCTGTGGAGGACCCCTTGGCCCAATATAAGTCAGAATAGGTAGCATATGGCAAATCGAATGTGTGGGCATCGAATTTCCCATAGACGGTATTGCTTCAGAAGCAGGCACTAAGACCATTGGTCCTCCTGTCGAAGCCCCTATGGGTTGTTCTATATTGTTATTCGGGACATCCTTAGGAATATTTGGCTGATTTTAATTTGTTGCCATTCTTCTCATATATCTCCTTATTGTTCTATCTTCGTTAATGGTGGCTACCTTACCACTTCTTAATAACATGCAACGAAGTTTTTCGAAAAAATTTACCACAAAACTAATAAATTTTCCAAAGAGAATTTAGAAGTGATTTTTATGATCACTTAGCACCGTCCCGCTGGGCGTGCCAATTTGTTCGCCGTAAAAATTGGTGAACAACTGCTGGTTTTACAAATCGAAAAAAGATTTATTTTACTTGGAGGATCGACCATACAAATCCTAGAACATATTCTAATTGATCTTAAATGAAATTTATAAAAACTATGAACACTTTAACAGAGTCCATGATAATGCAACTTATTTCAAATGTAAATGAATTTAAGTGACAATAAGTGAAATCAAAATACTGGTAAATGACGAAGATAAGAACTTGCATAAAGAAAGAATAAATTTTTAAAGAAAGAGATTTATAAAATTGCATTGAAATGAAAAAACAGGTGTTTAGTTAACATACATTCTTACAAACTCGTTTCTCTCAACACATGGATAGTTGAAGTATACTGAAGAATTTGTACACAATTGAAACACACATCTTAACACTAAGACCTATTATTTATAATAATCAAATATAACTGCAATTAACAACTAACAAAAGAAATCAAGACAAGTCTCACTATGCATGCCTTCGAATCATAGGGGTGTTCCACGTCAAAATACCCTTAGTGACACTTCAGTCGAATCAAGTCTACAAACTGCTGAGGAATATCTCTAAGTTCATAACGTAGAATCTCCTGTCGAAAGAACACCTTTGACTTCTATTTCAAAATAGGGCTCCAGTCGAAGTAATTAGATTTCTTCAAGAACTCTATTTGTTACTTTTAATTTCATCCAGGCGTTGAAATTAGGAGCCGACAAATTGATTAAAGTGTATTAGGGATGTTGATTGAGAAAGTGAGTTTGATTTGAGTGTGTTTTGGGGTTTCGATCGCACGGGAGCGAGCAAATGAGGTTTAATATGTTAAGTATTTTGAGGGAGAATGACGACTATTTGATAAACGAGACGTCAGCCTCGCAACCAATTAATCGGGGTATTATTGGAATTCTAGATCCCAACAACACCTTTTTCATTTGATTAATTACAAAATGTGTTTGTTAGACAATGAAACCCATGTCCGAATAATTAGGGTAAGTATTTTAGGAACAAAAGATCGAGCAACCCACAACCCAAGGCGTGCGCCTCAAGAGCAGTCACTCAAGAATTCAAGGAATGCGAGACTCCAAGAACTCAGTCCTTTCGTAATTTAGTTAAGAAAAAGATTTGATTTTGATTAGCGTATTTTGATCTAGTTGAGCGAAGATTAAATGTTTTTAGAAACGAAAAACGGAACAAACACAACCCAAGACGTGCGCCTCAAGAGCATTCGCTCCAAATATACACTACTTTCATTATTCAATCAAGAAGGTAGTTTAAAAGTATTAACCAAAGTGAATCATGATTTTGTCCGAAATGAGGAGAAAGAGGAATTAAAGGTTGAAAAGGAAACAACTAGGAGAAACTGATCCTAATGTTGTCATGCAAAGGATTGAAAACCTAATGTCTCTCCTACCTCGAGCTTAATCGGAAATTAAGTCGAGCTAGGAGTCCTAAGGGATCATGCGAACAAACACATGTAAACATTACACTAATAAATCACAAAAGGGACGATGTCGTGATCTCTGCTAAGAAAAAAACTGAGTGACTCCTTGTCCTCAACCAAATGAACGATGTCGTGATCTTAGCTATGGAACAAAACTGAGTGACTTCTCGTTCATCACAAAGTTTGACGAAATGGTAGCAAATACAACCAAAGCATCAATTGAATTGGCACACAAGCTAAAGATACAACCAAGAGTGAAAACTCCTCAATCAATAACAAGTTGCGAGCAAAGATGCTAAACCCTAAGCATGCCTCCTATCATCAACAACATGTTCTCAAAATTGACACCAAAGAGAGATTTAAAGCACCAAACAAGTTTTTCAACTTCAAGGTAATCATCTAAGTACTACGATGTGCAAATAGAGCCTACTTCGAGGTAGGACTTCCGATGTACTCAACATGCTTCTGATCATGGATAAAACCCTAGAATGAGGCATGAAAGAGGGATAACATTGAGATTCCAGTGGTACCTAATGGAGAAGGGTCTGTTGCCTCTTCAATGCGCGCCAAAAGCTTAAGAAGAAACATCGAATATCAAGTCTCAAGGCCACGAGAGATTATAGACAAGTATGCGTCAAAATTTAACCAAAAATTTTAATCAAAGAACATTCTAATCAAAATCATCAAGAATTTCTAATCAAAATAATCCAAAAAACTAATCAAAAATGACATTAAGAAATTAATCAAAATAAATGTCAAAATTGCATCAAGACTAAATATCAACATTAAAGTCTAAAAAATAACAAGAATAAAATTAATCTAAATAAACTTTTAATCCAAAGTTAAACTCAATATTAAAATCTAATTAAAACAAAAAGTGATGAAATCAAATTAAAGCTAAATTCAATGAATCAAAACTCAAATTATAAAAAACCAATTAATCAAAATCAAATTAATCTAAAATCGAAATTTAAGTAAACAAAACATAAATTCAATCAAACAAAACCCAAATAATCAAAATCTAATTACTTAAAATGTAAAATCCATAATTAACAAAAGATAATCAAAGTTTTAAACACAATAACACTTAAAAACTAAAATCTAATATTAAGAACAAAAAAAAAAGGGAGGGTGTATCAGATCCATGGAGGGTGATAAGAAAACCCATGGAACCATCATGGGCCGTAAGGCCCATTCATCTATCATCAGATGACACACACATAAAAAAACAAATGAGCCTACTCCCCCAGCCCACCAAAACAACAACAATGGAAGTGGCTCAGTAAAGTCAACATAACCTTATCCTCCTCCTAGAAGCAAAAGAAATGAAAAAACAAAGAATACAAAAAGCTATGATAAAATGTAACAAATATAGGCTTCCTTCATCACTCGAAAAGCAACACGAAAGGAATGAGCGAAGATATGGTTAAGGAATCAGATCTTCTAACCTTCCTCGTTTGATGGTGTCTTGTATCAAACCCAGCTCTCTCACCTTGTTCTCGTTCGCACCATTCCAGTTCAGATTCAAGGTTTGATTCTCTATTTCATCTTCTTCTGTTCACGATTCAGTGGCGGGTTCATTGATTTTGGTTGGAGTTTTGACGGGATGTTGAGGATGAAAGGGAACTTGTGGTGGATGGTTGATTGCAGGTTGAGGAGAGGATTATTTTGGGTGAAGAAGAAAGGGATTCAGAGGAGTTTTGAGATGAAATTGTTACGGTTGGTGTTGTGATGGAAGCATATTAGAAAATAGATAAATGCCTTTTAGTGAATTTAATTTTTGGGGAGAGGTTTGTTATGTTGTTATTGTTGATGAATATAAAATGGATAAAATGAGGGGCGAGAGGGGGAGTCCGTCTTTTTGAGAGAATTTTGGAATCTGTTCTCTAATATATTTTGGTCTGATGCGTAATATGCGTGAGAATAATGAAAATACCCCTAGGTTTTTATGCAGGTACCTGTGGTTTTCAAGAGGTGGGTTGATTTTTTGAGCTGTATAGGTTTTGACGCTGAAAGTTTTGTCGTGTATTTTGTTGTGTGTTGCGAAATGGTATGTGACATGGTTCTCTTTTCTTCTTTGTCATTTTTTCAGAATGCTGGTTTGCAAGTTTGTTTTTCCTTTTTTCATAGAGTAAGGTGCGTGGATGGTGGGTTGAGGTGTTGCTAATGATGGCGTGGCTTGGTTGTGTATGGCCAATGGTTGTGAAGCTGCTAAAAAAAATTATGGAAACATTACGTGTGAATTGTGAGGTCATGGTTTGTGCGATTTTTTGTTTTGTAAAGTTACAAATTATGCCAAGTTTTCGAAATCACTTCCTTGTTTTCTGCAGGTTTCATGAATGATTGGGGTTGGGGCTTGGCAAGATATTGGGAAGGCCCATGAGGAATTGGGGTGGGACTCAGATTGAAAAAGAAAAAAAATGAATTGGCACATGGCTTTTTTGGTTTGCTGCGTATGAGGCACAACTTGTGTGTAGCATGTTGCATAATTCCCATGAGCTTATTTTCTCCTTTTTTTTGTTTGAAAATTGTAAATGGACTTGTATGGGCTTTAAGGAACTTTGTAAAAAAATTATAATGTGGATTAAACATAACATGAGCTTTTATTATAACATGGCCCTTTTTGAACTTTGATTGGCCTTTTTGAAATGTGGTTTGAGATTATAAAATGATGCAAATAGATTTATTTGGATTTATGGTTTGCAGTTTGAAATAAAATTTGGACAAAGATGATTTATGGTTAGAAAAATGGAGAATGGGTTTATGGTAGAAATTAGATATGGATTATGGTTAGTAAAAATGGAAATGGATAATTGGATATGAAATCTCGATTTTCAACTCAAACTCAATCTTGTCTTCTTTCGCAAGCCTATGAATAAATAAACACAACTACCATGAACAACTTGTAACAACCATCTGAATCCATTTAAAACCTTGCGTTGATTATTGAATCCACACTAAGGAAAATAAATCCACAGATGGACCACCAATAAACTGATGAGCCATGATGAACCTGATGATTGAGCTGAACTCCCCATGAATTAAAATTTGATGACCTAATAACCTCCACACCACATAACTTGACCTTGGGTACACACTTGTTGAGAAATAGTCTATTGACACAGATACTTGCAATTAAAGCAAACTCTTAATGGTTTGACCAAGATAAGGTTAAAGCTCCATACGATCTTGATCATGAATGAATAACCACACTTGACTCGAAGCCATACCATCGTTCCTAACAACCCTGATCTCCTTTCCATGGTGAGAAATAAACCTTAATCTTGTCATATAGCTTGAGAAATTGAACCTTGTCTTGAAATTTGATCATGTGGATGAGAGCATATCCTTCCTTTATCTCTACTTAAAGTCAAACATTTTGGCAGGAGCTTATAATCACCAATACGCGCCCACCCGATCATAGTGACCTAATTTAGATGATCATTGGTTGATAAGTGAAGATTTTAAAAAGGTAGGGCAAATTTGGGGTATGACAGATGCCCCTATCTAATTGTCTTGAACCCGAGAGAATGAACTGCTGCGTGGCGTTCATCATTAGGTCGGAAATCGAGTAGATACAAGAAGACCCCGAAATTTGTCTGAAATGAAAGTAAAGAATAGGGCAACTTGAAATTCTTCGGATTGTCGAAGCAGCACATTATTGTCATACCCCAAATTTGTCTTACTTGTATAATTTTCATCTGTGCATCCATCCACTAACCATTATACTCAAAAATTCAAAAAGAAATGTTGGTTTTACTTGTTGTTCATGTTTATGCAAGGATTAATTAGAGGTGTCAGGTCAAGTATATGTATAGTATGGACCGAGGCTCATTGATTTTGATTTAATCTTTTAGTTAGGCAAGAATTTGTTACGAGATCAAGGCTAGAATGGCATGATTCAAGTGATATGTGTCTGAAGCCTCAATCAGGGTTTTGAGTCATGTTCAAGGCAGTTGTATTACCAGGACACATGGGTGTGGTGATGATGGAAACTCAAGAGGAGTTTGACTTGATCTTGGCTAGACAAGTAGTTTGCTTCATCCTCAAGATATCAGGCTATGGTAAATTCAGAATACTCAAATTCAACGCGTTTGGCCTAGTTATATGGTTCATTTTCTTGCCTTAATTTCAAGAAAAAGTCAAGCAAGCTATTTGTTCAAGAGGATTTTTTTGGATTCAATTTCAATCAAGGATGGGTTCAAGGATTAGTTGACGATCAAGAATTGATTCATGTCAAACTCAATTTCAAAACCAAGAGCATTTGTTCAAGAGTTATGGAAGATGCAAATAATATATTAAGCCCTATTCAAAGTTTCAAAGTCCAAGTTGCATTCACTATATTAAGCCCTATTCAATTAGATTTTTATTTTAGGATTTTAATATAAAGATTTCTCTTTAATTACTTTGTTAATAACCTTGATAAACACTATACTAAACAATTTGGTTTTATTATTTTTTGTTGTTTTTTTTAAAATCATTCTTGACTTTATATCACTTTTCCTTCATTTTTACCTTGATTTCATCTTGGATTTTATTTCCATTTCATTTTTGGTTGATGAAGAAATAAAAAAATCACTATTAGCCAATCTATTGATAAATGATGATTAATACGAGACCACCACTTTTTTCTCTTTTCATTTTCTTCTCCATCTTTTTCATCTCGATTTTATTTTCATATTTCGATCGAGAAGTCTTTAGATTTGTAAAAGTTGATTTATCGAGGTTGATAACCTTCATTATTTCAAATCTATGTAAAATGACCATTGGGGTCATTTTCTGTACTTTGGGATCGTGACTGACTACCTTCGATTAATCGGCACGAGTTTATGATTAAGGCAAGATCCCCCTTTCTTTTGGTTCGTGTGACACGATTACATTAGAGAATGATCCTCAATATTATTTCTCTATCTTGTTTTTAGCATAGATATCAATTTGTGCGATCTCCTATAGTTCGACTTTCATCATAAGTCGAGCTACAACGGTTTAGCGCTGTATTTTGTCCCGATTCAATTCAAATCAACTAACGACTAACTTTACTTTCCATTCAATATACAATTGTTTTACTTTTAGTCATTATATCTCAATTATATTACCTTGTTCATGTACTTGTTAATATTATATTGATTATATTATTGTGGATATTATCTTGATTATTGTTATAAATCTTGCCATATTATTCATAATTGTTCATATTCATATTCATATTGTTCATTTCTTATTCACACATATCCAAAAACATATAGTAAATTATCGAAATAATAAAAGCCTAAATTGGTGGACGGTTGGATCATTGGACTTTTTTATAAACCCTAGCTTCAAGATTTTATCTGACTTTTGCTTTAGGCTTAGTTTAGGACACTCGCACACACACAGCTTCCTCTTGGGCTACCTGACAATGAACCCTTTTATTTCATGCAATCCCGTGTAACTTACATGTACCCCTCTCCCATTCCGATGTACACATTCATATTTTTTTAAATGTGTTTTATCTTCTAGGAGCATCCTTAGGGACTAGCGTAGATTAAACCGTTTTCAAACTAATTCTCGATTCGTCATTGAGCCATTTTCAAACACCTCAGTAAGTCGAGTGCTCGTCCTCACTCGCCATCAACCTATCGCACACACCTTCACATTTCATCGTGGTTTCGATATTGGGGGCACCCTCAGGGACTAGTATCATTTCTCACAAACCTAACCCTTGATTCATTGTCAAGCCGATTCTATTTTCAATCAAACCCTCGACTTGCTGTCGAGCCACTTTCAAACCATTTTCCATTCCACCACGGTTTTGCATGCAAATATAAGTCAAACCCTTGATCCAACGTCAAGCGGATTTTCTCAATAAATTATAAAAAATAATTAACAACTACTTAATTCTTATCAAGGTGAAAAGAGGGGGATTGACCCTTTGATTTCCCTTCACTTGTTTGGATGCGAGTTATCTTACTCGGGTGTGAGGAATTGACGCCTCTAAAACATTTCCAACCCGACAACATCCAACCATCGTCCAACCACTCATTACTCAAACACCATTCAAACACAACTTCTTGTCAAGATGAAAAAGAGAGAGTGAGTCAAGTATTTGACTCATTCTCCCAATTAATTAGGCCCGAGGAGCCTTTCTTAAGCTTCGAGTAGTCGCCATTGATACCTAACTTCAACCCACTTTAACCCCTCTCTTTTCATGGTCGTCCCCATGAACTACGGACTCTCTGATTCTTCATTCATTTTTGAATGTAAGATACGTAGGCACAAGATTGCGATGATCTTGGCGAGTTACCTTTTGTCCATCTTCTGTTTTCCCCCATCCTCTTTCGTAGTCGAACTACGAGAGCTCTGATTTCTCACTCTCGTCCAAATGAGCATACGTAGGCACAAGGGCCCCAATCCTTACCGAGCACCCTAATCTCTAACCATCAATTTTCCCCTAGCATAGTTATCCTTTTATCGTACCGTTTCACATTTTTCATTAAGAAGAAAACAACTAAGCTTAGCTAACGTTCATCAAAATTCGAATTAAGAGGTTCCCGTTGAGTACAACGGACGTGAGGGGTGCTAATACCTTCCCATTGAATAATTGAATCCCGAACCCGAAACATTGGTTGTGAAGACCTTGTTCATTTCCTTTCGTTTTAAGAGGTTTTCTCGATATTTTCCTTTCCCTTTGTGTGACAAATAAGGTTCAATGGTGACTCTGTTGAACCGCATTTCCGCGCCTTTAGCGTGAGGATCGTGTTTCTAGATGTGATTTTTTGAGGTGCGACACTTATGCACTAAGGTTCTTTGATGATATCGAAGCAGTATCTCTAAGGGAAATATGAGATTCTTCGGGTTGTCGAAGTAGCACCTTATCCACTAAGGTTCTTCGATGATACCAAAATAGTATCTTTGAACAAATATGAGATTCTTCGGGTGATCGAAGCAGTACCTTATCCACTAAGGTTCTCTAATGATACCAAAGCAGTATTGTTGCGGTGAGAATCGTGATATCAAGCTATTGATTAACTTGAATCTTTAATTCTTAAATTCACAACCAGACTTTAATTTATCCAAAGGAAAGGTCTAAAGAGAGAAAGAACCTTTTGCGCGATGTAACAACAACGCTAAGAGATTCGGGGATCGGGGGTTGGTTATGCATAGGGTAGGTATTTCACATCCTGAACATCAGTAGTACTCTACAGGAACCTTTTGTCGTTTGTATGCTAAGTTGCTAAGTGTTTGCTATGGATTGGGAAAAAGGTGTAGGTTAAAACCTAAAGATATATACACTAAGCTTGCTCGCAAAGATATCGCATCTTCTGCCTACGTATCCTAACTAGGATAGATTCAGAGCAATCATAGTTCAACTCACTAAGTTTTAAGAACACTTGATTATGATCAAGGTTCAAAGGGGAACAAACATGACAATGTTTGTGTAGAGTTTAAGGAAACTCTCTAGTTCTAAGTTGAACACTCAAGAAGGGGAAGTAAGTAATCATGAAGATGATTCTTACATAGAGTTAACGAACTCTATCCTAAGTTCTAGTTGAAAGAGCACTCCTAACAAGGGGTGGCTTTGTATACTTAAGCAAAGTCTAAAGGACAGGTTCCACTTAACTAAGTGTATAAATGACTTAACGAAGTCGAGGGAGAGATGAGTTGTCTATGACCCAAGGGTCAACAGAAAGACTTTCCTTTGGAAGGATAGAAGGGGAGGCAACTGGGATGAGAACTAAAGAGTTCCATCACCTGGGAAAACTAAACTTAACAAGACATAAACATTAAACATGGATCAATACAAGAAACATGGTTACGACCAAGCATGTACAAGCATGTTACAACAAGCAAGTACGTCAAAACAGGAGGGAAATAGATAAATTCATGGTGACAACCAAAAGAGGAAAAAGCCTTAACATGTTAAAAAACACAAAGGGGGTCAAACACAATCAAATCTTACAAGATAAGTCAAACATGGTTTAAGAGAAATTCTACAAGATGCAAGGTAACGACCCTAACAAGTAAGTAAACTTTCAAGTAGGCAACAAGCATTGTGAATATGAACAACTTGAAATATTCTTTCATTAAATGAAAATAGACAATATTATGAACATTTTGCAAAAAGAATGGATTGAAAATAGCAAAAAATGAGCAAGTTATGAAATATTGAATTTTCATGAAGAAAATAAAAAAAAACAAGTGATAAAAATGAAAGAAGTGCCATGACAAGAGTTGAACTCAGGCCCTCATGATTACAAGCTTAAAACAAAACCACTCAGCCAACTGTGCGCGCATGTTACAAGGATGGAAAAGAAGAAGAAAATAAAGAAAACTTAAGAAAACACAAAAATGCCAAAAGGGTCATCACTAAGGATCGAACCCAGGCATATGGCATGATAGGTGACTTTAAGGCGCATGTTATAACCACTGGGGTGGCGATACATCCGTGTATTTAGCCACCCCAAAAATTTAATTACTTGACAATGTTCAAGAAAGCTGGGCAAGGCAAACACAAGTGAAATTGCAAAATACGTTTTCAATCAAACTTAGTCAAAACTGAACCAAATTAAGTGAAATTTAAGTCAAACATGCTTGATTTTTGATAAGGAATGCAATGGTATCAACCATATTGTGACATGAAGCTCCTAACTGAAAACACGATGGAAAGTGTAAATGAAGTTTTTGAAATGCATAATGGAAGATCATGGCAGAATAAAGCAGGTTCAGATCAAACAATCAATGCACACAAGCTATAAACATGTCAACAGATGATTCTACACTCAAAGATCAAACTCAAATCAAGCAAAACAGAAAATGGTTCATTGTTGCAATTATGGCAAATGAAATGCATAATGGGAATCATAACATGAATTGAGTGAGTTCAGGCCAAACAAACACCACACACAATCTTCAAATATGCTAACTGGGGTTTCCACACTTCTGGATCAGTTCAAATCACTCCAAACAGAAAAAAGGTTTGTTGTTTGCAACTATGACATGAAGGTGCAAGACTTTCAAAGCTCAAATTAAGTAGGTTCTGCTTGCATATACATCGCATACAAACTTTAATCATGTTGACAAATTATCTCATGTTCATGAATCAATCTAAAATGCTTCAAACAGAATAAATGTATGGTGTGTGCAGTTGTGGTTTGAAAAAAAAACTGTTTTTAAAGTAAGTTAATGATGCAAGCTGGTACGTTCAAAAATGAGTAGTTTCAGGTCATGTGAATGATACACACACATTAAAATTATGATAACAGATGATTTCACACTCAGGGATCAGGCTTAAATCAAGCAAAAATGAAAATGGTTCATTGGTTGTAATTATAGCATGAATGTGAGCAAGCTGTCAAAGTTCAAGTGAGTAGGATCAGTTTTCATACACACATAGCCTACAAATTCTAAACATGTTGATAGAGGATTTCATGTGCATGAATCACTCAAAAATACTTCAAACATGAAAAAGGTATGTTGTGTGTGGCTGTGAATACAAAACTGTTGAATGCAAAGAGCTGTAGGTTGTCACAGTTTAAATTGGGGAGATTCATGTCATGTACACAACACACACATCACATATATGCTAACTGATGATTTTATGATCCAAATTCAGTCACACTTCTTTCAAATCAGAACTTAGTATGTCGATGGCAAGCTTAAATGAAAATGTAAAACTGTCTTGAAAAATGGAAGATGATTTCAAATGTAACATGGTACATGAACAAGTCAGATTAGCATCACACACAAATCCTAAACATGTTAACTAATAGTCTCATGCTCAAGGATCCAACTTAAATAATCCAAAACAGAAAATGACATGCTGGCAGCTAAGGCAAAGTTGATTATGCAGCAAGAGAAATCATGTTATGAACAAAACATTTTCAGGTTATGCAAATATCATACACAAGTTCCAATCATGCTCACTAATGAATTTATGCTCAAAGATCAATGAGAAACAACCTATAACAGAATTTGGTATGCTGTTGGAAAATGCATAGCTGTTTTGAAAATGGAAAGTAGGCTAATGATGCAGCAAGGTACAGATTATGTGATGACAATCATCAACAACTCATGACAGAAATGATACAACATGTTATGGCATGATGAGCCTCAAATTTCAAAGTGTGCATCTTGCAATGGTTACAACTATTTGACAGCCTTAAAAGTAACATGAATCACAACAGGTCTTATCAGATGATTCTTCATGTTTTTATCAAGTTCAATAAGGTTGTCAACTAGTAGCAAGACAAGCAAGGCCATACCAGAACAACCAACAGTTCAAACAATTGAGATGCAAAAAATCATAGTATGAAACATTGCAGTTGAGTGTAAAACCAGCAGCCACATACTTCAATCATGGCATATACACAATTTTCACATGAAGATGCAACAATAAGCATTGGATTGGAGAATGACATATTAGTTGCAAAATTGAGATTGAAGGTATAACAGAAAATTGTAGTTCCAAATTAGATTTGGTTTCAAGAACTCAAATACAATAATGAATAACACTTATGGAAATCTAGTCAAAAATTGTCAACAAGGGTTAAGTGAGGCTGTACTGATTGTTTCTCAAACTGTTTGCAACAGAACCAACATAAAACCAATGGACTTGTGATAACAACCAACAACAAACAATGACAGAAATGAAACTCAACAAAACACTATCATCAAGACATAACCATATCAAAGCAATGGCAATCCAAAGTAATCACATACTCAAAATAGTTGGCAAGAACAAACTCGTAGATTTTGATATGAACTTCATTTCTCATTTAAACACCAATCATACCAAAAAATGTTTATGACAAAAAAATGAAAAAGATGGTAACCACCAACCTGTTGTAGACCTTCACACAAACTTGTTGCAGTATGGAATACCTTGAAAATGCTTCAGCTGGTGTCCAACCAGAACTTTGATGAAAATAGCTTCCTTGTGCTTGAAGAAACTTGTGACAAGACTCAAAATAAATGAGGATTGTGTTGTTTTATATCATGGATAGTTGATATATCATATATCAAGGGTGTGTGGATGGTTAGAATGAGGAAAACATCTATGGTTAGTGGTTTGGCAGATTTTGAGCATATGGTCAAACTTGTTTGGTTTGAGAGTTGAATTTTGGGAGAATGGTGTTTTTGGGTGGTTTAAGAGTATGAACACCTTCTACACAACATTTATGGATTGTGCAGATGGTTTTTGGTGGTTTGGAATGGGCGGAAATGAGTTTGGACAGCCAACTGCTCAAGACAGATTTTTGGTAAACTTGAGATTTTGAAAAGTGAGGTAAGTGAGAAATGAGTGAGAGCTGTGATTTCCTATTGGTTCTAAGAGTGCTCTGGTGTGAAAATGACATAGAGGGAGCCTCTATTTATAGGAAAAATGAGGGATGAGGATAGATTTGTAATCTTGTCATTTTGGAGGGATTTTGAAAAGAAAACCCTTGGCTTTAGGTTTGGTACAGCTGCAAGATTCAAATCCTTGCCTCAACTGATGAATTGCTCAAGTGGAGATCAATGAAATGAAATGAAATGAGATGATTAGAGTGGCTTGCCTCTTTCCTATTTCTTTAATTGATTATTATATTGTCAACTTGCTTACAAGTTGCAAAATTCATCAATCCCTTCTTTCTTCTGGTTTTTCATTCATCTAAGCCTTATATTATCAGAATAAAACATAATACAATGGCTGAGGATGATCCAAGTTGTTGAAAATTTGATTTGGGAAAAAGTTGAAATGGTGACTCATGTGTTAAAACACCATCTTGCTAAATTCATAACTCTCATCTCATAAGGGCTATGGAGGAGTTCTACCACATTTTAGAAATCCCTCATATAGCTCTAAAACTTTCATGTTTTTATGAGTTTCATATTCCCAAAGGAACTTGGCCAAATGACCTCTCAAAGTTGTTGAAAAACGAGCCTAAAAGTGAAAATTTTCTGTTATTTTCCCTTCTTGTAATGAATTTGATCATAACTCCAAATCTATGCATTTTATGATCATGGACCACTTTGGGACTTTTGTAGGACTTGTCAAGAGATTTCCAATGAGCTTTGAACCAACTCAATTGGATGTGTGGTTAAGGAGTTATGGTGTTGCCCCTTTCAAAACCCTAATTCCCGACTTTTGCGATTACTCCTCAACGCTTGATCCAATGGTCATGAAATTTTATGGGTAGATGAAATATGTCATTAGGAACATTTTTGATTCACATCTTGAGGTCAGAGTCCTTATGAGTGAAGAGTTGACTTTCCGGTCAATCGAACGATCGATCGGTGAGTACCGAGTCGACTGTTGATGCTCTGGACCTTTTGAGGTTTTGAAACTTCTTTAATGGACTTTAACAAGCCATATGAACACTATGGACCATGATCCCATCATTGTAACACGTTTTAGCTCAAAAGTCAAACCACAGTTGACTTTTCCTACTCGAAAACCCTAATCGGGTATCCTGAACTTCACTATTTTTAATTCCTGGGTGACAACCTCAAATTGGATTCATACTTGATCTAATGGAATACATTTGATGATGTGGAGACTCAATTCAAGGAGAACCAATCCAAAACGTTGACTGATTAACTCTTGAAACCTCGATTTCGACTGTGCGGAA
The DNA here is from genome assembly GCA_963859935.3 of Lathyrus sativus. Taxonomy (NCBI): domain Eukaryota; kingdom Viridiplantae; phylum Streptophyta; class Magnoliopsida; order Fabales; family Fabaceae; genus Lathyrus; species Lathyrus sativus. Next base: position 96,565 of record OZ012737.1, read on the forward strand.
CCCTGATTCCTGTATCTTAACAAGGACAAACTTGAAACGGGTTAAGGTTAGATAATCATATGAACATGCTCCTAAAATGATGATGAAGATATAAGGGGTCAAAATTTGGGGTATGATAGTTGCCCCTATTTAAATATCTTTCACTGGATGGCGGCGAAAGATGACAATCCTCTTGGAATCGTAGTGAAAGGTATTTAAATATAGCAAACCAAAAGTTTTGTCCCTTAGATTCAGTGGTATGCAAAAGGACAAATGCGAATATGCCATGAATATAAATGATGCTTTATGATGCTTGAATGCAAGACAAATGCAGACACGCGAGCAAAGATAAAAGAACGAAAATACAACGAGTAACTACTCATAGGGGACCCACACACTGGGGAAAGATCCAAGGCAAAACAAACAAAAATAGTTAAAACGTGACTAAAGATGCTGGTCAGGGGAATCTTTCACACAGGGGACGCAAACTCCAACGAGGAAGACAAAACTTCATTGGGGAAAAGGAGACAAAACTCCGCTGGGGAAGAAGGAAATTCTCCACCGGGGAAACGAAAGAAAAGAGACGCAAACCTCACTGGAGATAATCAGACGAGGTGTTTCCTATAATGAAGAGTTCGAACGTGATCTTTAGGAAAAGAACAGAAACAAGACCAGACGCGCTGGGGATGCTAGTAACGACTAGGTCTCCGAGACTCGAATGGGAAAGCAACGCTTTGCTGGGAATACTGGTGACGACCAGAACAACAACATTTTTCAAAGGGTGCTAGTTTCTACTAGACTTACAAGGGGTGATGGTGACGAACAAACCAAATAATTGGGAACTCCGAATTGCATTGATACAACACAGGACTCCGGCCGGGAAAATTGGTAACAACCAACTCTCAGTACTAATAATGATTAGCTTTCAAGCAGAGCCAGTAACCACTGGACTTTTAAAAGATATGGTAATGACCAATACCAACGATACCAATAACGATTGGATTTTAAACAGCGCCAGTTACCATTGGACTTCCAGGAGATATGGTGACGACCAAACCAAAGATACCAATAACGGTTGGATTTTAAACAATTCCAGTTACTACTGGACTTTCAAAAGATATGGTGACGATCAGACCAACAATACCAATAACGATTGGATTTTAAACATTTCCAGTTACCACTGGACTTTCAAAAGAGCTTCCAATTACCATTGGACTTTCAACAATGCCAGTTACCACTGGATTTTCAAAAGAGCTGCCAATTACCATTGGACTTTCAACAATGCCAGTTACCACTGGACTTTCAGAAGATACGGGGAGTGCTAGTAACGACTAGACTTCAAGGAGAGAAACTGGTGACGGCCAGGCAAACGATATCAGTAACAACAGGACATCCAGAGGTATTAGATTTGCATCTATCAAAACGCATAGCATATTCATGCCGTATGGGGCATTGCAGTTACAAACGCATAACATTTACATGTCATATAGGACATTGCATCATTTCAAGCATACGCATGTCGAAACGTAGACCAGGGTGGTTACCTATTGGCTTTCGAATTTGTTCACCTGCAGAGTTGTTTGGTTAAGCTTCTCTTCTCCATCAGCGGAGTGATTTCATCACATTTGGTTGTTACGTCAGCATCGAAAAAAAAACAACAAAGATTGACATATATCAAATTTCTGAAGCTGCCGCCTTCGTCGAAATAGGTGCCAGGCAGTTCAATTCAGAATTCCCCAGGAGAGTTTCCTCATGTTTGCCGTGAACCATGAGTCGACAGAAAAGATCCCATAATAGATGGGAAGGTGTTTGCTTTTTGAAGCATTATTCCGAAGAATCAGTATTTGTGGCGTCACACAGGTGATTGATGTTGAAAAAAAACAAGCAGAAAATTTATCAGATAATTGACCAGTTGTTGCCGTGACAATCAGACTTCAGTTTATTAGACGCTATTTCTCAAGCAGTTTTGCAGTTTATTTTTGCGGTTGGCAAATTCCAGGGTTCCATTTGTATTCAACCATCTTCTACCTTTGAATAATTAAAGATTGGGCGCTCTTCAACCATTCAGGTCCAAGCTGCTTGAATAGGGGCAGCTGTTGCACCCTAAAATTTGACCAACCGGGTCTCGTATCTGACTCGATGTTTCGACACATTTCGCATTAGCATACTGCATATAGTGCATTTCTTCAATCATGGTGATTTTATCGGGATTACAGCCCTGCTGTCGCATTTTAGGTATCTCAGACCGATTCGGGTAATCGGAGGTTATTTTGGGAAGTCGCGCGCTTCCTGGGCGTTTTCAGTTCGCAGTGATTTTTGAGTTTTGGTGTCTGGGTTACTGTTTGCTTCGATCTGGTCTCGCGCTCTCTTTTATATTGGTTATTTGCCTTTGTTTGCATTTTTTAGGATTTAATAGCCTTTTGTGAATTTTAAAATAGGCCTCATAGTATAATAGATCTTTTCAATTAGGTTTAATCGAGTTTAATTGGTTTAATCTGGAATTAATGGCTTTTTAGAATTAATTAGTTCATTAGATTAATTTGTGTTTAGCACTTAATTGAGTCTGGTAGTTCTACGTGTTTAGTCCATTTAGGGTCCTAATTTGGTTTTAATCAATCCACGTTAATTCATCATCACATCCATATTAATTCCACCAGAGATTCGTATTGGGCCTTATCATCATTATCCAAATTAGTCTGCAAAAGCCCAGAGTTATTCAAGGTCCACAAAGTCAAAGTCCCTATAAAAAGTCTGCTAACACGTGTAATTCAGAGAGGGCCCCCACTTATCACTCTGCATGCTTGACAACTCACAACCCATTAATCCTCTCTCCTCACACTTGGCACGCATGCACTCTTCCCCTGCCACCTAGCCTAGACACTTGTCCTCGTCTGAACTTCACCGGTTGCATGGACGACGGCCATGCAACCACCGCAACAAACCACTTCCGGTCACCTAACTTACTCCGGCCGCCACAACAAACTCGCCGGAAAACCAATATTCATCTTTTCTTGCTCAGTTCTTCATCCTTCCACCAGAATCATCGTTTATCTTCTCCGATCTAAATCTTTAACAATCATCAACTCGCCATTAACAATTATTGTTAACCATAATCGTCAAAGATTTCCCAGAATCTTCAAACATTCATCATTTCCAAAATGAACCATAAACGCTTTCAATCTTCATCAGCGAACAATCTTCGTAGATTCACATCGTCGCTCGTCACACTTTCAGCGAACAACCTTCATCCAAATTTCCAGATCTTCGCCAGAAAAGCCACAAACACCTTCATCCAGGAAAGGTCTTCAAATCGCCTTCAAGAAACCTTCATCGTGTTCGTTGTTGCTTCACCTTCATGAAGATTCTCCAGGAATCACCAAACACGCAGATCTTCAATGAGAGCGAACTTCCACCCAGATTCTTTAAAGCACCTTCAACCTGGGAACAAGATTTGTTGCATTCACCATAACCTTCATATGAGTTCCCCAATGTTCTTCAAATATTTGTCAGGAAGTCCAAAAATGTTCCTCAAGAACTCACGAATTTAACAAGGCGCGAAGATCTTCGTCAATCCTCATACAAAAATACTAAAGCCACCTCTAGATCCAGGTTCTTTTTAGTTTCAGTTATCTTCAAGAATTTTCTCCGCCGAGCCGTGAGGTAGCTTGAGTCAGTGGTATTATTGCTGCTATTTCGTTGGTAGACTCAGGATGTATTGCTGTGGAATAAGGACGCATATGAGTTTGTTTTAGAAGGAGAGTTACGAAGGAAGGATCCGAAGGTTGGGATTTGAGAAGTGAGGTTGAAGAAATCTAAGGTGGTGAGAGAGAGATTTGGAAGGAAGAACAGAGTTTGAATCTGAGAAGAGAGAGTGAGAGAGAGGATTCAGAGAAAGAAACGAAGCAAAGGCCTGTGAACAGTGAAGAGGAGAGTTGAGGGAGATTAGGGTTTTGATTTCTGATAGTGGGCATTTGGTTGGTTTGGGCTCCGAGGCCCATTGGATCTTTCTTTTTCACACACCTCCGTTTTTCTTCTACCCCCCCTGCGTGTGTGTGTTGGTTGGATGATTGGGCTGGGCCGGCTTTGGCATACTGACTACACAAAAACCCCCCAGTTTCAGTATTGCGCCCCCCTCCGTTTTTGCAGCAACAGCTGCTGGGTTGGGCCTTTCTTTTATGTTTTTATATTTTCTGCTTATGACACCCCCTTGTACTGCTGTACCCCCTTCTTCTTTCTTATTTTCTTTTTGTTCTTTTTTCTTTATTATAGTAATAGAGGAAAAATATTTTGAAAAAAGAAAGAGAAAAAGAGAAAAGAATAGTGAAAAAGAAATATGAAAAAAGAAAGAGAAAAAAATATGAAAAAGAGAAAAGAAATATAGAAAAAATATAAAAAAAATGAAAATGAGAAAAATAATGTTGAAAATAGTGAAAAAAGAATAGAAGAAAAATAGTAAAAAAAATAGTAAAAAATATTACTTTGTAGATTCAATATTTTTTATAGATATTTTTCATAGGAGTTTATTTTACCTTTTTTAAAAGGTAGTTTTAGAAGTCCACTTGTTAGGGGACTATTTTCCACTTGATTTTTTTTCTAGGATTGTTGGATAGTTTCTAGGAGTTTAGTCTTGCTTTCTCAATCATTGTAATCATTCTTCAGAATATCAATAAAACGAGATTTGAGCTGTGGTCCCGAAAGTAGCCGAACTACAGCTGCTCTGATTTCTCGTACCAGACAAGAATATGTAGGCATAGGATGCGATATCCTAGCGAGCACACTAACGACTAACCTTTTGTTCTCTCGCTGCTGTGCGATCGAGACTTTCCTGCTGACGACTGATGTTATCCCTTTCTCTTGCCCGAGTGCATTTGAGACCAGACCGTAGTTTTTTCCCATAGGTTCCCGTACCTTTAAAACCAGTTTAATTTCTCACTGTTGTGTAAGAACACCCTGTTTAGCCGTAGTTAGCCTGAACTACGTAAGCTCTGATCTTCCATGCAGTGTGGAAGTACGTAGGCACAAGACGCGAAGTTTTGGCGAGCCAATTTCCCCGTAGTCCCGAACTACGTTGACTCTGACTTTCTCTCTTGAGAATACGTAGGCATAGAGTGCGACGCTCTATCGAGTCAATTCCCTTCCGTTTAGATTTAGCAACCGTAGATAGATTGTTTTTGCATCCTTTAGACAACCCAAGCAAGCATGGATCCCGTCGAGTACGACGGACGTGAGGGATGCTAATACCTTCCCCTTGCGTAACCGACTCCCGAATCCAGGTTTTGGTTGCGACGACCATACCTTTTCCCGTTTTTTGCGAGGTTTACTTCGAGCGTTTCCTTTCCCTCCGTTGGGATAAATAACGCACGGTGGCGACTCTTCTGTCAGCCGGCGCCGATTTTCGCAGTAGCGACAGCTGGCGACTCTGCTGGGGATCCAACGTCCCCTAGCTGCTAAGGACTGCGATGGTTCCTTATGCATGTGGGATCCAACGTCCCCTAAGAGAGTCAATCCTAGCGCTTGTTTGCTTGTCTATTGGGGTTTATTTATTGATATTATCTGTTGCTGTTATGCTATTGGGGTGTGACGGGTGTTCTATGATTGAGAGATAAGCCGGACCTGGGCTTGAGTGCACCTTAGACTTAGAGTAGAAATTAGTGGGCGCCTACCGGCTTTGCTTGTATTAGTGTCCCGCGAAATCTACACTCAGACGAGGTTCTTCTGGTTGGCCTCTTGTCCCACCCTTTGGGTGGCTCGGGTTGCTGGTTAGTTGGATTGTCGACTCTGGGAACCGATCATTTGGAAGTTAGCTAAGTGAGGCCTCTTCAGGACTTGATGATGCCACTCCTTCTAGGAATTGTATCGTCAGTTTTGAAAGTCTGTGACGCTGACGACCGCATAGGATGCCGTACCTTGACAGATATAGGTCCATACCCGTGAGTGGGAGGGTTTTTTTTGCAGGAACCTTGACTTCCAACCTACCCGTTATTTTGGTCTTCTCTTCAGAGCGAACGTACTCCGTCAGCAGCGCAGCAGTATTCAGATTGTGTGGGGGCTGTGGTCCCGTTGTTTGCTGCATCTTGCATATCATGTGCATAACCGTGTTGCATCATATTGCATATCATCCTCCAGTTATCCAGAGTTCTGATCCAGCCTTTATTTCTTGAAGGTGATTACCCGGAGTTTGGATTGAGCAACTGTTGATTGTCAGAAGACCTACCTAGGGGTTGAGTAGATTTGAGCAGAATCGAGCATTGAAGTCAGCTGAAGATTATTGGTAGCTATGTCTGAAGGCAATTTCCAGTCTCCCAATACCTTGACAGGGTTCACTATGACGTCCAACCCTCTGTATGATTCTATGGAAGACTTCCTGCAAGTGAACAACGTTACTGCAGACCAAGTTGTACAGCCTTCTGTGGAGAACCAAGGTCGACATGAGCAGTTTGTTGCCCGAAATGAACGTCCTCCTCCTGTTAACAATCAAGGTGTTGTTTTCCCTGTGATGAATTACCGAAGAGATATCCCGATAGCCAGGACCGTAGATCCAAGAGCTCTTGAGACGGATAGAAAACTCCGAGCGTTGGAAGAAGGAATGAAAGCTTTGAAAGTGAAAGATGCTGTTAACCTGAATGCTGCAGACATGTGTTTGGTTCCTGACCTGGTGTTGCCTTATAAGTTCAAAGTGCCGAAATTTGAGAAGTACAAAGGAGATAGCTGTCCGAAGCAACATTTGATGATGTTCTGTCGAAGAATGACTTCGTTTGTGCGAGATGACAAATTGATGATCCATTGCTTTCAAGATAGTCTGACTGGGGCATCTTTGAGGTGGTATATGCAGTTAGAGAGAAATCAGATTCAATCATGGATGGATTTAGCCAGAGCTTTTCTGAAACAGTACGATTATAATTTAGACATAGCTCCCCATCGCATGCAGTTGCAAGAACTGTCTCAAGAGAATAATGAACCTATCAGGAAGTATGCTCAGAGATGGAGAGAATTTGCTGCTAGGGTACACCCACCGCTGTTAGACCAAGAGCTGACAAGCATGTTTGTAGATTCCCTACAAGATCCGTACTTCGAAAGATTGCTTGGACTTCCGTTAAGTTTCTCTGACGTGGTAACATTAGGAGAACGCCTTGAGTATGCCATAAGAATCGGGAAAATTCAGATTACTTCAAATGATCAAGCTGGTGAAACTGAATATCCTTGTGACTATCAGAATGAAGAAGGAGTTTTGATCAATGCAGTCATGCCAAGTGTTGAATATCCTCGAAGCAAATCAGTGAATTTTGTTGGTTCTTCATCTTATCAGAGATCAGTACCTCCCGTGGCTTGTTATGCTGGACGAACAACCGTGCCTGGGGCACCCTGTCAGGAACCTTATGCCGCTCCTCATACTAATCAGCGAACTCGTGGCCAAGGTTATCAGAATCAGCGTCAGAATCAGAATCGACCGCGTAACAACTTGGAACGAAGGAAAGCTCCTTTTCACCCAATGCCTATGCCGTATAGCCAGCTGCTACCATCTTTGATCCAGAGCTCTTTGGTGGAACCTAAAGCTCTTAAGCCAGTTCCAGAACCTTACCCTCCTGGGTACAATCCCCACGTTCAGTGTGGTTACCATAGTGGCTCTCCCGGGCATTCGACGGAAGATTGTAAAGCATTTCAGGCGAAAGTACAACAGTTGATCGACCAAGATCGCATTTCCTTTCGAGAAGGATTTCTGTTTGTTCATACCAACCGCTCAGCTGTCTAGGCTCGTAGACTCGGAAAGTATTCCCCAGCAAAGGAGCCAGTGATTCAGACAGGCGGGCGCCTCAGCATTGGCAGTCCTCAGACTTTTATATCATTTGCATTTGTAGTTTCTTTTCTGTTAGTTACTACTTGCTTTTAAACATTGTTTGTTTCGAATGGTGATATTAATAAAGTGGCTATGCATTTTTCTGAATTAATCATGTCGCTGTCGCTCATTTACTGCATTGCACTGACACTCGCATTTTATTCACTCCACTTTATCACTGTGACTAGCAAAGATTGGAGGGAGGATGACGAAACTAAACTCATAACCAATGATCGTATGCTTTCAGATAAGACCTTACCGATGACGTACAAGGCATTGTTTCAAATTCCCTAAACACTGGAGATATAAGGAGTTAGTCCCTTGTTAACCACTTCGAGCCAGGAAGTAGAAGTTTTTTCGGACTTTTAAACCCTCACATCTTAAACCGGGGCAGGGTAGTTGTCAGTTAGCTTGACCGAGCATTCAAGTCTTACAGAGGACTGTTGTCTTTCGAGGACCAATCACATCGTATTTTTCCCCAGAGGTCGTACCTCGTCAACTACAGTGGTTAAACCTCACCAACCAGGAGTGAGACAGTTACAATCCTTTCGGAGCAATCAAGATAACCAGTGTCACACGACTTTGTTCCAAAAGAAAGAAAAAGAAAGCCCGCTAAGTAAAAAGTGGAAAGCTAATACTTAGGCAAAAATCAGGGCATCCCGCTGGACTTTAAAAGAAAACGAAAAAATGAAAAGAACTCAAAAGGAGTCAGTCCAGGCAAAAATTAGGGAATCAAAAGAACGAAAAAGAAGGGATAGAAAATTTTTTTCCCCAGTGAGTCACAAAGTCGTGTACACAGACACCGAAAACGAAGAAGGAGTAACTATCACTCCGGAAAAGCCTTGTGGATTCCTTAGTTATGGTTCTTACCATTCAACATACCTCTCGAAGAGGCGAGCGCTTGTGCCAGGTTAACTGAACCTTAGGATCGGAGATCATCACGTAGAAGGGGTGGGTACAAATCAAAATTTGAGCCAAATATCCTTTGTTTCACGAACCATGAACCCGACCACGATACAACCCTTAGAAGACCTAATTGAGGTAGGGTTTATTCTGAAAGCGCATTACGATAAGGTTGAGTAACCTGACTCCTTCTTGACTTGCTAGTCACATCCTTGTTGTGTTTTCACTGACCACGTAAGCACTACGTTTGAACTTTGGTTCACTCGTCACTCACAATCATGGCACGTAAATGAGTGACAGCTCAAAATTTTTTCAAAATCTGCATAACCACTGCATTAAGATTACCATTCGTAAATAGACAATTTTAATTGCAGATTAGTAGTCGGCATGAAGGAAATTCCAACAGGGAATCATCAAGCAGGACTGAGCAATTCAGCAGTCTGAACCAGGATGGTGTATGTTGTGAAGACCTGTGAATCAGGGGCATTAATTTCCAGTAAGTTCAGTATCAGTTAGTCTGCGGACAAGTCCCGAAGCAGCAGTTGATCAGGGGCAGTTTATTTGAGAAGCAGTTGATCAAAAAGGGAATCTTCTCGAGAACCAATCAGGGGCAAGTATACAGAATGTGGAGATTTGAAAACAGAGACTTCAGGTGAATAATCAGATCAGGTTAAGTCGCTAGAACGCTCATTCAGGGGCAAAGTCACTTCAGAGATAGTGAAGACCAACTAGGTTGATAGGGGTTTAATGGAGATTGAATTCTGTTGTCGTACAGATACCGGGGCAAATATTCTCGAAGTCTTCTCATGGCAAGCTGTTCAGAGTAAATACTCCCAAGAGTTAGATTGGGGCAAGTTGAGTGCACTGGGGCAAGTCATTCAAGCCAGTCTGTTTATCCCCAGCAAGAGTTGAGTATCGGGGAATCGTGTCAATACTCTTATCAAAAACCTGAGAAAGAGCCGTGTTGTCGGTGGATTGTTATCCTACAGTTTAAATTTGTTACTTGTCAGAACTTCGTAACCAAGTCGTTTCTAAAGCAAGGGCTCGCCTGGCAAATCGGTAACCAGTTCTCGTCTGGCCCATGCTTCCGTAAATACCAATTCTCGTCTGGTACCCGTCTTCGTTTAACCAGTTATCGTATCGGCGATCTTTTTCCGTAAACATCAGTTCTCGCCTGATGCATGTCAACTTCCAACCAGTTCTCGTCTGGTTGTTTTCTTTTCTTTAACTTATTGTTGTATCAGTTCTCGTCTGGTACATGTCAGCTTTCAGCCAGTTCTCGCCTGGTTGTCTTTCTTAGCCTATATCCAGTCAGCCCCGTCTGACGTTCAAAACATAAAAAACCGATTTTAGTTCAATTTTCCTAATCTATTTTGCTATCAGTTCTCGCCTGGTAGTCTACCTTTGAATGCTAGTTCTCGTCTAGTATTTTCCACCTTGTTAATAATCCGTTTTATCTTTTAAAACCAAAAAATGTGTAAATACCCGATACAGTAATATTGTCATGTTTCCCGATACGAAGCTTAAACGGATACCAGTTCCCCGATTAATGTTGAATACCGTATGGACATTGTTAAATCAGAATTACTCCTCTCCAGCAGTTGAAAGTTGTGTATTGTTCCCGGAAAAATTGAGATTGTATGGCTATCCCGCATCAGAGTATGATCAGGAGTATCCTCAGCAGATTAAGATTGATATCCTCGATAATAGGGGCATTTCCAGCAACGTGCTGCGCGCAATCAACCCCAGTTCGGGTCAATCCCCACAGAGCACAATCAGTTGCCAATGGTTTGAAGAGAGCATCCCCGAGCAGAGTTATTTTTTCTTTCTCCCCAAGCAGGGTTGCTTTTCCATTTCTCCAGCAGGATGGTTATCCCCAGCGGATTTGGTTTCCCTTTTCCAGCATTTATTTTGCTGAGATGATAATGTGATACCAGGTTACCTTTAGTGTAGTTGTCTTTGCCTCCGGCATTTATTTTGCCAGACGGTTTGTAGACCTGGTGTTCTCTGGCAGCTAGAGCTTACATTAGCATTTCCATATATCGTTAGATTTGCATCTATCAAAACGCATAGCATATTCATGCCGTATGGGGCATTGCAGTTACAAACGCATAACATTTACATGTCATATAGGACATTGCATCATTTCAAGCATACGCATGTCGAAACGTAGACCAGGATGGTTACCTATTGGCTTTCGAATTTGTTCACCTGCAGAGTTGTTTGGTTAAGCTTCTCTTCTCCATCAGCGGAGTGATTTCATCATATTTGGTTGTTACGTCAGCATCGAAAAAAAAACAACAAAGATTGACATATATCAAATTTCTGAAGCTGCCGCCTTCGTCGAAATAGGTGCCAGGCAGTTCAATTCAGAATTCCCCAGGAGAGTTTCCTCATGTTTGCCGTGAACCATGAGTCGACAGAAAAGATCCCATAATAGATGGGAAGGTGTTTGCTTTTTGAAGCATTATTCCGAAGAATCAGTATCTGTGGCGTCACACAGGTGATTGATGTTGAAAAAAAACAAGCAGAAAATTTATCAGATAATTGACCAGTTGTTGCCGTGACAATCAGACTTCAGTTTATTAGACGCTATTTCTCAAGCAGTTTTGCAGTTTATTTTTGCGGTTGGCAAATTCCAGGGTTCCATTTGTATTCAACCATCTTCTACCTTTGAATAATTAAAGGTTGGGCGCTCTTCAACCATTCAGGTCCAAGCTGCTTGAATAGGGGCAGCTGTTGCACCCTAAAATTTGACCAACCGGGTCTCGTATCTGACTCGATGTTTCGACACATTTCGCATTAGCATACTGCATATAGTGCATTTCTTCAATCATGGTGATTTTATCGGGATTATAGCCCTGCTGTCGCATTTTAGGTATCTCAGACCGATTCGGGTAATCAGAGGTTATTTTGGGAAGTCGCGCGCTTCCTGGGCGTTTTCAGTTCGCAGTGATTTTTGAGTTTTGGTGTCCGGGTTACTGTTTGCTTCGATCTGGTCTCGCGCTCTCTTTTATATTGGTTATTTGCCTTTGTTTGCATTTTTTAGGATTTAATAGCCTTTTGTGAATTTTAAAATAGGCCTCATAGTATAATAGATCTTTTCAATTAGGTTTAATCGAGTTTAATTGGTTTAATCTGGAATTAATGGCTTTTTAGAATTAATTAGTTCATTAGATTAATTTGTGTTTAGCACTTAATTGAGTCTGGTAGTTCTACGTGTTTAGTCCATTTAGGGTCCTAATTTGGTTTTAATCAATCCACGTTAATTCATCATCACATCCATATTAATTCCACCAGAGATTCGTATTGGGCCTTATCATCATTATCCAAATTAGTCTGCAAAAGCCCAGAGTTATTCAAGGTCCACAAAGTCAAAGTCCCTATAAAAAGTCTGCTAACACGTGTAATTCAGAGAGGGCCCCCACTTATCACTCTGCATGCTTGACAACTCACAACCCATTAATCCTCTCTCCTCACACTTGGCACGCATGCACTCTTCCCCTGCCACCTAGCCTAGACACTTGTCCTCGTCTGAACTTCACCGGTTGCATGGACGGCGGCCATGCAACCACCGCAACAAACCACTTCCGGTCACCTAACTTACTCCGGCCGCCACACCAAACTCGCCGGAAAACCAATATTCATCTTTTCTTGCTCAGTTCTTCATCCTTCCACCAGAATCATCGTTTATCTTCTCCGATCTAAATCTTCAACAATCATCAACTCGCCATTAACAATCATTGTTAACCATAATCGTCAAAGATTTCCTAGAATCTTCAAACATTCATCATTTCCAAAATGAACCATAAACGCTTTCAATCTTCATCAGCGAACAATCTTCGTAGATTCACATCGTCACTCGTCACACTTTCAGCGAACAACCTTCATCCAAATTTCCAGATCTTCGCCAGAAAAGCCACGAACACCTTCATCCAGGAAAGGTCTTCAAATCGCCTTCAAGAAACCTTCTTCGTGTTCGTTGTTGCTTCACCTTCATGAAGATTCTCCAGGAATCACCAAACACGCAGATCTTCAACGAGAGCGAACTTCCACCCAGATTCTTTAAAGCACCTTCAACCTGGGAACAAGATTTGTTGCGTTCACCATAACCTTCATATGAGTTCCCCAATGTTCTTCAAATATTTGTCAGGAAGTCCAGAAATGTTCCTCAAGAACTCACGAATTTAACAAGGCGTGAAGATCTTCGTCAATCCTCATACAAAAATACTAAAGCCACCTCTAGATCCAGGTTCTTTTTAGTTTCAGTTATCTTCAAGAATTTTCTCCGCCGAGCCATGAGGTAGCTTGAGTCAGTGGTATTATTGCTGCTATTTCGTTGGTAGACTCAGGATGTATTGTTGTGGAATAAGGACGCATATGAGTTTGTTTTAGAAGGAGAGTTACGAAGAAAGGATCCGAAGGTTGGGATTTGAGAAGTGAGGTTGAAGAAATCTAAGGTGGTGAGAGAGAGATTTGGAAGGAAGAACAGAGTTTGAATCTGAGAAGAGAGAGCGAGAGAGAGGATTCAGAGAAAGAAACGGCGCAAAGGCCTGTGAACAGTGAAGAGGAGAGTTGAGGGAGATTAGGGTTTTAATTTCTGATAGTGGGCATTTGGTTGGTTTGGGCTCCGAGGCCCATTGGATCTTTCTTTTTCACACACCTCCGTTTTTCTTCTACCCCCCCCCCCCCTGCGTGTGTGTGTTGGTTGGATGATTGGGCTGGGCCGACTTTGGCATACTGACTACACAAAACCCCCCCAGTTTCAGTATTGCGCCCCCCTCCGTTTTTGCAGCAACAGTTGCTGGGCTGGGCCTTTCTTTTATGTTTTTATATTTTCTGCTTGTGACACCCCCTTGTACTGCTGTACCCCCTTCCCCTTTCTTATTTTCTTTTTGTTCTTTTTTCTTTATTATAGTAATAGAGGAAAAATATTTTGAAAAAAGAAAGAGAAAAAGAGAAAAGAATAGTGAAAAAGAAATATGAAAAAAGAAAGAGAAAAGAATATGAAAAAGAGAAAAGAAATATAGAAAAAATATAAAAAAAATGAAAATGAGAAAAATAATATTGAAAATAGTGAAAAAAGAATAGAAGAAAAATAGTAAAAAATATTACTTTGTAGATTCAATATTTTTTATAGATATTTTTCATAGGAGTTTATTTTACCTTTTTTAAAAGGTAGTTTTAGAAGTCCACTTGTTAGGGGACTATTTTCCACTTGATTTTTTTTCTAGGATTGTTGGATAGTTTCTAGGAGTTTAGTCTTGCTTTCTCAATCATTGTAATCATTCTTCAGAATATCAATAAAACGAGATTTGAGCTGTGGTCCCGAAAGTAGCCGAACTACAGCTGCTCTGATTTCTCGTACCAGACGAGAATATGTAGGCATAGGATGCGATATCCTAGCGAGCATACTAACGACTAACCTTTTGTTCTCTCGCTGCTGTGCGATCGAGACTTTCCTGCTGACGACTGATGTTATCCCTTTCTCTTGCCCGAGTGCATTTGAGACCAGACCATAGTTTTTTCCCATAGGTTCCCGTACCTTTAAAACCAGTTTAATTTCTCACTGCTGTGTGAGAACACCCTGTTTAGCCGTAGTTAGCCTGAACTACGTAAGCTCTGATCTTCCATGCAGTGTGGAAGTACGTAGGCACAAGACGCGAAGTCTTGGCGAGCCAATTTCCCCGTAGTCCCGAACTACGTTGACTCTGACTTTCTCTCTTGAGAATACGTAGGCATAGAGTGCGACGCTCTATCGAGTCAATTCCCTTCCATTTAGATTTAGCAGCCGTAGATAGATTGTTTTTTCATCCTTTAGACAACCCAAGCAAGCGTGGATCCCGTCGAGTACGATGGACGTGAGGGGTGCTAATACCTTCCCCTTGTGTAACCGACTCCCGAATCCAGGTTTTGGTTGCGACGACCATACCTTTTCCCGTTTTTTTTTAGGTTTACTTCGAGCGTTTCCTTTCCCTCCGTTGGGATAAATAACGCATGGTGGCGACTCTTCTGTCAGCCGGTGCCGATTTTCGCAGTAGCGACAGATGTTAATGATTAATGATATGCAGGAGCTGACTCTGACGAGAGACTGAAAAATCTGGAGACTCAAGGGGGAAAGATAGGTAAGCACATCTATCTCACTGGGGACGCAATGAATCATACTGAATTCACAAAACAAAGGTGTTTGTAGATTCTTGGGAAATAAACCCACTTTGCTTGGGAGATAAAGCTTCAGGAAAGCTCGCCAGGATTGACAACGTAACTTAAAATAGAGGCTCTGAATGTTTCCACTGAGGATGAGTCTACCATCACAAGAACGTATTTCATAAATAAACCTGGGGAGAGGGTCTTCAATCTTGGTAACTACACACGACCGAATGAGCAACCTATCAAATCAATTCAACTGACATTCAATGGGAGATGTATTGAGATCGCACATCAAAGCTTCTGCCACGTTAAGGCTTTCGAGAGGTATGATTTCCACCGAATCTTTTTGTGAGCCAAAGTATTTTATGTTTTGTTAATCTTCAAAAGTTATTTTTAAATTCGGACCTAGTGCTTTCAAAATTATCATTGATCAATAAACGATGTTTTGCATAACAAAAGAAATAAAGATAATAGTAACTTGTAAAAGAATGGTCCAAAAACTGATTTCATTTAAGAATGGAAGCTTGTCAATGACAGAACTCCATGGAACTTTTACATTTGAAAATGGCAACATGAAAAGAAGGTTACATTGAATCCACTGACAATTCTACCCCTAATGACTAAAACTTTCCAAAACCTTGCTTCTGACAAGAGCGGTTGAAATGGACTTCCTTGTAAAATCTTCTGCAGAGGTGACAACCCATATGATGCAGTGAAACGCTTTTGTCCCTAACTTTTGCCTGGATTGCCCTTTCAGGTTTTCAATCCACCGGGACGCTCTTTTTTGCCTAAGCCACCCTTTCGGGTTTTCAACTTAGCGAGTTCATCATTTTTTTCATCTCATCCCTAACTTTTGCCTGGACCTCCTTCATAGGTTATGATCCAGCGGGATACCCATTATTGCATAAGCCGCCCTTGCGGGTTTTCGACTTATCGGGTTCTTTTAGGCGTAATATTTTCGTACTGCATCAGAATTCACCGGGTGTGTAAGCTGTTCCCCATCCACTGTTGTGAGAATTAACGAGCCTCCTGAGAAGACTGTTTTTACAATGAACGGACCATCATAGTTGGGCATCCATTTTCCCCGTGCATCTTTATGAACTGGAAAAATCTTTTTGAGCACAAGCTCCCCTTCTCGGAATTCTCGGATACGAACCTTCTTGTCAAAAGCCCTCTTGATCTTTTTCTGATATAAATGCCCGTGACATACCGCAGTCATGCGCTTTTCATCAATAAGGTTCAACTGGTCAAATCTTTCCCTCACCCACTCAGGTTCTTCAAGTTCGGTTTCCATTATGACTCTTAAAGAAGGTATCTCAACCTCAATAGGAAGTACTGCATCCATCCCATATACCAAGGAGAAAGGGGTTGCCCCTGTTGAAGTGCGAACGGATGTTCTATATCCATGCAAGGTAAATGGCAGCATCTCATGCCAATCCTTATACGTTTTCACCATCTTTTGCAAAATCTTTTTGATGTTCTTATTCGCGGCTTCGACAACTCCATTCATCTTAGGACGATAAGGAAAAGAATTATGATGTTCAATTTTGAAGTCACCACACAACTCTTTCATGGTTTTGTTATTCAAATTGGTACTGTTATCTATTATGATTCGGCTTGGGATTCTGTATCGACAGATAATCTCCTTTTTGATAAAACGGGCCACCACTTGTCGAGTAACATTGGCATAGGATGCGGCTTCAACCCACTTTGTGAAGTTATCAATAGCGACCAGAATGAATCGGTGTCCGTTAAAAGCCTTTGGTTCGATTGCCCCAATCATGTCAATGCCCCGCATAGAGAACGACCAAGGTGATGTCAACACATTTAACAACATTGGAGGCACATGCATCTTATCCGCATAAATCTGGCATTTGTGACATTTCCTGGCATATTGAATACAATCAGTTTCCAAAGTCAACCAATAATACCCAACCCTCAAAATCGTCTTGGACATGGCATATCCATTGGCGTGAGTGCCAAATGTTCCTTCATGAATATCTTGCATTAACAAATCTGCTTCTCGCCTGTCGACACATCTAAGTAGGACCATGTCATGATTTCTCTTATAGAGCACACCATTACTGAGAAAGAACTTAGAGGCCAATCTTCTCAAGGTTTTCTTGTCAAGTGATGTAGCATCAACCAGATACTCTTGTTTTAACAGATAATTCTTTATGTCGTGGAACCATGGCTTGTTATCAACTTCTTCTTTAACCATCTGACAGTAGGCAGGCTCAGTCTTGCGTTCAATTCGAATGAGAGTAGCATCATTGAGGTACCTGACTTTCCACATTGAGGCTAACATGGCTAGAGCATCGGCAATATGATTTTCAGATCTCGGAACATGCTTGAAAGTGATCTCATCAAAGTATTTAATCATTTCAACGATGTAGGCTCTGTAAGGGATCAAATTTTCATGTCTGGTCTCCCATTCACCTGTAACTTGATAAATAACCAAAGCTGAATCTCCACTTCAAGAAGTTTGATTCTGAGGTCAATAGTTGCTTCGAGGCCAAGAATGCATGCTTCATACTCGGCGATATTGTTTGTACATTCAAAGTCTAACCTCACTGTAAATGGGGTATAACCACCTTCCGGATTCATCAGAACGACACCTACGCCATGCCCACTGTAATTTGAGGAACCATCAAAAATCATCTTCCACCAAAGACCCGGCTCGGGACCCTCATCAGGACCTAGCTCTTCATAATCTTTTACCAACATAATATCTTTCTCCGGAAAATCAAACTTGAGAGACTCATCATCTTCAACTGGCTGATCTGCAAGATAATCTGATAAAACACTGCCCTTGATTGACTTCTGGGTCACATACTGGATGTCATATTCTGATAACAACATATGCCAACGGGCGAGTCTTCCTGTCTGAGCGGGCTTCTCAAAGATATACTTTATCGGGTCCATTTTTGAAATCAACAAAGTAGTATGACAAATCATGTACTGCCTCAACCGTTTGGCAACCCATGCCAAAGCACAACAAGTTTTCTCTAAAAGTGAATACCGACTCTCACAATCGGTGAATTTCTTGCTCAAATAATAGATGACATGTTCCTTTCGTCCGGACTCATCCTGCTGACCCAACACGCAGCCCATTGAATTCTCGAGTACTGTTAAATACATGAAAAGAGGTCTTCCCGGAACTGGAGGTATTAAGATTGGAGGCTCTTGAAGATAGCCCTTAATCTTATCAAACGCTTGCTGGCAATCTGAATTCCAAACAACTATTTGATCCTTTCGTAACAATTTAAAAATGGGTTCACAAGTAGGAGTCATATTGGAAATAAATCTGGATATGTAGTTCAATCTTCCAAGGAAACCTCTGACTTGTTTCTCAGTTTGCGGAGCCGGCATATCTTGAATGGCTCGAACTTTATCTGGATCTACCTCAATCCCTCGGTGGCTAACAATGAAATCGAGTAATTTCCCTGATCTCACTCCAAAAGTACACTTGGCTGGGTTTAGCCTCAACTGATACTTTCTGAGTCTCTTAAACAATTTCAACAAATGGTTCAAATGGTCCTCTTTACTCTGAGATTTGGCGATCATATCATCAACATACACTTCTATCTCTTTATGCATCATGTCATGAAACAACGTCACCATGGCTCTTTGATAAGTGGCACCAGCATTCCTCAAACCAAAAGGCATGACTTTGTAACAGTAAGTTCCCCAAGGAGTAATGAAAGTATTCCATGTCATCTGGATCCATCTTGATTTGGTTGTATCCGGAGAAACCATCCATAAACGAGAAAATTGCAAAGCGAGCCATATTATCCACCAATGTATCAATATGCGGCAAAGGGAAATCATCTTTCGGACTGGCCTTGTTCAGATCCCTATAATCCACACACATTCTGACCTTCCCATCTTTCTTCGGCACGGGTACAATATTAGCTACCCATTCGGGGTACTTGGATACTGCCAAAAAACCTGCATCAATCTGCTTTTTCACTTCGTCTCGAATCTTAAGAGCCATGTCAGGTCTAGTTCTTCGGAGCTTTTGTTTGACTGGCGTGCATTCTGGTCGGAGCGGTAATTTGTGGACCACTATGTCTGTGTCTAAACCTGGCATATCCTGATATGACCAAGCAAATACATCTACATACTCTTTTAAAAGCTTCACCAATTGTTGCTTGACCTCTGCCCCAAGTGTTGCCCCAATCTTAACCTCTTTCTTGTCTTCTTCGGTGCCAAGATTAATAACATCTACCTGTTCCTTGTGAGGTTGAAACTCTGGGTGCTCGTAACATGCCATTTTTGCCAGTTCATCAGGGATTTCAAAATCTTCGTCCTCATCTTCGGCTTGGTATATTGGTGAGTCAAAGTCAGGAAGGAAAGAAAAGTAAATGGATTCAACAGGTTTTAGGGTATCACTGCATGTTGGAAGGGCTTAATTTATTAAAACACACAAGGACAAATGCAGCAATCAAGAAAAATGTTTTGTTGGTTTTTTAGAAAATTTCCATCTCCTTTTTTTAACATGGAAACAAAAGCAAATAAGGGAACAACAACAAAAGGATTTAACAAAACAGTTCATTAATCATAATATTCTTGAAAGCACGGGGCCCTTACAAAATGCATCCTATAGCCTTGGGCACGACTATGGAGGTTTAAAGATAAAAAACAACAACAAGTAAAGGAAAACAAACAAATTACTTCGACACAGGAAAGATCACGGGAATCTCAATAGCCTCCCAATTTCCTAAAGCAGCTTCACAATGATATACCAAATGTTCAATGTCCTCTTCTTCATAATCTTCTCCCACGGCATTGACTTGGAATTCTCCACTGATGAACACCTCTTGGATAGTCTTCGGACGTCCTTCGGCGTGTGTTGACGCTTCGACATGAGTTGATTTGTAACCCAACCCTTGGCGACCCAGTCTTGCTTTCACTTCAATAACCTCTCCCCAACCTGCAGGAGTACCCTCTTCTAATGTAGACTTGATGCTCTGAGCGGATGCAAAAGATGGACCACTCTTTGCCACTGTGTTTTCTATCATTACTGCATTAGCTATTTCAAGCGCTTGGAAAGAAGTTTCCAACGCATCCTCATCTGCCTCAATATACCTGAATGACGATAAATTACTCACCATCAGGTCCTCCTTGACATACACAATTACCAGTTTATAATTTACAACAAATTTCATCCTTTGATGCAAAATGGAAGTCACTGCCCCAACTGCGTGAATCCAAGGCCGTTCCAACAAACAACTGTAAGTCGGGTTAATGTCCATTACCTGAAATGTGATATCGAACACGTGAGGGCCTATCATAATTAGCAATTCCACTTCCCCAACAACCGTTCTTCTTGAACCATCAAAAGCCTTTACAATTAACGACGTCGGCTTCATCTCTGCCCCTGCATATGCTAACTTTGCAAGCGACCTTTTAGGCAACACATTCAACGAAGATCCAGTATTAACCAAAACTCGCGCCAACGTGTCCTCTTGACATCTGATAGATACGTGCAAAGCACGGTTATGACTACGTCCTTCTCTTGGCAACTCTTCATCACTGAAACTCAGAGTATTGCAGGCTGTAATATTCACTATCACCGAATCAAATTGGCCAGGGGTTATATCCTTTGTCACATGTGCTTGCATTAACACCTTCTATAGAGCCTCTCTGTGAGCTGGGGAATTTATCAGGAGAGACAAAATTGATATTTTTGAGGGGGTTTGATGCAGTTGATCCACAAACTTGTAATCGCTTTTTAGGATAATCCTTAGGAACTCTTCAGCATCTCCTTTTGTGATTGGTATTTCTTTGTCTTTGGTCGTCACGGCAGGGGTAACTTCTTTTGGAGCAACTACAGTTATCTTGGTTTGATATATTCGACCACTACGAGTCATCTTGCTTGTTCCTGCAATATTTGTCACATCAACCTGGGCATCCTTTACCTTCTCATTCTGAATAACCTTCCCAGATCTCTGGTCTAACACCACCATATCATATTTCCACGGAACTGCCTTTGTATTCTCAAAAGGAAACGATCTCGGCTTCTGAATAACAACTGGTCGAGGCTGATCAACAACAGATTTGTCAAAAACAGGCTTCACATTTTTGCTGATCATATTGAACACAAGGACTTTCTCGCTTTTCTTTGGTAGATTGAAAACAGGCTCAAGCACCGAAACTTCCTCTTTCTTTACTTTGATACCTACTAGCAATAATCCATCATCAATCAGACCTTGCACATCTTTCTGTACCACACCACACCCCTTAGGATTACCAGAACACTCTTCATAGTCATTATGGGTACCTTTAATCAGCCCTGCTTTCAACAGTTTCTCATGAAGCGACCTTAACGGAGTCTTGATCTCTGACACATCACAAACTAACCTTTCATCTGAAACTTCTTCTATAGCATTAACTCCTCCATGATTTGGCAATGGGTTACTTTTGACATTAGGTGGTACATCATCAAAAGACAAAATCTTCTTTTCTATGAGCTCCCTGACAATATGTTTCAAACCAAGACACCCCTCTAAATCATGGACGGCGGCACCTTCATGAAAGGCACAATGAGCATTTGGATTGTAATGAGGTGATGAAGTGTCTGAAGGTGTATTCAATGGTCGTGTTGTTACTAACCCTTGTTGCACCAAAGCCGGGTACAACTTTGTATAAGTCATTGGTATTTGAGGGGATGGAGGCCTAGTTGCTGGTCTTCGATTTTGGTAATTCTGCCTTGGTGCCTGAGCCCTGGGCTGCTGATATTGCTGATAGGGTGGAGCGTTGGGCGCTCGTTGATACCCTTGTTGTTGAACTGGTTGATACATGGGTGCTGGTTGCACTGTCTGATAACTCGGAACAAGGTGATTGAAAGCAGGCGTTATAGCTGCCACATATGGTTGTTGAGCATACTGTACTGGGTACATCGATTGTTGTGTCAAATTTTGCTGAGGCTGCTGAACATAGCCTTGTGGAGGCTGCTGAATATAACCTTGTGGAGGTCGTTGATATCGTTGGTAAGGCTGCTTCCAAGTCTGATTCCTTTTCCCCATTGTTATGGCATTTGTTTCTCCCTCCTTCTTTTTATGAAAATTACCACTGAACATCTTAACATTGTTATTGTTGGAACCACTGGAACTACTAGTCATTTTCCCATTCTTCAATCCCAATTCCACTCTCACTCCCACGACCACTATATCAGAGAAACTCGATGTTACACTGCTAATCATCTTCTCATAGAATTTAGGTCTTACCTTATCCACAAACCAATCTGTCAACTCTTTCTCATTCAAAGGAGGTTCTACCTGAGAGGCAGTCTCCCTCCAACATTGTGCATACTCTTTGAACGATTCGGAACTCTTTTGTGTCATACTCAGCAATTGTCTTCTGTCAGGGGCCAAGTCCATATTGTATTTGTAATGTTTCATGAAAGTATCGGCCAAGTCTTGGAAACTGTGACTGCGAGACTGATCTAAACTCAAATACCACTTAGCAGGGGCTCCTTTCAAGCTATCCTGGAAAAAATGGATCATCAGCTTATCATCTTCTACATGTGTAGCCATCCTTCGGTAATACATGATCAAATGTGTTCGAGGACAAGTAGCACCAGTGTACTGATCAAACTTGGGGATTTTGAATTTTGGAAGAATTACCAATCTAGACACTAAACACATATCTCTGGCATCAGTACCAAATATATCATTCCCTTCCATTGCTCTAACCTTTCTCCCTATAGTTTCTACACTCTCCTTCAATTTATCATGTTGTCCACTTCCTTCTTCAGACCCATCAGGAATTTCAAACACTGGTGGATGACTGTGAAAAACAGGGCATACTTGAGTTTGTACAGAGCCTGGTGTATAAGTCGGAACAACTCGGGGAATCTCTGCCCCTAGAGGAACTGATTATTGACTGACTGGTGGAGGAGGTACAAAACCTGGTATGAACCCAAATGGTGGAATACTTGCAACAGTGACTGCCATTGGGATCGGCTCCACAACTACATTAGTGACCTCAGAAACTACAATGGGCTGAGTGTCCATTTTTGCATTGATGACTTGTAAGACTTCCATGATTCGTCCTACACTTCCTCGTAAATCTTCAAGTTCGTTGTCAACCCTATCCAGAGCCTCATTGTGTTCTTTCATTCTTTGACGAGCTTGGGCTCGTGTGTTGTATTGATGGCGAGGATTCAGTATGATTCTGGAGATAAGAAAGCGAGATGAGACACAAAACAGGAAATGCACATGATATGCTATGGGTGCAAAATGCAAAATGCAAAATTAATCATTCAAGGAATCCAAAGAAATATTTGCAAAAATTATAACAGTGGGGAAATAAAGCAAATTCAAAATCTTCATAGATTAATAACTGAGAGTTTTACAACAACAATTCGAAACTGAAACACAAATCTTCAATACAGATACATGATAAAACAACAACAAAAAACAAGAAGATCCTAGATCTTCTGGTTGGAGGATCCTTCGTCTTCTGGTTGACTCTTCTTTCCACCTTGATGGACCAACTCTTGAAGCTCTTCCTTCTCTTGCATAACCTTGAAATACTTATCTCTCCAATCTTTCCCTTCTTTTTCAGCTTTTGCCAAAGCAGCTTTCATTTCTTCCACAAGAGTGAGTTTTGTTGAGTCAGGCTCAAAGCGAGTATAGAACATCTTCAATGCTGCTTCTTTCACCCATGATAAGTAAGATTCTGAGACAGTAGTGTCAGGGTAATCTAAGGCAGTTACTCCCCTTGTGTGGATGTGACGCCAAGCATACACAGTTCGAGCCTTGTAGGTTGGGTCCTTCCCTTCTTCAATGTAGAAACTTCTCAAAAGGGTTGGGTCTGGTTCATTCTTCATCGGGTGTCCCAACTGGCGACGAGCTAAAATAGGATTATAACTGATGCAACCATCAATGCTGATAAGCGGTACATTTGGGAAATCCCCACAACTCTGAATCATGGCAATCCCTCCATACATAGGGTTATACCACTTAATATCTGAACGTTTGAGTAACAACAACCTCTTTGTCCGTGAGAGTCCATTCCGCACATCCCAGAGTGCTGGAAGCCTTGGCAAGTGCAAAATAAACCACTTGTATAGGAGAATAGTGCAACACTCAATCTGTCCAACTCCATGACGGTTCCTACGGTGGATGGAAAAGTACACATCAGCCAACAAGGTAGGTACATGATTCTTGATTAAGAAGAGGTTGATTGCATTCGCGTCCACAAAATCATTAGCGGTCGGAAACAGGAAAAGTCCGTAAATTAGCAAAACTAGAATGGCCTCAAATGCTTCAGAATTCTTCGACTCGGCATAACATTGAGATTTTTCATACAGGAACATAGATGGAAATCCATATAGCACTCCCTTAGCAGTCATATGAGATCATACTTCATTCACCTCCAAATGTGCGGCCTCTGCAATTACTCTTTCGTTAGGGGTCCCTTCTCTTCCAAAAAATGGTCTAGGAGTGACGCCTACTCCCACCAGGGCAGAATATTCCTCCAAGGTTGGCAGCAACTGATAATCTGGAAATGTGAAACAATGATAAGTTGAATCATAAAACTGCACAAGCGCTGACAACATCTCTTCATCCACTTTAACTTCTAGTAAAGACAGCATATTCCCATACTTCTCTCTGAACGCCTCAGGGTCTTCTACTAAACTTCCCAGTTTCTTCAGGTTCTCCAAATTTGGGCTTCGGAACACAATCTCTGCCTTCTTTCCAGAATCCATCCTATAATATCTGCAAAGTGATCTTTAGTTCCTTGAATGATTAATAAATGTGAATGCAAATGCGCAAAGTATCATGGAACTCAGATCGGTAAATATCAAAAACATCGTTGATTTAATTTCATTGGATTACAAAATTTTAGTACATCTTACAAAAGTCTTAAACATAAAGCTAAATAAAAGCTAACAAAAAGTCCTAAGAAGGTTCTCCTAGCAGCCTCAAGTTGTTCTTCTCAATCTCCTTCTCCATCTGTGCCTTCTCAAGAATGAGCTTATCCACGATTAACTTCCATGGAGTCGACTGAGGGCTAGAAGAAAATAAATCTTATTGCGCCTTTCTCTTCTTGCAAGAGAGTACTTCTTCATTCTTCAACTCTAATTGCTTCTAGAGTTCGGCATTCTCTTCAACAACCACTTGGTACTTGTGTTTCCAAGCATCTTCGGTTTGTTGTGCCTTGCTCAAAGCAATCCTTAGCTTCTCCTCTTCAGACATGAAGATCAAGGTGGGCTCCTCTTTTAAAGCCATGGGTTCTTGTCGAGAATAGGGCATCTTCAACTCAATGGCCCTCTTTCGAACCCATTGGAGATAAGGTTCTAAAGAGACACAATTGGGCTTTCCCAAGTCTTTCTTTCCTTTTTTGTGCAAATGGCCCCAGGCTTTTAGAATCCTCTCTTTCTGCTCTTGATTATTACCCTCTTCCTTGAAGAAAATATTTTCCACATGAACACTGTTGGGCTTGTCTTTCAAAGGATATCCCAACTATCGACGAGCAAGGACTGGGCTGTAACTGATTCCTCCATTGGCACCAAGAAGAGGTACATTACCAAAATTTCCACAGCTGTCAATGATCATTATCCCATCATATTCATGATTATACCAATCAATATCAAAGTGCGTGAGAGCCATAATCTTCTGTGACCACCACCCCTTCTTCGGATCCCAAAAGGCGTGAGCTTTGTGCAAGTGTGAAATAAACCACTTGTACAATAAAGGAGCACAACAAGTGATCATCCCTCCCTTGTGGAAATTCCTGAGGTGAGCAGAATGATACGCGTCTTCTAGCAGAGTAGGTACAAGGTTTTTCTTCAAGAAAATCTTAATGGCGTTGAGGTCTACAAAGTTCTCAAAGCTGGGGAACAGGAAGATGCCATAAATGAGCAAGGCAAGGATAGCCTCGAATGCATCCACGCTCAAATGATCTACATAGTAATGAGCTTTTTCAACCAAGAATTCTGCACTCAACCCAAAAACTCCTCCTTTTGTGGTCATGTTCTTTTGAATATCAACTAATCCCAAACGTGTGGATTTGGAAATATCTTGTTCTTTAGGTTCCTTCTCCATGATCGAAAAAGGAGAATCTTCAAGAATGGGCAAGCCAACCAACTGAGAGTATTCTTCTAGTGTGGGCACTAGCTGATAATCGGGGAAAGTGAAACAGTGGTAGAGAGGATCATAAAACTGGAGGAGCGTAGAAAGAAGTCCACTGTCCACTTTTATCTTCAATACCAACAATTGCTTCCCATACCTACTCTGGAAACCCTCTGGATCTGTCACCAACTTACCCAACCTCCTTAGGTCTTCTAGCTTAAAACCTTTGTAAGTGTACTTCAACATTTTCTTTCTTTCACTATCCATAGTGATCTCTGATGTTTACAAACAAAAGAATCTGAGTTCCATGATACTTTATGATATGATGTTCATGAATGCAAAAATGCACAAACACAGGTAAATGCAAAGATCACACATATGCACAAAAACACAAGCCTAGGTTTAAAGGACGGGCGTGGATCCAAGGTCTACCCATCCCCAAGGTATGTACTAGGGATTTCAAACCTGTAGAGCAGGGTTCTAAAAGGGTTCCCAGAGTCATCAACCCATCTTTCGGATATTATCAACTTCCCAAATTACTTGGTAATCGATAATATTCTCAAGAGAGTCTCGTCTAAGTGTAGTATCGCGTATCAATTATTTCGGAAATACTTCCTTATAGCCATCGCACTACGTCCTAGTAAGGCCAAAGTGGGGTAGAATGTAATCTAAAAGTCCACAGTGTCATGGGCTCCTTCGTCGAAAGTAGCATTGTTTTCACGAATACTCGATCAACAATACTAAACTCTCAAGAGGGCCTACACTGAGCGGTGGTTTCTCAAGTTAGCTTGGTCGAGAATCAACTCCCTATAATCCTCCTTGAATATACCACCATCCTATCATAATTTCACTCAAGTTTGGGTATAGGACCGTCTCACCACTCAAAAAGGTCCCAAGATCCAACAATCAAACAAATATACACAACTATACACGTAAAGCAAATATAGCACATAAACAAACAAAATAGGCTAAACCCTCAAGTCTGAATATCCCCAGTGAAGTCGCCATTTCTGTTGCGGTGAGAATCGTGATATCAAGCTATTGATTAACTTGAATCTTTAATTCTTAAATTCACAATCGGACTTTAATTTATCCAAAGGAAAGGTCTAAAGAGAGAAAGAACCTTTTGCGCGATGTAACAACAACGCTAAGAGATTCGGGGATTGGGGATTGGTTATGCATAGGGTAGGTATTTCACATCCTGAACATCTATAGTACTCTACAGGAACCTTTTGTCATTTGTATGCTAAGTTGCTAAGTGTTTGCTATGGATTGGGAAAAAGGTGTAGGTTAAAACCTAAAGATATATACACTAAGCTTGCTCGCAAAGATATCGCATCTTCTGCATACGTATCCTAACTAGGATAGAATCAGAGCAATCGTAGTTCACCTCACTAAGTTTGAAGAACTCTTGATTATGATCAAGGTTCAAAGGGGAACAAACATGACAATGTTTGTGTAGAGTTTAAGGAAACTCTCTAGTTCTAAGTTGAACACTTAAGAAGGGGAAGTAAGTAATCATGACGATGATTCTTACATAGAGTTAACGAACTCTATCCCAAGTTCTAGTTGAAAGAGCACTCCTAACAAGGGGTGGCTTTGTATACTTAAGCAAAGTCTAAAGGACAAGTTCCACTTAACTAAGTGTATAAATGACTTAATGAAGCTGAGGGAGAGATGAGTTGTCTATGACCCAAGGGTCAACAGAAAGACTTTCCTTTGGAAGGATAGAAGGGGAGGCAACTGGGATGAGAACTAAAGAGTTCCATCACCTAGGGAAACTAAACTTAACAAGACATAAACATTAAACATGGATCAATACAAGAAACATGGTTACGACCAAGCATGTACAAGGATGTTACAACAAGCAAATACGTCAAAACAGGAGGGAAATAGATAAATTCATGGTGACAACCAAAAGAGGACAAAGCCTTAACATGTTAACAAACACAAATGGGGTAAAACACAATCAAATCTTACAAGATAAGTCAAACATGGTTTAAGAGAAATTCAGCAAGATGCAAGGTAACGACCCTAACAAGTAAATAAACTTTCAAGTAGGCAACAAGAATTGTGAATATGAACAACTTGAAATGTTCTTTCATTAAATGAAAATAGACAATATTATGAACATTTTGCAAAAAGAATGGATTGAAAATAGCAAAAAATGAGCAAGTTATGAAATATTGAATTTTCATGAAGAAAATAAAAAAACAAGTGATAAAAATGAAAGAAGTGCCATGACAAGAGTTGAACTCAGGACCTCATGATTACAAGCTTAAAACAAAACCACTCAGCCAACTGTGCGCGCATGTTACAAGGATGGAAAAGAAGAAGAAAATAAAGAAAACTTAAGAAAACACAAACATGCCAATAAGGGTCATCACTAAGGATCGAACCCAGGCATATGGCATGATAGGTGACTTTAAGGCGCATGTTATAACCACTAGGGTGGCGATACATCCGTGTATTTAGCCACCCCAAAAATTTAAGTACTTGACAATGTTCAAGAAAGCTGGGCAAGGCAAACACAAGTGAAATTGCAAAATACGTTTTCAATTAAACTTTGTCAAAACTGAACCAAATTAAGTGAAATTTAAGTCAAACATGCTTGATTTTTGATAAGGAATGCAATGGTATCAACCATATTGTGACATGAAGCTCCTAACTAAAAACACGATGGCAAGTGTAAATGAAGTTTTTGAAATTCATAATTGAAGATCATGGAAGAATAAAGCAGGTTCAGATCAAACAATCAATGCACACAAGCTATAAACATGTCAATATATGATTATACACTCAAAGATCAAACTCAAATCAAGCAAAACAGAAAATGGTTCATTGTTGCAATTATGGCAAATGAAATGCATAATGGGAATCATAACATGAATTGAGTGAGTTCAGGCCAAACAAACACCACACACAATCTTCAAATATGCTAACTTGGATTTCCACACTTCTGGATCAGTTCAAATCAATCCAAACAGAAAAAAGGTTTGTTGTTTGCAACTATGACATGAAGGTGCAAGACTGTCAAAGCTCAAATTAAATAGGTTCTGCTTGCATATACATCACATACAAACTTTAATCATGTTGACAAATGATCTCATGTTCATGAATCAATCCAAAATGCTTCAAACATAACAAATGTATGGTGTGTGTGCAGCTGTGGTTTGCAACAAAAAAAAAACCGTTTTGAAAGTAAATTAATGATGCAAGCTGGTACAGTAAAAAATGAGTAGTTTCAAGTCATGTGAATGATACACACACATTACAATCATGATAACAAATGATTTCACACTCAGGGATCAGGCTTAAATCAAGCAACAATGAAAATGGTTGATTGGTTGTAATTATAGCATGAATGTGAGCAAGCTGTCAAAGTTCAAGTGAGTAGGTTCAGTTTTCATACACACATAGCCTACAAATTCTAAACATGTTGACAGAGGATTTCATGTGCATGAATCACTCAAAAATACTTCAAACATGAAAAAGGTATGTTGTGTGTGGCTGTGAATACAAAACTGTTGAATGCAAAGAGTTGTAGGTTGTCACAGTTAAAATTGGGGAGATTCATGTCATGTACACAACACACACACATCACATATATGCTAACTGATGATTTTATGATCCAAATTCATTCACACTTCTTTCAAATCAGAACTTAGTATGTTGATGGCAAGCCTAAATGAAAATGTAAAACTGTCTTGAAAAATGGAAGATGATTTCAAATGCAACATGGTACATGAACAAGTCAGATTAGCATCACACACAAATCCTAAACATGTTAACTAATAGTCTCATGTTCAAGGATCCAACTTAAATCATCCAAAACAGAAAATGACATGCTGGCAGCTAAGGCAAAATTGATTATGCAACAAGAGAAATCATGTTATGAACAAAACATTTTCAGGTTATGCAAATATCATACACAAGTTCCAATCATGCTCACTAATGAATTTATGCTCAAAGATCAATGAGAAACAACCTATAACAGAATTTGGTATGCTGTTGGAAAATGCATAGCTGTTTTGAAAATGGAAAGTAGGCTAATGATGCAGCAAGGTACAGATTATGTGATGACAATCATCAACAACTCATGACAGAAATGATACAGCATGTTATGGCATGATGAGCCTCAAATTCCAAAGTGTGCATCTTGCAATGGTTACAAATATTTGACAGCCTTAAAAGTAACATGAATCACAACAGGTCTTATCAGATGATTCTTCATGTTTTTATCAAGTTCAACAAGGTTGTCAACTAGTAGCAAGACAAGCAAGGCCATACCAGAACAGCCAACAGTTCAAACAATTGATATGCAGAAAATCATAGTATGAAACATTGCGGTTGAGTGTAAAACCAGCAGTCACATACTTCAATCATGGCATATACATAATTTTCACATGGAGATGCAACAATACGCATTGGATTAGAGAATGACATATTAGTTGCAAAATTGAGATTGAAGGCATAACAGAAAATTTCAGTTCCAAATCAGATTTGGTTTCAAGAACTCAAATACAACAATGAATAGCACATATGGAAATCTAGTCAAAAATTGTCAACAAGGGTTAAGTGAGGCTGTACTGATTGTTTCTCAAACTGTTTGCAACAGAACCAACATAAAACCAATGGACTTGTGATAACAACCAACAATAAACCATGACAGAAATGAAACTCAACAAAACACTATCATCAAGACATAACCATATCAAAGCAATGGCAATCCAAAGTAATCACATACTCGAAACAGTTGGCAAGAACAAACTGGCAGATTTTGATATGAACTTCATTTCTCATTTAAACACCAATCATACCAAGAAATGTTTATGACAGAAAATGAAAAAGATGGTAACCACCAACCTGTTGTAGACCTTCACACAAACTTGTTGCAGTATGGAATACCTTGAAAATGCTTCAGCTGCTGTCCAACCAGAACTTTGATGCAAACAGCTTCCTTGTGCTTGAAGAAACTTGTGACAAGACTCAAAATAAATGAGGATTGTGTTGTTTTATATCATGGACAATTGATATATCATATATCAAGGGTGTGTGGATGGTTAGAATGAGGAAAACCGCTATGGTTAATAGTTTGGCAGATTTTGAGCATATGGTCAAACTTGTTTGGTTTGAGAGTTGACTTTTGGGAGAATGGTGTTTTTGGGTGGTTTAAGAGTATGAACACCTTCTACACAACATTTATGGATTGTGCAGATGGTTTTTGGTGGTTTGGAATGGGTGGAAATGAGTTTGGACAACCAACTGCTCAAGACAGATTTTTGGTAAACTTGAGATTTTGAAAAGTGAGGTAAGTGAGAAATGAGTGAGAGCTGTGATTTCCTCTTGGTTCTAAGAGTGCTCTGGTGTGAAAATGACATAGAGGGAGCCTCTATTTATAGGAAAAATGAGGGATGGGGATAGATTTGTAATCTTGGCATTTTGGAGGGATTTTGAAAAGAAAACCCTTGGCTTGAGGTTTGGTACAACTGCAAGATTGAAATCCTTTGCCTCAACTGATGAATTTCTCAAGTGGAGATCAATGACATGAGATGATTAGAGTGGCTAGGCAGATAGGGTTTTTTTTGCTGCAAGTGGCAAAAAGTTTCTCTTTCCTATTTCTTTAATTGATTATTATATTGTCAACTTGCTTACAAGTTGCAAAATCCATCAATCCCTTCTTTCTTCTGGTTTTCCATTCATTTAAGCCTTATATTATCAGAATAAAACATAATCCAATTACTGAGGATGATCCAAGTTGTTGAAAATTTGATTTGGGAAAAAGTTGAAATGGTGACTCAAGTGTTAAAACACCATCTTGCTAAATTCATAACTCTCAGCTCATAAGGGCTATGAAGGAGTTCTACCACATTTTAGAAAGCCCTCATGTATCTCTACAACTTTCATGCTTTCATGAGTTTTAGATTCCCAAAGGAACTTGGCCAAATGACCTCTCAAAGTTGTTGAAAAACAAGCCTAAAAGTGAAATTTTCCTAAGTTATTTTCCCTTCTTGTAATGAATTTGATCATAACTCCAAATCTATGCATTTTCTGATCATGGACCACTTTGGTACTTTTTTAGGACTTGCCAAGATATTTCCAATGAGCTTTGAATCAACTCAATTGGATGTGTGGTTAAGGAGTTGTGGTCTTGCCCCTTTCAAAACCCTAATTCCCGACTTTTGCGATTACTCCTCAACCCTTGATCCAATGGTCATGAAATTTTATGTGTAGATGCAATATGTCATTAGGAACATTTTTGATTCACATCTTGAGGTCATATTCCTTATGAGTGAAGAGTTGACTTTTTGGTCAACCGAACGATCGATCGGTGACTACCGAGTCGACTGTTGATGCTCTGGACCTTTTGAGGTTTTGAAACTTCTTGAATGGACTTTACCAAGCCATATGAACATTATGGACCATGATCCCATCATTGTAACACCTTTTAGATCAAAATTCAAACTACAGTTGACTTTTCTTGCTCGAAAACCCTAATCGGGTATCCTGAACTTCACTGTTTTAGTTCCTGGGTGACAACCTCAAATTGGATTCATACTTGATCCAATGGAATAAATTTGATGATTGGAGACTCAATTCAAGGAGAACCAATCTAAAACGTTGACTGATTAACTCTTGAAACCTCGATTTCGACTGTGCGGAACCCTGATTCCTGTATCTTAACAAGGACAAACTTGAAATGGGTTAAGGTTAGATAATCATACGGACATGCTCCTAAAATGATGATGAAGATCTAAGGGGTCAAAATTTGGGGTATGACAAGTATCTCTGAACATATGAGATTCTTCGGGTGGTCGAAGCAACACCTTATCCGTTAAGATTCTCCGATGATATCAAAGCAGTATCTCTGAACATATGAGATTCTTCGGGTAATCGAAGTAGTACCTTATCCACTAAGGTTCTCTGATGATACCAAAGCAGTATCTCTGAAAAAAACATGAAATTCTTCAGGTGGTCGAAGCAATACCTTATCCACTAAGGTTCTTCGATGATATCAAAGTAGTATCTCAATAAAACATGAGATTCTTCAGGTGGCCGAATCATCACCTTATCCACTAAGGTTCTTTGATGATACCAAAGTAGTATCTCTGAACATATGAGATTCTTTGGGTGATTGAAACAATACCTTATCCACTAAGTTTCTTCGATGTTACCAAAGCAGTATCTCAAAAAACATGTTTGTTGGGGGAAATAGTTGAGCAAGATTTGTAACACCCCATTTAAACTATTTATTTTTTTTACTTTGTTGCGTGTGTATTTGTTGAGATGACCTTAGTTAGGGTATAAAGTTAATGGCAAGAGTGAGAGGTGACCTTAGTTGGGGTAAGGTGGACCTATAGTAATAATACTAACCTTTTAATAACAATAATGAGACTACTATGGTTATTGATATTATTATTTAATTATTATTGATAATAATATTAATAGGATGGTAGTTATTGTTGTACCCCAAAATTTGACCAACCCTTTTTTCTTGTTTGGCTTATGTTTCATTACATTTTAGCATCTTGCATTTGCATAGCATTCTTATTACAGGGGATCAAGTTTGTTTGTGTTCTATCCAAGAAGAGAGTCTCATTGACTTCAAGCTTAAGCAAATGCATTGGTAGAGGTCATTAAGTGTGTGGCACCATCGTGAAGTTATCAAGGCTCCTTGAGAGGAGAGATGTGCTATAGCTCCTTGTCTGAGGATCACTAGTGGGTTTTGTTAAGAGTTCATAAGGTCCTATCATTGTTGTAAGCATGGTGTAGAGGTTTGTTGAGTACCTTAGAGGCTATTGTGGAGTTGGAATGGTCATTCAGTTCATCTGCAAAGAGCCTAGGCAAAAGGGCATGGAATTAGGGTTTCACATACAATCAGTCAGGACTTGTTTCTTGGAGAAAAAATTGTTTCCATGATCCTACATATGTCCCAAGGTGTTTGGAGGAAGAAGATTGCTTATCAATTTCAACCAGAAGATCCCCAATTGGTCAATCAATTGCAAATCAAGAGATTTGGGGAAAAAGTCAATTGTGCAGTGGAAAAGTCAACTCCTAACTTTTTAAGGTCAAAATAATGTTCCTCAAGTTCAATATGACCAATGGGTGAAATTTAACCAAGAAATGTCAAGGGAATCATGAAAAATCAAGAAGTGTTGAAACTTACCATTTTGGGAAAATTAGGGTTTTAGAACCTTTCCATTTATGAAAAGTTTCATGTGTGAACTAGCCACTTTCCAAGCCATTTTTCTTCATGGTCAAGGTTTCAGATGAACTTTTGTCCAACATCAAACTTGTTCCTCATATTCCAAGCTTTCTTTTGAGTACCAATTCATCATCATATAATACTTGAAGCTCAAGTTATGGTGGTTCAAAGTTAGGGTTTTCAATGATCTCAAATTTAGCAAGTTTGGACAGATTTTTGGACCAACTTTCCAAGGCAATTTTCATCAAGCTCTTGTTGTCAAATGGAATTTTGTCCCACATGAGAGTTGTAGATCTTGTTCCAAGCTTTCCATCCATTACTAGAAGTCCCTTATGTGATGTTTGAAGCTCAAGATATGAATGTCCAAAGTTGGGGTTTCAAGTGGTTCAAATTCATAACTTAGAAATTTTTCTAAGTTATTCCAAGGCAGCTTGCATGACATGACTTTCAACCTCAAATTTCATGATCCCCCAAGTTTCAAATCAAATTTTTACCAACATCAAAGTTGTTCCTTTCCATGCAATCTTTAATTAGAGCCCAAGTTCTAATCAAGATGAGCTTTGTGCATCAAGATACAATGGTTCAAAGATGGTGGTTTGGACATTATTTCAAGGCATGATTCATAGGTCATTTGGCATATTACTCAATCAGCCATGCAACATTCTTGCAATGCCCATATCATGCGCATGAATTGGTGAGTTGCACACTCCAAACATTGCCAAAACAAGCCCAACATGTCATGTACTATAATGGAGCCATTTTGAATTTCTTGCCAAGGATGGAAAAGACAAACAGTCACAACTCTGAATTCACACTCTCCCTCTGATTTGTTCCCTCCACTAAAGCAAAAACAACCACATATGCAAGCAACTCGTGCATGCTCCATCATCCACCATTGAGCCAAGTTTTCCATGAAATCACCACGTCTGCTCCCTTCATTTTTCACCACAGTTAAACCATCAAAGTTTCATTTTTACCCCATATATAAACTAAAAGAGAAACCCTAGATGCAGGCAGTCATCATTTTGAGCCAAAATCAGAACTTGATATTTTTGCATCCTCTGGTTTTTTCTTCGAAACTCACAAGCTATTGAGCCATTCAACAAAATCTTTCTCAAACCATCATCACCATAACATTCTCTTCCATTTGTTTGCAAAAGAAACCCACTGTGTGCACCTTGATCATGACCTGTTCAGATTTGTTTGGAGTTCTAGAAGGATATTCAAAGCCATTTAAGCACACCTTCAACTCCCTCAAGTCACAAGGATTTATTCTACACCTTTTGGTGAAGTTTCAACATACATAGAAGAGGCAGAGGACCATTCTCCACTAGGTACTTTCTCAAACTTTTTCCATCATTTTAGGCACATTCTAAGGGCATACTGAGTACATCTGAAGTCCTACTTATGTAGACATTATTTTCATATTGATTTGGCTAATTTTCATGGAGTTTTGACTTTTTACACTTCAACTGTTTGTCTTCGAAACACCACAACAATGACATTTTTTGTGAAAAATAAGCTAGGATTTGGAATCCTCATGAAATTTGGAGTCGAGGGGTACCACTCTCCTCCATTTCTGGGCATGGTTGGCCTTGCTCCGGCAGCTTCTCGCAGGAGAAGACGACCGGAACTAGGGTTCCAGCGTCTGTGTGAGGGAGACGAGCTGAGCTGGCTGTTGGCGCCTCTATTTGAATTTGAAATATTTTGTTGTCGTGTTTTCATTCGCTCGCATGTGTGACTGGGCGCCAGCTCAATTAATGAGGTTGCCACATGGGATCTGAAGTGGGTAGTGAGCCTTGCATTTCTTGTTATTTACACCCCACAATTCTGGGCCCAGTGCGCATTATACATGAATACAATTCATTTCAGTTTTGCTTCCACACCCCTCCTTGTTTATTTCTCTTTTTTATTTCATTTTAATTCTAGTTTGTGTTTTATTTATTTTAAAATAGTTATTTAACTCATAAAAATCCCAAAAATATTTTTCTAACAGTTTGAGATGTTAACTAACTTTTATTTATTTTTATTTTATTTTTCATTTATTTTTGTTATTTTATTTGGAATTTACAAATTGATGTGTATTTTGGTTTATCCTAATTTTGATCTTGTTCATTTGGACTCTAAATTTTATCCCCTATGACCATGGTTTCTCCCTCACTTAGGTGAGGGATTGAGGTTTCTTTGAGGGTAGTTTTGGACCATGTTTGGTTATTTTGCATTTGATTTTGAGTTGGTTTTTCATGACCCTCGACAAGCACTCGATAAGGTGGAACATCATTCCTTCTTGGATTTATTTGATGGTGCCTTGAGTTGATTTTTCTCATGAGGTTTTGTATGCTGTTTTTTTATTGGTCAAGCTTGCTTTGACATTTTATTTGAGATTTATTGGTCATGTCTTCTATTTTTCATAGTTGCTTCAAGTTCAAGTTATCTTTTGACATGCTTTTACAAACTAGTTTGACCTAAACTTTGGGATATGATCATGAGTGATACCATATGCACCTTTTGAGCTTTGTTGATCCATTTTAACATACTTGAGGTGATGTTTCATCTTGTCATTTGAGTTTGTAACTTGCATCACAAGTCACCTTTAAATCATGCTTCTCCACTTGTCTTAAGTGTTGAGATTGTGTTAGGACTTTGTTTCCTTCACTTCATATGATCATACTTGTGCTTTGCCTCTTGTTTTTTGTTTGAACTTGGATCATTTCCATTGTGATTCACTTATGCCCCTTGTGCTTTGACCCTTGTTCATGATAATTTGGTGCTAATGCATACACTTTGAGTTTGTCATGAACATTGGTGTTGGTTTTGCTTTGTTTTGTTTGCATTATTTTACTTGTTTCAAAGAATTGTATGGTTGAGATGTGCTTGTGGTGGTGGCTGCCTCACACTTTTTCCTCCCTCTTTTCTTTGTGTATGCATCTTAGGATAGCTTCATTCTCTCTCGATGATTGATGGTATATGGTTGTAGGAGCTTACTTCTCCCATTGCATCTCATCCTTCTTGACTTGTTTAAGTTATTCTTGTATATTGAGTGTTATTGCATCATTTATGTTTGCACTTCTTCTTTGCATCTCACATCTCTTGTTTTCATTGTTCTTTGACTTGTTTAAGTCAATTGCTTTTCATTTTCCATTTCATCTGTGAGTGAATTATCTTGTGTTTACTTGGCCTTTTGCCATGATCCCCCTAGGATTTCTAGTCCCTCTGTATAAGATGGGAATAGAAGAGACATTAGGTGTTCAATCCTATGCATGATAACATTAGGATAGTTTTCCCGTATTTATCCCAACTTTACGAGCATTGTGTATGACAACATTAGGGTCCAGTTTCCCCTTAGTCTGTGTCTTTCTCTTCTCATCTCCTAAACACTTCAAAACACCTAATAAAGGATAACATGTGTTGTACGCTATGAGCCTTAAGTACTTGAGGAATGATGGTTGGGGGGCCTCCTCTCAACTGTCTAGAGTGTTTAGCGTATGCCCTTTGGGCGATATGCGATGCATTCGCTCTCAAGTCATAGTCTTTAGTGCAACATGAGTTACAAACTTAACTAAATTCACTTCTTGTTAAAAAAACACAAAAACAAAAACATCAAACCTTTTTTATCCTTCGGGATTAATTGAAAACCATTTTCAGAAAGAGTGTGATAACTTTTGGTTCTACCGCAAACAGGTAACGCCTAAGTCTCCAATGGTCGAGCAGCAATACACCTAACTTCTAGAACGAAGGTTTAACCCTACTCAGTTAAAACACTTGAACCAACCAGTGGTCGTGTCTTCACGAACTACGTTTCCTCTAATTTCTCATACCAGACAAGGATACATAGGCACAAGACGACGACGTCTTGGTGAGCAACCTTCCCCACCTTCACCTGTAGTTTTCCGAACTACGTTGACTATGGCTTTCCCATTGCACGAGGGAATACGTAGGCATAGAGCAGTGATGCTCTATAGAGTCTCTTCTCTTTTCTTTTGTCCCTGTGAACCAGCTCTTTGATAGTGTAACACCCTTTTCGATAGACAACAAGCGTGGATCCCGTTGAGTACAACGGACGTGAGGGGTGCTTATACCTTCCCCTTGCGTAACCGGCTCCCGAATCCAAGATTTGGTTGCGATGACCTGTCTTCCCCTTTTCGTAGATTTTCTATGATCGTTTCCTTTCCCTCTCTTTGGGATAAATAAAGAACAGTGGCGACTCTTCTGTCTTTGTCGGTCCCTCTTCACAGTGATGTGACAATTATTACTATTATTATTATTATTAATTGGATTAAATGAGTTAAAAATCTGATTAAGGGGTTAAGAGAAGGTTAGTGGAAGAGTTAGACAATTAACACGTAAAAGAGGAAAAAGACAGAGAAAGGAGAACTGGGGCATAGGAACCAATTCTCCATTGTTGTCAAGGAAAAAGCTTCAATCCAAGGTAAAGGGGAGAGTGGATTTTAATATGGGTGAATTCACATGAGAGGGTAGTGAGAGGTCCTTTCTCTCATAGGATTTATGCATGTTTTTGGTTTCCTTGATCTGAATTTCGTAACATGATGAATTCCCTAAAATTACTGTTATTGTTGAATGATTATGATATGATAATTGTGTGTATGAATTTTGGATTGACATGAAAATCGTGTGGAAATTCATTGATGCTGAAATAAAATCCTGATAGGTAACAAATCTGGAAAATAAGGGTTTGAGGGTTAACGAAATTGAACCTTACATGATAGAAATTTTAGGAGAATAATGGATAGATGAAGTATAGTGGAGGTAAATAAAAATGATTAACAAAAAATTGAATTCTGGATTGAGTTGAGTGGTAAAATGAAGAGTATTGAGTGAGGATTCGTGAAAGGGATGATATCTAAGTTTTTGGCAGCAGTTATGGTGAAACGCGTTTGACAGTAGGGCATTACACATAACAGATAGGAGAATACGCGTATGGTGGGTCTGACAGCAGGGCATTACGCGTAACAGGCAAGGCAATATGTGTATGGGCAGGCTTGGGATGAATTTTCCCATTTTCGCGATTTCTGCCCAGATTTCGCTTGGAACGCAATTCCGTTTTATCAGTAGGATTAATATGACTAAAATGAACCTAAGGATGATTAGTAATGAATTCAATTAGAGAGAATGTGGAAAATTATGTTTTTACCCTTAGGTGTGTGATTGGTATGTCTGGGCCAGGACCTTCCAGTGTGGATGATCTGGTGTGATGATGGTAATTCCCGAGAGGATTACGGTGAGCGGATGGCTCGTGTAGATCATTGATGATCGTGAATTATGCTTGAAATTATTATTATATTTGCATAATGGTGTTGTCATGCATTTCATGTCATGTGTCTTGTGGAGATGACTAGGTGGGAATGCATGATGGGTGCCTAGTTCATCCAGACTTCACGCGGAAGTCATTGTGGAGATAAGTTGTAGTTCAGAGCAATGTACACGACTTATCCACATTCCGACGGGAGTCGGGTTCTAGGGTGAACTGTATGTATTTTTGTTGGTACCACATATATGATGGTGAGAAAAACACTTAGAAGAGGGGGTTGAATAAGAGTTTTTAAAGATTAATGGCAATAACAACAACTCAAGATTTTTATCCTGGTTCGTTGAACTCAACTACTCTAGTCCACCTTATCAAAGATGATTTGCCTTTCTTTGCAAGGACTTAATCCACTATTGATCAACTGATTACAATAGAAAGCGCTAAGAACAACTGTCTTAGTCTTCTCAAGAACTACTGACCACACCTTGGTCTTCTTAAGGAACTTCTTACAATTTAATATAAACTAACAAGTGTTTGAATGCTTCTAATAAGCTGTATCACAACTGTGATGTTTACACTTAAGATTAAGTACAACAAAAACTATATGGTTTTATGAAAGATCAACTGAATAAGATCTTGTGAGATTTTCTCTTATATGAATCAAGTGTATATTTCTTTCTGAGTAATTTAGTAATGAGCCAAAGGTCAGTAGTGAATTAGCAACTTCAAAAAGTTGAAGTAGTTCTCCTTTTATAGCTTTTTCAAATGCCTTGAGTGATGTGCAGTTGAATATAATATTTGATTGTATCACGTCACTTCTTTGGACAAATTAGCCGTTGGTTACTTTGGAAGTAGCACCACGTCTAATCAAGTTTACAGCTTCTTCAACAAGCTTCCTTCAAGATGAAGTCTTCATAATCTGCACTTCAGAGTTTGTAGTAAGCATAGAAGGTATGGATTGCTTTAAGATGATCAGAGCTTAAGATGAAAGATAAGTTCAGAGTCTTGATAGATGATCAGATCTTTCAATGTATCAGAGTCTCAATCTTGATCAGATTCTTCATCAGAGTATGCAGCAGTATGTGCTTTGAGCGTGAATATTAATGATAAGAGTGTGGTAATCAAAGCTTCTGAGTTTATAGTGAAAGATCTTCAGAGTCTGATAAGATCAGAGCTTTCAGCTTTTGTATACTTCTTTCATTGACACTTCAGATCATTCTGCAGCTTCTGCTTCAGATCCTTCTGGCAGCGCTTCAGAATCTTCTGATATTCTTGCATCTGATGCTCCAGAGCTTTGCATAGTTTCTTTGTACTTATGTATTTGCTTCTTTAAGAGCATTTAATTTTATACCTGAAACAATAATACTTGAACAAATTTTAGAGTGCATATTTACTTATTACAAAATTCCATAAAAGTTATCATCAAAACATAGAGATATAAGAAACACTAATCTGTGTTCTAACAATCTCCCCCTTTTTTATGATGACAAAACATAGAGATTTTGTTCAATGAAGAGAAATAAAATAAATAACTCCCCCTGAGATTAAGAATCTCCCCCTGAAATGAATACTCTAATAGAAGAGAACACTTCCCTTTAATCCTTGTTGAGAGAGAAAAATCAGAGCATGGATGCTTTCCAGAATTAATCTCTGATAATTTCTTTCAAAATGAAGAGTTTGGTGTATCTTCCAGAATTAGAATCAAAATTTGCTTTCAAGGATCAGAGCCTGGTTGGATAATTCTCAGGGTAACTTCAGATCATTTTGTTAGATGAAATAATAAGATCTGAAGGTCTTAAGATTCAATGTTAGATTAAAACAATGTCTGAATTTCATTTTCAGTATTTGCTTATGGATTGAACAGTCAAATTCTCTTTTTCTCCCCCTTTTTGTCATAATCAAAAAAAAATTTAAAGACAGAAAAGATAACAGAAGAAGAGAAAAACATAACACACAAATGAAAGACAAACCAGCCAGATTTTATCAGATCAAAATAGCACAACAGCATAAAAAGTTCATAGAGAAGACGATAGAAAATAGAACAAACAGAAAATAAGTGCAAAAACGAGAATGCAAAGACATGAGAAAGAAAACTAGGACTGGCGAGAAGCAATCAAGGTCAGAAGATCCG
The DNA here is from genome assembly GCA_963859935.3 of Lathyrus sativus. Lineage (NCBI taxonomy): Eukaryota > Viridiplantae > Streptophyta > Magnoliopsida > Fabales > Fabaceae > Lathyrus > Lathyrus sativus. The sequence continues at coordinate 138,121 of OZ012737.1, forward strand.
TAATCTTAGCAGTGGACTCTTCTTGCTTGGCCATCCAAGTCTTGATTTCTTCAGTAGTCTGTTCCTGTTTTATCATCCATATTCTAATTTCCTTGACTTCTTGGACAACATCTGGAATCTCAGTCTTCATCTTAGATGCAGAAGGTTCAGAAGCAGATGTAGTTGCCATTGGATGATCAATCTCCATGTCAGTTGCAGGAGTATCTTCTATCATTGCAGAATCTTCAGCAGGAGTATCTTCTAGAAGAAGCATTGGAGTTGTGATAATGTTCAGCAGAGTTTGTCTAACCATTTCAGCAAACTTAGCCTTTGCATCATCAACACAGAGTGTTCTGAGGTCAGATGCAGCAGAGTTGAATTTTGAAATGAATCTGTTCCAAGAAGCTTCAGATTCAGCAGGATTCAAACTAGCCATGCATTCTCTCTCCACAGAAGCAATTCCCTTACATAGTTCCTTCTTGAAATTCTTGAACAGAGTAGAAACATCTGATCTGGGTTTTGGGTTGAGAAAGTCCTCTATGGTGACAGGCTGTGATGGTTCAGGAGGTGTTTGAGTTTGTTCAGGAGGTGGGTGATCAGATGATGGATGTTCAGATGATTGGAGTATGGATGTTTGTGGTATGGTGAGTTGAGGTATGGAGGTTGATGTAACAACTTCAGATGAGAAAGGTAGAAAATCTGTGAGGTTGAATTTGAAGCTAAGAGGGTTGTCAGATGTAGGAATATCAGATGGTAGTGGTTTATAGGGATCAGGAATTTGGAAGCTAGTTGGTGAGGCGACTTCAGATTCATCAGAATCAGATGATTCAGTTGAATGACATAAAGTTGAAGAGAGGACATACAAGGTTGTAAGTGGTGATACATCCAGAATGTTTTCAGATGTCTGTTGGACAGATGGTTCAGGATTTTTGATGGTTGGTTCTTCTGGTGGTTGAGTAGAAGAGAGTGGTTCAGATTGTTTTTGTTGTTCTGATTGTTTTTGTTGTTCAGATGATTTCTGTTGAGGGGGGTTTTGATGGTAGTTGAACAGAAGATGGTTGAGAATGTTTGTTAGGAGATGAAATGGGTTCAGATGAATGAGGTACAAATGTTTTAGGTTCGGATGGTTTAAGAGGAGATGGTGGAGGTGAAGGTGAGGATGAAGGTACATAAGGTTTGGGATCAGATGTTAATACCTGGTGAATTATTTCTCTGATTTCTTCCTCAGTAGATTTTGGAGGATTTTCATTTTGCTTCTTGTCCTTTTCAGGCTTGTCACCAGCATCAGAGGCTTTCCTCTTGGGATGTGCAAAAGATCCTTCCTCAGCCTTTCTCTTCCCGCGCCTTTCTCTCAGAAGATTTGGCAATACTTCTCCTTCCTTCTGTACTATGTTAGCAGGCAGAGGATTACCATCTCTTAAACATTCAGCAATGTAAGTCAGAATGATGTGCCTAGGTTCATCAGTAATGAACATAGGAAAATCTGCTAAAGGAATTCTCCTTCTGCTGACGTCTTTAGAGTGAAATTTCTTGGGTTTTCCAGCAAGTTCTGAAATGACCTTCATTCTCTTCAGAGTGTTCCCATTTATGATAGATCCTATAACATAGGACAGATCCTCTGTTACCCCAGCATCAAACAGATGTTTCACAAGACCATTCTCTGTTAGAATGTATGATATCAGTCTTCCCATAGGGATCTAATTTCTGATTTTTCCAGCTTTAACCCTTACTTCTTCTCTTGTTTCTTTGATATGGTTCAGAAGATGACTGAACAGAAGATAAGGTAAATCCACTTTCTTTCCTTTACTTATACAGAACATGAAGTACATTTGTTCTGAATTTACATAATCTGGTGAGTTAGAAGATTTCCTATGAAAGATTGAACTCATGAAGATCTTAGCCCAGATTCTGTAAATAGGTTTCAGATCTCTGACCTTATTGGATGGTTCTCCAGAAACACAAACTTCTTGAAAAATGTCATCCAAATCCACACGATCAGTAGCCATACTTGTGATTCCCTAAGTTTTCTTATACTTAAGTAGTTGTCTGATTAATTTTTCAGTGATGACAATTTCCTTACCAAGAACAGATGAATGAATGAACTTAGGGCAAACTTGAGCGTGTATCCAGAATTCTTTTACCAAGGTTGGATAAACAGGACCCATCATCCTGTCAAAATACTTTTCCCAGTTCTGAGCTTTGATGGTTGAAAGGAGATCAAAACCATTTTCTTTGATGGATTCAAAATCCACAAAGTTCTCACACCGAACTTCAAGTTCTTTGAATGGAGTGAGAAGAGTTCTTACAGGTGCTTGGTACACAACAACAGTTTGGGATGAACCAGCAACATTTGGAGATGATGCAACAACAATTGAAGTTTTCATCTGAGCAGGTGTTGAGGAAGGTGAAGCCATTGAAGATCTTGAGATGCGTCTGGGTTTACGAGAGTTTTTGGGTTTTGAAAAGAGATGGAAACAATAGAGAAGCAGAAATGCATATGAGAGATGATGAGTGTAAAGTGTGATTTGTGAAGAGTTGTGAGAATTTATAAGAGAAAAGTTTTAGGGCATGCAAAAAGACACACACTCTCAAGCGTGCACAAGCATTGAATGAAGTGAACCATAATCAAATCAAGCAATTAATGCAAAGAATAAAATCATATCAAACATTTAAGATTCTGACAGAATGGGGGAAATCAAGAGATTTTGGATTTTCAAAGCAATATCTCAAATGTCACTTCAGTATGGTGCACTCTACCTTTCCAGATTCTGAGCTACACGTGTTTGCTTGCATGTGCCTCTGAAACTCTTTGAGAAATGACACGTTAGGCAACGTTCAGATCCTCTGAGCCTTGTTAGTTCAGATTTACACACAAATAAATAAACACAGAATTGAACAAGAAAATACTTCAGAGTTTAGACATTTATCATCTGAAGAAAAATTTCATCTGATGAATATTTTATTCAGGACAGAAGTCCATACTTATATTTTTCAGAATGAATTTAAATCTATCTTCAGCAAGGGGTTTTGTAAAGATATCAGCCCACTGATGATCTGTATCTACAAAGTTTAAATTGATAATTCCCTTCTGAACATAGTCTCTGATGAAATGATGTTTAATCTCTATATGCTTAGCCTTAGAATGTAAAATGGGGTTTTTAGATAAGCATATAGCAGAAGTATTATCACAGAAGATAGAAATGTTACTCTCAAAGATTTGATAATCTTCCAGTTGACTTTTCATCCAGAGCATCTGGGTGCTACAACTAGCAGCAGCAATATATTCTGCCTCTGTTGTTGAAAGTGCAATTGTGGGTTGCTTCTTGTTGAACCAAGAGATCAGATGACTTCCAAGAAATTGACAACTTCCAGAAGTAATTTTACGTTCTACTCTATCTCCAGCATAGTCAGCATCACAGAATCCAACTAATTCATACTCATCAGATCTTCTGTAACACCGACCCACATTAGTAGTACCTTTCAGATACCTTATAATCCTCTTAACAGCTGTTAAGTGTAATTCTCTAGGATCTGATTGGAATCTAGCACACAGACACACGCTGAATAAAATATCAGGTCTTGAGGCAGTCAAATATAAGAGAGATCCAATCATACCTCTGTAAAGTTTTTGATCAACTTTCTTACTTACCTCTTCCTTACCTAGTGTGCTTGTAGGATGCATTGGAGTCTTTGCCAATTTGCTTTCATTCAGATTGAATTTCTTCAGAAGCTCTTTGACATATTTAGTCTGGTGAATATAGGTGCATTCTGGAGTCTGATTTACTTGGATTCCTAGAAAGAATCTAAGTTCTCTCATCATGCTCATTTCAAATTCAGCCTGCATAGACAAAGCAAACTCCTTTCCCAGCATAATATTGGTAGATCCAAAAATAATATCATCCACATAAATTTGAAAAACTAATAAATCTTTCTTAAATGTTTTACAGAAAAGAGTTGTGTCCACTTTGCCTCTGATAAATTTCTTTTCCAGAAGAAAATTACTTAATCTTTCATACCAAGCTCTGGGAGCTTGTTTCAACCCATAAAGAGATTTTTTGAGTTTGAAAACATGATCTGGAAATTTATCACTTTCAAAACCAGGAGGTTGATGGACATAAACTTCTTCTTCTATAATACCATTTAAGAAGGAACTCTTAACATCCATCTGATATAGAGTGATGTTATATTGTGCAGCAAATGAAATAAGAAGGCGTATAGATTCTAACCTTGCCACTGGAGCATAAGTTTCAGTATAATCAATACCTTCTTGTTGACTGTACCCTTGAGCTACCAGTCTTGCCTTGTTCCTAACAACTTCTCCATGCTCATTTAATTTATTTATGAATACCCACTTTGTTCCAATAATGTTGAAACCTTTTGGTCTAGGAACCATATCCCACACATCATTTCTTGTAAATTGATTTAGCTCATCTTGCATTGCAAGTATCCAATCATTGTCACTCAAAGCCTCATCCACAAATGTTGGTTCAATAATAGACACCAACCCAAGAAGTGATGTTCCAGATGATCTGATAAACGACCTTGTTCTTATAGGGTCATCTTTCTTCCCAATAATCATTTCTTCTGGATGAGAAGCCTTGATTCTGGATGATCCTTTAACTGTTGGTTCTTCAGAAATATTCATGTTATTCATCTGAGTAGCTAATGGATTTGCATCTGGCGTAGCTTCTTCTTGAGCTTTCTATACCTCCGGTTTCTCAGATTCTATGAGAATAACTTCTCCATCTGCAAAGTTTTCAATCTGCTTTGGCTTTTGATTGCCAAGCTTATCATCAAATCTAACATGTATAGATTCCTCCACAATCCGTGTCTCAGTATTGTATACTCCGTAGCCTTTAGAGCGTTTAGAATATCCAAGCATGAAACACTTTTGTGCCTTAGAATCAAACTTGTTAAGATTCTCTTTAGTGTGTAGTATAAAACAAATACATCCAAAAGGACGAAAATAAGAAATGTTTGACTTTCTATTCCTCCACAATTCATAAGGAGTCTTTTCCAGAAGAGGTCTGATTGACACTCTATTTTGAATGTAACATGCTGTGTTGATTGCCTCTGCCCAAAAATGTTTTGACATGTTAGTCTCATTGATCATGGTTCTGGCCATCTCTTGCAAAGTTCTATTTTTCCTCTCTACAACTCCATTATGTTCTGGAGTTCTAGGACAGGAGAAATCATGAGCAATGCCATTTTCATTAAAATATTTTTCAAAATGTTTGTTTTCAAATTCACCACCATGATCACTTCTGACTTTAACAATTTTGAAATCTTTTTCAGTTTGGATTTGTTTGCAGAAGTCAAAGAACACAGAATGCGACTCATCCTTGTGTTTTAGGAATTTTACCCAAGTCCATCTGCTGTAGTCATCAACAATGACTAATCCATACTTCTTGCCTCTGATGGATGCAGTTTTCACTAGTCCAAACAGATCAATGTGAAGTAACTCTAATTGTTTTGAAGTTGAAACAACATTTTTGGATTTAAAAGATGATTTTGAAAATTTTCCTTTCTGACATGCTTCACAAAGAGCATCTGAGTTGAACTTCAGATTAGGAAGTCCTCTGACCAGATTAAGCTTATTAATCTGAGATATGCGTCTCATATTAATATGACCCAATCTTCTGTGCCAGACCCATTGCTCCTCATTAACAGACATAAGGCATTTAACATTCTGAACCTTAAGTTCTGAAAGACTAATTTTATAAATGTTGTTTTTCCTTTTACCATTAAAGAGGATTGAGCCATCCTTTTGACTGACAGCTTTGCAACACTTTTGATTGAAGATAATGTCATAACCATTGTCACTTAATTGACTTATGGACAATAGATTATGAGCTAACCCTTCAACAAGCAAGACATTAGTTATGGAAGGAATTTTACCATTGCCTATGGTTCCAGAGCCAATTATTTTTCCCTTCTGATTCCCTCCAAACTTGACATCTCCTCCAGATCTAAGTTCCAGACTTTGGAACATAGACTTTTTTTCTCGTCATATGTCGTGAGCATCCAGAGTCCAGGTACCATGACTGGAGTCTTGACTTTGCTGCTAAGGATGTCTGCAACATAGATTATCTTATCCTTAGGTACCCAGATTTTCTTGGGTTCTTTTTGGTTAGTTGCCTTAAAGCTTTTTCTGAACTTCTGTCTTTCAATATAAGACTTGTTCTTATTAGCTTTAGATTTATTAAACACAGATTTGTTCTGATTATAACTTGTGTGTTTAATATCATTTAAGTGACCAAATGTAAACTGAGAATATAAGGGAGGATACTTGATATCCAGCTTACCTACAGATTTTGGATTTGAATCTTCATAAAAGAAGGATTTATATCCAACACCTTTTCTATAGTTTCTGCTAATACCATAGATCATTGAAGCCATTTTTCTTCTATCTAGGCTTTTAGTTAGAAACTTCCTGAAACTATAGTCATACTCTTGTAAGATATTTTTAGAGCATGATTCAGATTTTGAATCAGAGTTTAGTTGAGCAGTTTCTAAATTATTTTTCAATTGAAGATTTTCAGCTTTTAGTTCAGCTATTTCTGATTCAAACTTGTTACTCTCAAATTTAATATGCTTTAGAAGCGTTTTGTATTTGAGTTTAACTTTACTATAGTTTTCAAGAATATCAAATAAACTTTCAATAAGTTCCTGTCTAGAAAGTTCAACAAATACCTCCTCAGAATCAGATTCGGATTCTGATCCAGATGATTCAGCATTGTCCTCAATGTCAGCCATGAATACTACATTTGCACATTCCTCTTCTGACTCTGATGACGAATCAGATGCATCTGAGTCATCCCAGGTAGCCATCAGAACTTTCTTTTTGTGATCTGACTTTCTTTCTGGGTTCTGCTTCTAAAGCTTTGGACAGTCACTCTTGTAGTGTCCAGGTTCTTTGCATTCATAGCAAACAACCTCTCTTTTTCCAGATCGTCTGTGTCCAGAGGATTCTCCAGATCTTCTGTATCCAGAGTGTTCTCCAGATCTTCTGTGCCCAGAAGATTCTTTGTGTTGATATGGTTTTCTAGAGTTTTTGAACTTCCTTTGCTTATTCTTCCAGAGTTTATTGATTCTTATGGATAGCAAGGATAGGTCTTCTTCATCTTCAGAAGCAGACTCTTCAGAGCTTTCTTCTAATACCTGCAATGCTTTAACAAATTTATTAGATTTTAACGCAATTGACTTACCTTTCTTTAGAGGCTCATCTTCCTCTAGTTCAATCTCATGACTCCTTAGAGAACTGATTAGTTCCTCCAGCTTAATCTTGTTCAGATCCTTTGCCAGCTTTAGAGAAGTGACCATGGGTCTCCATCTGGTTGGCAAGCTTCTGATTATTTTCTTGACATGATCAGCTGTAGAGTAACCCTTGTCCAGAACCTTTAGACCAGCAGTGAGAATCTGGAATCTGGAAAACATTGCTTAAACAGATTCAGATGCTTCCATCTTGAAAGCTTCATACTTCTGAATCAGCGCCAGAGCCTTGGTTTCTTTGACTTGAGAGTTCCCTTCATGAATCATCTTCAGGGATTCAAATATATCAAAGGCAGTTTCTTTGTTGGTTATTTTCTCATATTCAGTATGAGATATAGCATTTAGCAATATAGTTCTAGCCTTGTGGTGATTTCTGAATTCCTTCTTTTGCTCCTCAGTCATTGATTTTTTGTCAACTTTCTTGCCATTCCCATCAATGGGATGAACATATCCATCAATAACTAAGTCCCAAAGATCAGCATCAAATCCTAGAAAGAAACTTTACAATCTATCTTTCAAATTATCAAATTTCACTCCATCAAACATGGGAGGTTTTGTGCTGACTCTTTCTTCATATTTGTTGTTGTTGGATGTTGGAGTTTCAGCAGCCATAATGTATATCAATCAAGAGTATCAAGAGTTTTTCCCACTGGATCTTTTCTGGTCACGGTTAAGTGATAGCACAAACAGAACCGGAGCTCTAATGCCAACTGAAGGTGAGAAAAACACTTAGAAGGGGGGGTTGAATAAGAGTTTTTAAAGATTAGTGGCAATAACAACAACTCAAGATTTTTATCCTGGTTCTTTGAACTCAACTACTCTAGTCCACCTTATCAAAGATGATTTGCCTTTCTCTGCAAGGACTTAATCCACTATTGATCAACTGATTACAATATAAAGCACTAAGAACAACTGTCTTAGTCTTCTCAAGAACTACTGACCACACCTTGGTCTTCTTAAGGAACTTCTTACAATTTAATGTAAACTAACAAGTGTTTGAATGCTTCTAATAAGCTGTATCACAACTGTGATGTTTACACTTAAGATTAAGTACAACAAAAACTATATGGTTTTATGAAAGATCAACTGAATAAGATCTTGTGAGATTTTCTCTTATATGAATCAAGCGTATATTTCTTTCTGAGTAATCTAGTAATGAGCCAAAGGTCAGTAGTGAATTAGCAACTTCAAAAAGTTGAAGTAGTTCTCCTTTTATAGCTTTTTCAAATGCCTTGAGTGATGTGCAGCTGAATATAATATTTGATTGTATGACTTTTCATCACCAAAAGTATGGGCAGAGATATGCTTTCTACAGAAAGGTATGGTTGTAGAAGCCTTGGGATTTGCACCACGTCACTTCTTTGGACAAATTAGCCGTTGGTTACTTTGGAAGTAGCACCACGTCTAATCAAGTTTACAGCTTCTTCAACAAGCTTCCTTCAAGATGAAGTCTTCATAATCTGCACTTCAAAGTTTGTAGTAAGCATAAAAGGTATGGATTGCTTTAAGATGATCAGAGCTTAAGATGAAAGATAAGTTCAGAGTCTTGATAGATGATCAGACCTTTCAATGTATCAGAGTCTCAGTCTTGATCAGATTCTTCATCAGAGTATGCAGCAGTATGTGCTTTGAGCGTGAATATTAATGATAAGAGTCTGGTAATCAAAGCTTCTGAGTTTGTAGTGAAAGATCTTCAGAGTCTGATAAGATCAAAGCTTTCAGCTTTTGTATACTTCTTTCATTGACACTTCAGATCATTCTGCAGCTTCTGCTTCAGATCCTTCTGGCAGCGCTTCAGAATCTTCTGATATTCTTGCATCTGATGTTTCAGAGCTTTGCATAGTTTCTTTGTACTTATGTATTTGCTTCTTTAAGAGCATTTAATTTTATACCTGAAACAATAATACTTAAACAAATTTTAGAGTGCATATTTACTTATTACAAAATTCCATAAAAGTTATCATCAAAACATAGAGATATAAGAAACACCAATCTGTGTTCTAACAGTATATTGTGTCGAGTCAGTGAGTCACATTGCATATTTGTATTTGAATATGGGCTATTGATGCCGAGTGATTGAGGTGGCACGTGTATGTGCATTGTATGTGTGGTGTGTAACTACTCTTTAGGATGTGTATTTCACTGCTTATTTATTGAATGTAGTTCTCACCCCTTTTCTGTTTGTTGCGTCTGTGCTCCTTGGGGAGTGTAGATGACCAGGTACCTGAGTAGTGCTTGGAGTGTGTTGCTATTTGATTGGGTCCTAGGAGTCGTTCTGATACATAACATGGGATGACAGGATTACATTATATTTTTCTTATTTTCTTGATTAATTGTTACATATCTTTTATCTGTTGGATTAATGATTTATAACCACCGGTTGTGGGGATCATGTTTAAACATTGATTTTATTCTGTTGTTTTATTGAATGACCTTGTTGAAATATTGTGGAAAGCATGAAGTGACTTGATACTTCATTGAATGATAAAAATGTCTATGTGACATCCTACGTGTTTTGAAAACTCTGGTGTATTTTCTTTAATACTCCTATAATAAGCGTACGGGGTAGAGTGGGGTGTTACAATTGGTATCAGAGTAGGTCGGTCCGTCCGACCAATGTTGTAGTAGAGTCTGACTATAGGATGTCTATAGTTGTGTGTTTCTTTTAACCTGTATTTTCATGGATATTGAATAGTATGGCTGGTAGGAATGATGATGCGATGGCTGCTGCGTTATAAGCTGTTGTACAGGCAGTGGAGAACATTGGTCAGAATATCAATCGAAGTGCTGGAAACGGAGAGTTCCATAATTTGGAGAAGTTCCAGAATAACAAGCCGCCTATGTTCGAAGGCGGACATGATCCAGATGTAGCACAGAAATGGCTGAAGGATATTGAGAAGATCTTCAGAGTCATGTGATGCTCAGAGGATCAGAAGGTACAGTTTGGTACCCATATGCTGGAAAGTGAGGCTGAGGATTGGTGGTACAACACTCGCCGGAGATTGGAAGTTGGTGAGGGTCCCATTAATTGGACAGTGTTCAGGGCAGAGTTTTTGGAACGGTATTTTCCGAAAGATGTTCACGGAAAGAAAGAGATTGATTTCATTGAGTTGAAACAGGGAAACATGACAGTGGCAGAGTATGCGGTTAAGTTCGATGAACTGGTAAAGTATTATCCTCATTACAATACTAATGCAACTATGATTTTGAAGTGCATCAAGTTTGAGAACAGGCTACGTCCCGAGATCAAACTGGGTTTCGGTTATCAGAAGATCAGGTACTTTCCTGAGCTGGTGAACAGGTGTAGAATCTATGACGAAGACAACAGAGCTAGAATCGCTCACTATAAGAATCAAAGTGAAAGAAGAGGAAAACATAGGCATGGGAATACACCTTACCGTGCTCCGGATGATAAAGGAAAGCAGAAAGATGTTGCTGGGAAGAAACCAAGTGGGGGAGGGAATCCTTCCAATCCTCTCAAGTGTTTCAGATGTGGTGGCGCAAGTCACCGTGCAAATGAATGTCAAAATGAGGTGAAGAAGTGTTTTAAGTGTGGAAAGCCAGGTCATGTGGTCGCGGATTGTAGAACCAACATACCAACCTATTACAACTGTGGTGAGCAGGGTCATATCAGCACCCACTGTCAGAAACCGAAGAAGTCTCAGACAAGTGGGAAGGTGTTTGCATTGGTGGGAGCTCAACCTACCAGTGAGGATCGTTTGGTCAGAGGTACGTGTTACATTCATAACACTCATTTGATTGCTATTATTGATATGGGTGCAACTCACTCGTTTATTTTTGTGGATTGTGTGAAGAGACTGGGGCTTGTGCCGTCTACTTTGAGTATAGGGATGGTGATTGATACTCATCTATTAGATCAATCACTACATCTTTAATGTGTTTGAATTGCCATGTGTCGATCTTTGGTAAAGATCTTGGAGTGGATTTGATTTGTCTACCACTCAGCGAGCTGGATGTTATTTTAGGGATGAATTGGTTCGAGAGCAACTATGTTTATATTGATTGTTATAGGAAGAGGTTGTTATTCCTAACTCTTGAAGAAGAAGAAATGGCTAGTCTTATATCTACTAAGGAGTTGAGAATCTTGGTAGAAGACGAACCTAAAGTATTTGCAGTATTCACTTCGTTATCTATGGAGGGTAATTCGTTGATTGAGGAATTACCTATTGTGAGAGAATTTCCTGAAGTGTTCCCAAAGGATGTTGCAGAGTTACCTCCAAAGAGGGAAGTAGAGTTTACGATTGATCTTGTCCCTGGTATGAGACCTATATATATGACACCATACAGAATGTCAACGTCAGAATTGGCAGAGTTGAAATCTCAGTTGGGAGAATTATTGGACAAAAAGTTTATCAGACCCAGTGTGTCGCCATGGGGAGCGCCAATTTTGTTAGTAAAGAAGAAAGATGGCAGTATGCGCTTGTGCATCGATTATCGCCAGTTGAATAAAGTAACAATCAAGAACAAGTATCCACTTCTAAGAATTGACGATCTGATGGATCAACTCGTGGAAGCTCGTGTGTTCAGTAAAATTGGTTTGAGGTCAGGCTATCATTAGATCCGTGTGAAAGAAGATGATATCCAGAAAACAACTTTTAGAACTCGGTATGGACATTATGAATATGCAGTGATGCCGTTTGGTGTGTCCAATGCACCGGGTGTGTTCATGGTGTATATGAATCATATCTTCCGTGCTTATTTTGACTAGTTTGTAGTAGTTTTCATTGATGAAATTTTGATTTACTCCAATTCAGAAGCAGATCATGTAGAGAATTTGAGGGTTGCGTTGCAAGTGCTGAAGGATAATAAATTATTTGCAAAACTTTCGAAGTGTGAGTTTTGGTTGAGCGAAGTGAGCTTTCTTGAACATGTTTTTCTGGAGGAGGCATAGCAGTGGATTCAGAAAGTGAGTGATGTGCTTCAGTGGGAGGCTCCGAAGTCAGTGACAGAGATTAGAAGTTTCTTAGGCTTGGCAGGCTATTACTGTAAGTTCATCGAAGGGTTTTCTAATCTGGCTCTTCCGTTGACCCAGTTGACTAGAAAAGGCTAGGCATTTGTATGGGATATTTTGTGTGAAGAAAGTTACTGAGAACTGAAGAAAAGGTTGACTACCGCACCAGTGTTAACCTTACCAAATCTGAATGATCCTTTTGTGGTATATTGCGATGCATCTAAAATGGGATTATGCGGTGTTTTGATGCAAGATGGCAAGGTTGTGGCTTACGCTTCATAACAATTGAGGATTCATGTAAGGAGTTATCCTACTCATGATCTAGAGTTAGCTGCAGTGGTTTTCGTACTAAAGGTTTGGAGGCATTATTTGTACGGGTCGAGATTCGAAGTGTTCAGTGACCATAAGAGTTTGAAACAACTGTTTGACAAGAAGGAATTAAATATGAGGCAGCAAAGATGTCTGGAATTTCTGAAAGACTATGACTTTAGCTTGAGTTACCATCCCGGTAAAGCTAACATAGTGGCAGATGCTTTGAGTCGGAAGACGATACATATGTCGACGTTGATGATTATAGAATTGGATTTGATTGAGCAGTTTAGAGACTTGAGTATGGTTTGTGAGTTAACTTCGGAAAGTGTAATGTTGGTGATGCTGAAAGTGAATAATGAGTTCCTTCGTGAAATAAGAGAAGGTCAGAAACTAGATTTGAAATTGGTAGACTTGATGACCGTAGGCGGAACGAATAAGGAAGAAGACTTTAAAGTAGATGATTCTGGTGTATTGAAGTTCAGAGACAAAATTTGTGTTCCAGATAATCTTGATTTGAAAAAGGTAATTTTGCAAGAAAGCCACAGGAGTAGCTTGAGTATTCATCCAGGAACTATGAAAATGTATCAAAACCTGAAGAAATTATTTTGGTGGCCGGGTATGAAGAAAGACATAGCTCGGTTTGTGTATGCTGGTTTGACTTGTCAGAAGTCAAAGGTGGAACACTAGAAACCATCTGGTTTGATGCAACCGATGGAAATACTAGAGTGGAAATGGGATAGTATTGTAATGGATTTTGTGACTGGATTGCCGAATACGGTGAGAGGTTTGGACGTAATTTGGGTAATTGTGGATAGATTGACGAAGTCGGCGTATTTTATACCAATTAACATCAGTTTTCCTTTGACGAAGTTAGCAGAAATTTATATCAGAATGATAGTGAAGTTACACGGGGTTCCGTCGAGCATTGTATCTGACAGAGACCCGAGGTTTATTTCTGGATTTTGGAAAAGCTTGCAAGAAGCTTTGGGTTCCAGTTTGAAATTGAGTTTAACTTATCACCCGCAGACCAATGGTCAATCTGAGAGGACTATTCAGTCTTTGGAAGATTTGTTGAGAGCTTGAATACTCGAGCGGGGAGGCGCTTGGGATACTCATTTACCGCTGATTGAATTTACTTACAACAACAATTATCATTCTAGTATTGGAATGGCACCTTTTGAAGCATTGTATGGTAGAAGGTGTAGGGCACCTCTATGTTGGTATGAGTTGGGCAAGAGTATGGTACTCGGACCCAAAATTATGCAACAGACTACGGAGATAATCTAGATGATTAGAGAGGAAATGAAGACGGCCCAAAGTAGGCAGAAAAGCTACCATGACAATAGGAGGAAATACTTAGAATTTAGCAAGGGCGACCATGTATTTCTGAGAGTCAATACGGTGACCGGTGTTGGTCGTGCACTGAAGTCAAAGAAATTAGATCCTAAGTTCATTGGACCGTATCAGATTCTGCAGAGAGTTGGAGTTGTTGCCTGTCGAGTGGCGCTGCCACCCGAACTTTCGAATTTGCATGACGTGTTTCATGTATCGCAACTTCGGAAGTATGTTGCCGATCCATCTCATGTGCTTCAGAGGCAAGTTCGAGATAACCTTACGGTGGAGGCGATGCCGTTGAGGATCGAAGACCGCAAGATGAAGCAACTAAGAGGGAAAGATATCTCGTTAGTGAGAATAGCTTGGGGAGGAGCTGCTGGAGGAAGTGTGACATGGGAATTGGAGAGCAAGATGCGAGAGTCGTATCTGGAATTATTCTCATCAGGTACATTTTCGAGAACGAAAATATTTTAAGTGGGGGAGAGTTGTAACACCATATTTAAACTACTTATTCATTTTACACTTTTTTGCGTGTGTATTTGTTGGGATGACCTTAGTTAGGGGTATAAAGTTAAGGGCAAGAGTGAGAGGTGACCTTAGTTCGGGTAAGATGGACCTATAATAATAATAATACTAACCATTTAATAACAATAATGAGAATACTATGGTTATTGATATTATTATTTAATTATTATTGATAATAATATTAATAGGATGGTAGTTATTACTATTATTATTAATATTATTGTTATTATTATTAATTGGATTAAATGAGTTAAAAATCTTATTAAGGGGTTAAGAGAGGGTTAATGGAAGAGTTAGACAGTTAACACGTAAAAGAGGAAAAAGACAGAGAAAGGAGAACTAGGGAAGAGGAACTAATTCTCAATTGTGGTCAAGGAAAAGCTTCAATCCAAGGTAAGGGGGGAAAATGGATTTCAATATGGGTGAATTCACATGGGAGGGTAGTGAGAGGTCCTTTATCTCATAGGATTTATGTCTGTTTTTGGTTTCCTTGATCTGAATTTTGTAACATGATGAATTCCCTAAAATTAATGTTATTATTGAATGATTATGATATGATGATTGTGTGTATGAATCTGGGATTGACATGAAAATCGCGTGGAAACTCATTGATGCTGAAATAAAATCCTGATAGGTAACAGATCTGGAAAATAAGGGTTTGAGGGTTAACGAAATTGAACCTTACATGATAAAAATCTTAGGAGAATAATGGATAGATGAAGTATAGTGGAGGTAGAGAGGGATGAAATCTGAGTTTATGGCAGCAGTTTTGGTGGAACGCGCATGAGACAAAGCAATACACGTATGGTGGGCCTGTCAGCAGGGAATTACGCATAACAGGTAGGGAAATACACGTATGGTGGGCCTGACAGCAGGGCATTACGCGTAACAGGCAAGGCAATACGTGTATGGGCATGCCTGGGATGACTTTTTTCCCATTTTCGTGATTTCTGCCCAGATTTTGCTTGGAACGCAATTCCGTTTTATCAGTAGGATTAATATGACTAAAATGAACCTAAGGAAGATTAGTAATGAGTTCAATTAGAGAGAATATGGACAATTACGTTTTTTCCCTTAGGGGTGTGATTGATATGTGTGGGCCAGGACCATCTAGTGTGGACAATCTAGTGTGATGATGGTAATTCCTGAGAGGATTACAGTGAGAGGATGGCTCGTGTGGATCATAAATGATCGTGAATTATGCTTGAAATTATTATTATTATATTAGCATAATGCTGTTGTCATGCATTTCATGTCATGTGTCTTGTGGAGATGACTAGGTGGAAATCCATGATGGGTGCCTCGTCCATCCAAATTTCACGTGGAAGTCGTTGTGGAGATAAGTTGTAGTTCAGAGGTTGGGCATGGTTGTACCATGAGATGAAATTGATATGGTTTTTTCCCAGAACTTCAAGTCTTGAAGGGAAGGATTCTTCCTTGAAAGAATATTTGGAAGCAGACGTACCATGAGATTACTCGAGATGGTGTGCCTTAGAACATCAAGTCATGAAAGGAAGTTGGAAACAAAGGTACCATGAGACAAACTCGAGATGGTTTGTTCCAAAATTCCAAGTCATGAAAGGATTCTTGCTTGATTGACTTACTCTTGGATTATTTAGCTTCGTAGTACCATTGAGGTAACTTGCCCCAGAATGAGCGTTGGAGCTACGTAACTTGTGTTGATTGAGCATTGGAGGGACTATTCCCTAATCAAAAGAACCTATGGGTGGCCGGCCCCTGGTTGGTAGAGTCTTGAGATGATTCACCCTAATCAACCTGATTCCTAAATGATTTTCCCCTTAATTAACATATGCTTGGGGACTTGCTTTAGATTGGTTGATTCCAAGATTGTTGGATGTTAATGCCCCTGTTCCATAGGGTTATGAAGTGAGCTTGGTTCAAGTCAACTTTGTTGAATGATCCAGTCCTCTATGGTCACTCCTTATTGGAATTTCCTTGATGCCAAACACTGGCTTGCGGGCGAAATTTTTCATTCATAATTGATAATTTTAATGTGATGCTCATACAAATTTTGAAAAAAAAGCAATTATTATCAGAATTATGTGATAGTGTGTGATGAATGGACCATTAGTCCATACATAGTGTTGATTTAGCTAATGTGCAAGAATAAGATTAGCAAATATGTAGGAGTCAGTTTACGCAACCTTGATGTAGTATGCTTTCAGAATAAACTCCGCCTCAATTAGGTCTTTTGAGGGTTGTAACATAGTCTGGTTCATGATTTTAGAAACAACGGATATAAGACTCAAATTTTGATGTGTACCCACCCCTTCTTCGTGATGAACTTCAGTTCTACACTCAGTTAAATTAACACACACTCGAGTTCTAAGAGAGCTCGATGGTGTAAGAGTGAGGATTCAAGATTTTCTTGAAATGGCAGTCACATTATTTTGCTCTTGTCATGATGTCAGTGACCCTTTTGATTCTTTGATAAAGTGGTCACTGAAGTTTACTTTTTCTTCGCTTGACTGAGGTTTAGAGGACCCCTTTTGCTTTTGATTTTCCTTGATCCCTATTTTTTGCATGGACTAATTTTGTTGTACGAGTCCATCAGGATTTTGCCCTAATTTGTTTTGCCTAAGTCGCCTCTTTTAGGTGTTCGACTTAGCGGGTTTTTATTTTTTTTCATTTTTTGATTTTGTTGGAGGATTGTAAATGCCAAGTCATTGGTCTTTGAAGAACAACCGACATATCTTTTGAATTTTTCACGGTTCATTCGACACTTCAGGATGTGTACAAAGAATGTAGAGTCAGATTAACTGAACACTACTTTGCCCCAGGTTAAGTGTAAGAGTTTAAAAATCCGAAGGAAACTCCTACTTCTAGGCTCAAAGTGGTTAACTAGGGACTAACTCCTTATCTCTCCAGTGTTTGTAGATTTGAAACAATGCATGTACATCATTAGTAGGATTTTATCCGAAAGCATACTATCAACAATTATGGGTATCTCATTTTCGTCATCCTCCCTCAAATCTTTGCTAAAACAACAATGATAGAGAAAATGGCAGAGAGGTATATAAATGAATTTTTATTTTTATTTTTATAAAAGCGAAGAAAAATGAGCGAATGCGACATGATTAATTCAGAAAATGCACGATCGCATCATTAATATTACCATTCAAAACAACAATATTCAAAAGAAATAAGCATTTAACAAGAAAGAAATTACAAATGCAAATAATAAAAATGTCCAAAAGTTGCCAGTTTTGAGGATGGCTTCCTGTCTGAACCGCTAGCTTTGGAAATGCATATTCAAGTCTTGGAACTCATTTGGGCAAGAAGCTGACGTGCATAACCAAATTTCCTTCTGGAAAGGATATGTACTTCTTGTCAATCAACTGTTGCACCTTGGCTTGAAAAGCTTTGTAATCATCAGTTGAATACCTCATTGATCCAACATGATATCCATAATGAGTATCAGGATCATCCCCAGGAAGGTATGGTTTTGGAAATGGCTTGAGAGATTTTGGCTCTATCAACAAGTTCCAGACCAGATGCGGCAGAAGTTGACTGTACGAAATAGGAGCTGGATGAAGAGGAGCATTCCTTCTTTCCAAGTTATTTTGAGGCCTATGTAGATTTTGATAACTTCGGCCATGGGCTGGTTTATTTGCATGAGAAGTAACCTTAGGTTTCTGGTATGACACCCTAAGAATGGTTGTCCGTCCATAAGGATAACATGGCACGGGGGATAATATATGCTGAGAAGATGAAGGACCAAAACATATCACCGGTGCATCCTAAAAATTATTAACATCTACCATGACTGCATTGATTACATCCTCTTCTTCCTCTTGGGAACTGCCGAAGAATTCAACCTCACTTACCTGACTTCTCGAGATGTATTGGACTTGTTTAACTTTGAGGTAATTCTTGATGCGTTCTCCTACTATTATAAGGTCAAAGAATCTTGAGAACGAACTTCCAGCCATTCTTTCAAGATAAGAGTCATGCAGACTATCCAAGAACATGCTAATCAATTCTTTGTCTAAAAGTGGTGGTTACACCCTGGATGCCAACTCTCTCCAGCATTGTGCATATTCCTTAATGGATTCATCGCTCTTTTAAGACAGGCTTCGCAACTGCATGCGGCTGGAAACCATGTCCACATTATACTTATAACACTTTAGAAAAGCACTGGCTAAATCCCTCCATGACTGGATACAACTTCTTTCTAAACCCGAGTATCAACTCAAAGATGCTCCACTCAAACTGTCTTGAAAATAGTGAATCATCAACTTGTCGTCGTGGACATGAGAAGTCATCTTTTGGCATAACATTACCAAATGACGCTTTGGACAACTGAGACCAGTGTACTTCTCGAAATAGGGTACTTTGAATATCGGAGGAATTACTAGGTCTGGCACTAGGCACATATCAACAACATCGAGCCCAGGAGCACCTCGTACTTTCATAGATCGAACTTTATCTTCAAGGGCACAAAACCTTTCCTCCATGGAATCAGTCAATGGCATCATCTGATACTGGGTAGGAATGTTCCCTTGTGGAAGATCATCATTAGGTCGACGATTATACAATGGGTTGATGGACACAGCGAAACCTGATGGGAGGTCAAGACTCATCACCTCAACATGTTGAAAGTCATTATTTGACATAGCTACCACAACTTTCCACTTGTTCATACTGGATCTTTAAGCTGGTTATGCTCCTCTTAACTCTGCTTGAACTTTCTTCAAATGCTTTGTGGCTACCACAGGTTCAGTAGGAATATCGGGAAATCAACTGGATGATAATGAACAGGGGATCGAATGAGTTTCTGGTGTAGAAAAGAAATGCAATATGCATAACCGATGTAATGCAATGATATGTATGCGAGATGCAATGCAAGATGCAAGATCCAGGATCGCATATTCAATTAGCCCTGAGGTTGGTAACAGTAATGGGTAGATAACCACAATTTTTGAACAAAGAAACCCTACGGGTGTTCTTATGAGGAAAGTTCTAAATTTATGTACCCATAACGCACTCACGAGATAACCTCTATGTTGACGGATAATGGTTCCCAGGATCACGGACACCAATCGCATCAATGTCATGCAACATACTAGCTGCATTACGACGAGAGTATGATAAGGTCTCTCATGAGCGGAGTTCTCATGCTAGGCTCACGAGGAGCGGGTCCTCGGAGATTAACACTACACGACCACCAAGATAGAAATTGGTTCTAAGAGTGAGTCCCAAAGTCACGGACCCTTCATGAATTAATTCATGCGACAGGCTATCTATGTTACAACAGGATCTACGAAAAGGTCTCCTCTAGGGGAAGCTTTCATGCTAGGCACACAAGGAGCGAGTCCTCGAGGACTAACACTACTTACTTCCAAAACCTAAACTAAGTATTCCTTCTTATTATTCCAAGACTCGGGTACAAAGCCTTACTCTTGATATCATCGTTGAATCCAACAAACAAATATGATAAACAACATACAATAAAAGAGAAAACAATAAAGTAAATAAATAGGTAATAGGAGAAAACCAAAATAAATAAAACAACCAAGCAAAGTTAGTACTCTTGAATCGAGTCAAGTTAGGCTTAACTCTCTCTTACATAGGGCAATGTGATTCCGTCCCCAGCAGAGTCGCCATCTGTCGTACCTCGAAAATTACAATCCTCGCGATGGATGCGGAAAAAAACATTCGAACAGAGTCGCCACCAAACTTTATTCATTTTGAGGAAGGAATAGGAAAATATTGATAAAACCTTTAAAGATAAGAACATGGTCATCGCAACCAAATTCTAGGTTCGGGAGTTGATTATGCAAAGGGAAGGTATTAGCACCCTCTACATCCGTTGTACTCAACGGAAACCTCTTGATTTGATTCGATTCGAGAGAAAAGTTAGCTAGTGTTGTTTGTTTTCTTCTAATGATTCACTTCTAAGGGGGAAATGGGTTGTTTTTTATTAGGGTGATCGCCAAGGATTGGGGCCCTTGTGCCTACGTACTCCCTCGTGCAATGGCAAAGTCAGAGCATCATAGTTCGTGGGATAACGGGAAAAGGTAGCTCGCTAGAATCTCGCAAACCTATGCCTACATACCCTCACTGTGCAATGAGGAAGTCAGAGCAATCGTAGTTCATAAAACTATGGTTGGTTGGTCTGTGTATTTTATGAACGAGTGTTTAGGTCACACTCTAACTGCTAAATGTTGGTTTGTCTGCTCGCTAGGGGAGGCTGAAGCACTAGTTTATATGCACGAGAGAATGGACTAAACAATGTTATTTGTGAAAAGTTGTTTGAATTGATTAAAGTGTATTAGGGATTTTGATTGAGAAAGTGAGTTTGATTTGAGTGTGCTTTGGGGTTTCAATCGCACGAGAGCGAGAAAACGAGGTTTAATATGTTAAGTGTTTTGAGGGAGAATGATAACTATTCGATAAAGAGACGTCATCCTCACAATAAATTAATCAGGGTATTATTGGAATGTTAGATCCCAACGACACCTTTTTCATTCGATTAATTACGAAATGTGTTTTTTGGACAATGAACCTTATGTCCAAATAATTAGGTCAAGTATTTTAGGAAAGAAAGATCGAGCAATCCACAATCCAAGGTGTACGTCTCAAGAGCGGTCACTCAAGAATCCAAGGAATGCGAGACTCCAAGAACTCAGTCCTTTCGTAATTTAGTTAAGAAAAAGATTTGATTTTGATTAGCGTGTTTTGATCGGGTTGAGCAAAGATTAAATGTTTTTAGAAACGAAAGACAGAACGGATACAACCCAAGGCATGCGCCTCAAGAGCATTCGCTCAAGAATCCAAGGAGTGCTAGACTCCAAGAATCCACTACTTTCATTATTCAATCAAGAAGATAGTTTAAAAGTATTAACCGAAGTGAATCATCATTTTGTCTGAAATAAGGAGAAAGAGGACTAAAAGGTTGAAAAGGAAACAACTAGGGGAAACTGACTCCTAATGCTATCATGCAAAGGATTTAAAACCTAATGTCTCTCCTACCTTGAGCTTAATCGGAAATTAAGTTGAGCTAGGAATCCTAAGGGATCATGTGAACAAATACAAATAAACATTACACTAATCAATCACAAAAGGGACGATGTCGTGATCTTAGCTAAGAAACAAAACTGAGTGACTCCTTGTCCTCAACCAAATGAACGATGTCGTGATCTCAGCTAGGGAACAAAACCGAGTGAATCCTTGTTCACCACAAAGTATGACGAAATGGTAGCAAATGAAACTAAAGCATCAATTGAATTGGCACACAAGCCAAACATACAACCAGGAGCGAAAACTCCTCAATCAACAACAAGTCGCGAGCAAAGATGCTAAACCCTAAGCATGCCTCCTATCATCAACAACATGTTCTCAAACTTGGAACCAAAGAGAGATTCAAAGCACCAAACAAGTTTTCCAACTTCAAGGTAATCATCTAAGTACTACGATGTGCAAACAGAGCCTACTTCGAGGTAGAACTTCAGATGTACTCAACATGCTTATGATCATGGATAAAACCCTAGAATGAGGCACAAAAGAGGGATAACATTGAGATTCTAGTAGTACCTAACGGAGAAGGGTCCGTTGCCTCTTCAACGCACACCAGAAGCTTAAGAAGAAACATCAAATATCAAGTATCAAGTTCATGAGAGAGTATCGACAAGGATGCGTCAAAATTTAACCAAAACTTTTAATAAAATAACATTCTAATCAAAATTATCAAGAATTTCTAATCAAAATAATCCAAAAAACTTATCAAAATTTCATTAAGAATTTAATCAAAATAAATGTCAAAATTGCATCAAGACTAAATATCAACATTAAAGTCTAAAAAATAATAAAAATAAAATTAATCTAAATTAACTTTTGATCCAAAATTAAACTCAATATTAAAATCTAATTGAAACAAAAAGTGATTAAAATCAAATTAAAGCTAAATTCAATGAATCAAAACTCAAATTATGAAAAACCAATTAATCAAAATCAAATTAATCTAAAATCAAAATTTAAGTAAACAAAATATAAGTTCAATTAAACAAAATCTAAATTATCAAAATCTAATTACTTAAAATCTAAAATTCACAATTAACAAAAGATGATCAAAGTTTTGAACACAATAACACTTAAAAACTAAAATCTAATATTAAGAACAACAAAAAACTAAATAAAAAAAAGTAGGGTGTAGCAGATCCATAGAGTGTGATAATAAAACCCATGCAATCATCATGGGCCATGATGCCCATTAATCTATCATCAAACAACACACACACATAAAAAACAAATGGGCCCACACCCCCAGCCCACTAAAACAACAACAATGGAAGTGGCCTGGTAAAGTCAACATAACCTCATCCTCCTCTTAAAAGCAAAAAGACGGAAAAACAAAGAATACAAAAATCTATGATAAAACATAACAACTGTAGGATTCCTTAGTCACTCAAAAAGCAACACGAAAGACATGAGCGGCGATATGGTCAAGGAATCAGATCTTCCAACCTTCCCCGTTCAATGGTGTCTTGTATCAAACCCATCTCTCTCACCTTGTTCTCGTTCGCACCATTCCAGTTCGGATTCAAGGTTTACTTCTCTATTTCATCTCCTTCTGTTCACGATTCAGTGGCGCGTTCATTAATTTCGGTTGGAGTTTTGACGGGATGTTGAGGATGAAAGGGGACTTGTGGTGAAGGGTTGATTGCAGGTTGAGGAGAGGATTGTTTTAGGTGAAGAAGAAAGGGATTTTTAGGAGCTTTGAGATGAAATTTTTGCGATTGGTGTTGTGATGGAATCAGATTAGAAAATGGATATATGCCTTTTAGTGAATTTAGTTTTTGGGGAGAGGTTTGTAATTTTGTTATTGTTGATGAATAGAAAATGGAGAAAATGAGAGGCGGGAGGAGGAGTCCATCTTTTTGAGAGAATTTTGGAATCTGTTCTCTAATATCTTTTGGTCTGATGTGTAATATGCGTGAGAATGATGAAAATGCCCCCCAGGTTGTATGCAGGCACCCGTGGTTTTCAAGAGGTGGGTCACTTTTTAAAGTTGTATAGGTTTTGACCCTGAAAGTTTTGTTGTGTATTATGTTGTGCATTGCTAAACGGTATGTGATGTGGTTCTCTTTTCTTCTTTGTCGTTTTTTCAGAATGCTGGTTTGCCAATTTGTCTTTTCCTTTTGTCATAGAGTGAGGTGCATGGATGGTGAGTTGAGGTATTGCTAATGTTGATGTGGCTTGGTTGTGTACGGTCAATGGTTGTGAAGCTGATGAAAAAAAATATGGAAATGTTACATGTGAATTGTGGGGTCACGGTTTGTGCAATTTGTTGTTTTGTAAAATTACGAATTATGCCAAGTTTTAGAAATCACTTCCTTGTTTTCTGCAGGTTTCATGAATGATTGGGGTTGTGGCTTGGCAAGAGATTGGGAAGGGGTATGAGAAATTGGGGTGGGGGTCATATTGAAAAATTAAAAAAATGAATTGGCACATGGCTTTTTGATAACGCAAAAATGTATCTTATATTTTCCATATTTTCCAACGATTAACTGTATCATTTCAGTTCGAATTCCGATTATTCCGCAAGTTTGCAAGTGTTTTTCGCAGGTATTTCATTCTCATGCTAAAAATGAGCAAGATATAAAAAAGTGCGAAAGGAAGGAACAAAAGAAGAGATAAAGGCCAAAAAACCACATAATTCAAAGTTTGGAGGTGTGATCGTCGTCACAGCCCACCACGACCGTCATACGCATCATTTAAGTATCATGATCGTTATAGCTTGCCACGATCGTCATAGTTCCAAAATCAGTTGCAACGTTCAGAACAGAAACGTGGCCACAAAGGGGAGAGAATTTAGGCATGATTTAGTATGCTCTTCCTGAGAATTCTCTCCCTCAACTTATTTCTTCCGATAGTTTCTCTTGGAACTAAGGATATAAAAGGACGGGAGTTGGAACTGAGGAGGGAGAGCTTCATATTCACATACTGTATTGCTGCCGAATTTCTGTTGAAGCCATTTTCTTGCACTGTTTTTTCTTTTCCTTTCATTTTTCCTTCAGTTTCCAAAGCACTATTATTTCATTCCGCATTTTGTTTCACCATAGTAGAATCCTGCCGACATTGTGGAGGACTACTCGAATATCCAGAATCAATAATATTTACAGGTTCTTATCAATCCAATACTTGTTTTATTATTCACTATGCATGTTGTACCATTTTATTGTTTATGTTTATTTATGTTTGCATTAGTTAACATGTCGAGCTAAACCGATTATATCGGTATGTAATCAAATTAGTAAGACGGGATTCGATAATACCTGATGCGCCTTTCCTTTTCACAAACGATTTTTATGGTTGTAGTTTTTAAATCTAATTTTCTAAGTAACCTTTGTCACGAAAGTGAGAAGCTATTTATAATGGTTTTGCCACGAAAGTGGGAAAATTATTAAGGTTCGAGCCGGCACGTAAAAGCGTGGGGTTTGAACCAGATAGTAAAAACTAGACATTGATTTTAAACACAGTGAGAGCGCTTTAAAATTAATTAGAATTTATTTATTTTCAAAAAGTATTTTTAACCCTGAATGGGATAGCGAGAGCGTACATTCCGCCTTAAAAATATGACCCGAGTCAATAACCAGTGTGAGGCAAAGGTCTTTAAATGAGTATTTTCTCCTGGAAAGTATTTGCAAAAATTAAATCAGCACCGATGACCTGTCGAATCCCCGATAATTAAGGTGTTATATACTGATACTCCTCTATCGATATTTCTAAAACTAATAACCTTTATTTCCTTTAGATTTCATAACTTAGCATCTATTTTCTAAAAACATCTTCCGCTGTAGCTAAACATAGTAACAACCGATAGCACTAGTTTGATTACCAGTCCCTGTGGGATCGATATCTTTATTACTATGAGATAGACTATGCGCTTGCAGTTAGTACCGTTAGACTCAGAAAGTCGCGATCAAGTTTTTGGCGCCTTTGTCGGGGACTCGTTTAGTTAATAGTGGAATTCTCTGTTGTGCAGTATAAACTAAGGCAACCATTTTATTTTCCTTTTTCGTCTGTCGATTGTATGCCAAGTACTCACTCACAAAGCGCCAACTTACAACCATTAATCATCAAACTAGACCGCTTCTTACATCTAAGACTCCACATAATAGCATATCAATGTAAACATAATATTCCTGATCTTCTCGCTCATACTCTTGATCCTATTGAAGAATCAAATATGGCCGAAGGACCTCAGAACAGACCTCTAAAGTCCTACGCTATCCCATCTCAACAAGAGCCTCATAGTAGCATTGTTGCCCCTGTTATCAACCGAAATGACTTCGAGTTAAAACCTTTGTTGCTGTCATCCATACAACAACACCAATTCTCAGGAAGTCCAACGGACGATCCGAATGAACACTTAACCAAGTTTGTGCAGTATACAGACACAGTGAAAGAAAATAGTGTAACTTTAGACGCGATAAGATTACGTCTTTTTCCTTTCACTCGTAGAGATAGAGCTTGGCCTTGGTTACAATCCTTTCCATCTAACTCTGTTACTATGTGGGAACAGTTGAAGAACGTCTTCTTAGCACGATACTTTCTGCCAAGCAAAACTGTTATGCTAAGAGCTCAAATCAATGGATTCCGACAAAAAGATTTAGAATCTCTCTACGGAGCATGGGAGAGATACAAAGATATGATGAGAGCATGTCCACACCACGGTCTTGAAGACTGGGTGACTATTCATACCTTCTACAATGGGCTTCTGTACAATACTAGATTAATAATAGACGTTGTTGCAGGCGGTGCACTTATGGATAAGCCATACAACGAAGCCTATCAACTAATCAAAAACATGTCTCAAAACCATTGCCAATAGGGAGGTGAGAGAACTCCAGTAGAGAAACCCCAAACAAAATGTGGGATGTATGACATTAGTAGTCTTGACAAATTCCATGCTAAGGTAGATGCCTTGACGCAGAAGATTGACCATTTAATAATAGCACCACCAGCCACTGTGGCTGTTGTAACTCCAAACTGCGGGTTATGTGGGATCACTGGTCACGCTGCTCCCGAATGTCAATTATTGACATGAACCCCCACAGACTAAGTGAGCTATGCTCAAGGAAACCCTTACTCAAACACCTATAACCCAGGCTGGAAAAACCATCTGAACTTTTCTTACAAACGTGATAACGCACTATATGCACCTAACCAAACACCTGCTGTACCACCAGGATATCAAAAACCAGTCGTAGTTGCTCCTAGGGATGGCAACGGGGCGGGTCGGGGGCGAGTTTTACTATACCCACACCCGCACCCGCTTCCATGTAACACACCCGCCCCCGCCCCCAAACCCGACCGGGGGTAAAAATTTACCGCCCAGACCCGCCCCCGGTAGAGAACGGGTGCACCCGCACCCGCCCCGCCCCCACCCTAAAAAAAATATTTTCTTTTTAATTACAATAAAATTAATAATTTAATTAAAAACTTGATTATTTTATAAATTAATTATTTATTTAATTAAAAATTTAATTAGTAAATGAATATTAACTTGATTAATTTAATTAGTTTAATTGCAATAAATGTATTAATAATTTAATTAAAAATATAATTAATAAATGAATACTAAAATAAGTAAAATAAGAGAATTAAATTAAAATGAATTATTCGGGGGCGGGGCGGGTGTGGGCGGGTGTGGGCGGGTCTTAGTGTCTCCCCGCACCCGTAATTAAAAATCGGATTTTCCCCGCACCCACACCCGTACCCACTTAAACCGGGTTTTCCCCGCTAATTTCCAGGGGGGGGGGGGGGGGGGGGGGTCCGGGCGGGCCCCGACAGGTCTGGGTTTTTTTGCCATGCCTAGTTGCTCCTAACGTCCCTAGAAAATCCAACCTTGAATTGATGATGAAAAATTTCATAGCTACCCAAGCTCAGACAAATAAGGAATTCCTGAATCAAAACATACACACTAGGGAGCATATTAAGGAACTAGCAAATAAAGTAGACGCTTTAGCCACCCAAAACAAAATGCTTGAAATACAGATATCACAAGTGGCTCAACAACAAGCACCTGCTGCTGCATTCGCTGGCACATTTCCTGGACAACCACAACCTAATCTGAAAGGTCATGCAAACACAATTATATTAAGAAGTGGAAAAGAAATAGACGAACCGATCGATCCTAGGAGTCAAGACTCAACCATGTATCAAACACATGTTAATCAGATAGAGAAGGAGTCTGAACCAAAAGAGAAGAAAGATAACAACCAAGAGGCTGTAGAAAAAGAAAAACCTTATGTGCCTCCACCACCTTATAAACCACAAATTCCTTATCCTTAAAGATTAATAAATTCCAAAACCACAGGGCAGTTTAAGAAATTTGTTGAACTTCTAAAGCAATTGAATATTATAATTCCTTTCACAGAAGCTATCACTCAGATGCCCTAATATGCTAAATTCCTTAAAGAAATCTTATCTAATAAGAAAAAGATCGAGGATAATAAAATAGTTACACTTACTGCTGAGTGTAGCGCAATAATCCAAAACAACATGCCTCATAAGCTGAAAGACCCAAGTAGTTTCTCCATACCTTGTGTCATAGGAAAGTTCTTCATAGACAAAGCTTTATGCGACTTAGGAGCTAGCATCAGTGTTATTCCCTTATCTATATGCAAAAAGCTAGATATGGGAGAATTAAGACCAACCAAGATGTCCGTTCAATTAGCTGACCGATCTGTCAAATATCCTGTTGGTATACTGGAAAACTTTCCAGTACGAATAGGTCAATTTTATGTTCCAACAGATTTCATAATCATGGACATTAAAGAAGATTCAGTCACTCCGATTATCTTAGGAAGACCATTCTTAGCCACAACTGGAGCTATTATTGACGTAAAGAAAGGCAGGCTAACATTTGAAGTTGGAGAAGAAAAAACTGAATTCATCCTCACCAAGTTCTTACAAGCACCAGCCATAAACGATACTTGCTATCTGGTTGACGTCATTGACAAATGCATAAGAGAACTGGAGAAGGAAGAGACCACGTATTCGGACATAATGAAAATCCAAATCCCAAAAATTCGTGAAGATGACAATTGGCGTGCACCATACCAAGATGACAGTCTAAGCAAAAGCTTAGCACTCACTCCTAGTCACATGCCATGTCCAAAAAAACCAACTTTAGAACTTAAAGTATTACCTAAAAACCTCAGATACGAATTCCTAGACACCAAACTCAGAAGACCAGTGATAGTCAATGCTGACTTGGGATAATTAGAAACCGAAAAACTATTAGATGTCCTGAGGAAATATCCAATTGCGTTAGGCTATAACATCACTGACCTTAAAGGAATAAGTCCTTCTATTTTTATGCATCGAATTATTCTAGAGGAAGACTGTAAGACCTCTAGAGAACATTAGAGAAGAATCAACCCTATCCTAAGCATTGTAGTTAAGGACGAAGTAAAAAAGCTACTGGATACAGGAATCATATACCCGATCTTCGACAGTCAATGGGTTAGCCCAGTACATGTCGTACCCAAGAAAGGAGGCGTTACAGTGGTAAAGAACTCAAAAGGTGAATCAATAACACAAAGATTTGTGACCGAAGTAGAATGTGCATCAATTACAGAAAACTGAACAAAGCTGTTCGAAAAGATCATTTCCTTTTACCTTTCATCGATCAAATGATGGAGAGACTGGCCAAACATTCATATTTCTGCTATTTAGATGGTTATTCGGGATTTTTCCAAATTCCTATTCACCCTGATGACCAAGAAAAAACTACATTTACATGTCCTTACGGAACTTTTGCGTACCAAAGAATACCGTTTGGATTATGCAATGCTCCCGCAACATTCCAAAGATGCACGGTGGCAATCTTTGCATATTTTATAGACGACATCATGGAAGTGTTTATGGATGACTTTTCTGTATGCGGACAGGGTTTCGAAGAATGTTTGTCAAACCTAGAGATGGTACTCGAAAGATGTGCAAAGTGAATCTTGTTCTTAATTGGGAAAAATGCCATTTCATGGTCAGACAAGGAATAATGTTAGGACATGTAATATCTGACAAGGGGATTGAAGTTGATATAGCCAAAATAGAAATTATAAAATATCTTCAACCTCCAAAGACCGTACGATAAATACGAAGTTTTTTAGGACATGTCAGTTTCTACCGACAATTCATAAAACATTTCTCGAAAATTATAAAACCTCTAACCAGTCTATTAATGAAAGATGCTGAGTTTATCTTCGACGAAAACTGCTTGAAAGCGTTTGAAACACTAAAATATCCTTTATCACCGCACCAATCATGCAACCACCAGATCGGAAACTACCATTCGAAATCATGTGTGATGCAAGCGATTATGTCGTAGGCGCAGTTGTAGGACAATGGAAGGATAAGAAACTTCATGCAATCTATTACGCTAGTAGAACCTTAGATTCCGCCCAAATGAACTATGCCACAACGGAGAAAGAACTTCTAGCTGTTGTGTTTGCTCTTAACAAATTTCGTTCCTACTTAGTAGGAGCAAATATAATCATTTACACAGACCATGTCACCATTAGATACTTAATAAGCAAAAAGGATGTCAAGCCAAGATTATTGAGATGGATCCTACTGTTACAGGAGTTTGATCTAGAAATCAAAGATAAGAAAGGAACCGAAAACGTAGTGGTAGATCACTTATCCCAAATAGAAGGTATTAAACCAGAACTAGTGCCTATCAACGATGATTTCCCTTATGAACGTCTGATAGTCAAGTTAGAAAGCGATATGACCGATCTAACCTCTAAAGAACCAAAAATAGAAGAAGCTGTGGAAGCTATATATGCACATGTAACCATGCCATGGTATACTGACATTGTCAACTACTTAGCCACAGGAGTACTTCCACCGGACTTAACCTATCAACAAAAGAATAAATTCTTCCACGATTTAAAGCAATATTATTGGGATGAGCCTCTGCTTTTTAAGAGAGGATCCGACGGTATTTTCTGTCGATGTGTCCCAGAGGAAGAAATAGAAGACATCATCTCTCATTATCACTCTGCTCCTTATGGTGGGCATGCAAGTACTTCAAAGACTTGCGCTAAGATCTTACAAACCGGCCTATTCTGGCCTAACCTTTGGAAAGATGTCCACATCGTAATACTAAACTGCGACTGGTGCCAACACACTGGTAACATCTCAAGACGCGATGAGATGCCTCAAAAAGGCATTTTGAAAGTAGAAGTATTTGATGTATGGGGGATTAATTTCATGGGACCTTTCCCCTCTTCTTTTGGAAATAAATATATACTCGTAGCTGTCGATTACGTTTCCAAATGGATCGAGGCCGTAGTCTCTCCAACAAATGACACACGAGTAGTCATAAAACTCTTCAAGAACATAATCTTCCCTGGATTTGGTGTGCCAAGACTCTTCATTAGTGATGGCGGTTCTCACTTCATAGCAAGAATATTTGACAAATTGTTATCGAAATATAGAGTTAGACACCGTGTAGAAATGCCATATCATCCACAAACTAGTGGACAGGTAGAGGTCTCAAACAGAGAGATAAAACAAATCTTAGAAAAGACCGTTGCCACCTTTAGGAAGGATTGGTCATCCAAATTAAATGAAGCTTTATGGGCTTATAGGATAGCTTACAAAACACCAATAGGAACCACACCATTCAAGTTAGTTTATGGAAAATCTTGTCACCTGCCAATAGAACTAGAACACAAGGCCTATTGGGCTATTAAAACCTTAAACTTAAACTACACTGCCGTTGGAGAAAAGCGAATCTTAAATTTGCACGAATTAGAAGAACTCAGACTAGATGCCTATGAGAACGCCCGTATATATAAAGAAAGAACAAAAAAATTGCACGATAAGCGTTTAGTTAGGAAACAGTTCAGTGTGGGAGACGTTGTGCTCCTATTTAATTCAAGATTAAAACTCTTTCTAGGAAAAATAAAATCTAGATGGTCCGGTCATTTTAAGATAATAAATGTTCTTCAAAGTGGAGCTGTAGAAATTAAGGATAGAAACAATGATCCGTTCATAGTGAACGGACAATGCTTAAAGCACTATAATCATATTGAAAATAGAGACTATGCGAGTAGTCTGAAACTGTTAGAGCTCCCCGCTCATCCCTATAGCTGATTTATCACAAGCTGTCGTCAGGTTTATGACGTTAAAAACAGCACTGAGTGGGAGGCAACCCACATTCTTGTTTCCTTTCCCTATCTAGTTTTTGACTATTTGTTTTCTTTCTATTTTTAAATTTCTTTACATTTTCTTCTTAACTAATTTTCAATTTCTCTTTTCATTTCTTTCATTATTTTATTATTTATTTCCTTTTGTTTTTCTATTTATTAATCCAAAGAAAAAAAACCAAAAAAAAAAAAAATTTTAATGAATTTGTTCTCACATGTTTCCAGGAATTTTAAAAGTCTTCTTACCTTCTCCTTTCTCCTCTGACTAGTTTCTCCTGACTAACTCTCATCATGCAAAATGTAGACTATATGGAAACTATTTTCAGAGGTAGAGCCTAGAGAGCTAGATTTGAAGCCTTGACACGGAGAAATATAGTTATGACCATTTATTATGATGGACCTGCCATGGATCAACTAGGTATCCATGATAGTATCCTATTTTTATTTAACCAATTGGGTTGGGAGAAAGCAGCAATTAGGACTAGATTTGTTACCTACAGAGAGCTTACATTCAAATTTCTTAGCTCCCTGACCTACTTACCTGAACATGGTTATGGATCCAATAAGGGGCTAATTTGCTTTAAACTTTTTGGTGCTGATTACCCTTTTAACCGTAGAGAGCTAGAAGACCTTTTAGGATTCCCTAGCGAATCATTTTCCTACACCACCACCCAAGAGGAACTAATGGATATTGAGCTAGATTATTTATGGGGGACTATTACAGGTAACTATCACCCTAAGCCGAATGACATGCACTCTAATGATATTCATAACCCTGTCATTCGCTATTTCCACAAAATGCTAGCCCACACCTTATTTGGGAAGGAGGAGAATAATACCTTCGTCTCTAAGGATGAACTGTTCATTTTATACTGTGCTTCTCAGGGTAGGCCTGTTAATATCGTTCCTTTCATGATGAAAACCTTTGTTAAAATCCCTCAGGAACCGAACACCCCTGTCATAATAGGAGGCCTTGTCACCATGATTGCTAATGCCATTGGGCTTAGGTACCAGCTTAACCGAGTTATACCTTTCGGCACCATTCGCTCTATGAGTTTGCAGTTTTGTTTTAACCAGCGCATCATTGGAAACTTAGGACCTGCCCCATTCGAATACCTTATTGCTAATGATGTGGTCCATTTATTTACTTTACCAAACCATGAGCGCACAAGTGTTCACAACAAAGAAAACTGGCTTTATGAATTGAATGAACCTATGGATACCCCTTCGCCTCTTGAGACACCATAGGACTACATGTATTATGAGGACTTTGTATCCGATGCTGAGACCGACCCTATGACCCCTCCTAATTACCATGACTTCACTGAGCCAGACACTAATTAGTATGCTGAAAATCTGAATAACATTTTGAAGACCATGGATGAATTCAAGACAGAAATCATAGATGTAAAGGATGAACTGAAGACCATGCGCCTCGTTATGAACAATTCGGTTATATGAATCAGGCGATTGAAAACTTGAAGAACCAACATGACTGATTCACTACATTATCTTTTATTACTTTTGAGAACTACTTACATTACTGTTTTAATCCTGCTTTCTTATTTCTGCATTTTTACTTCTATATATACTTCATATCCTGAACTGAGTATCACTACACTATTCCTGCTTTTCAATTTCACTAAATCAAGCGAACTCCCATTAGCAGATTCTGTCACAGCACAAAAATTGTTGCTGCCACGGTTATAACCAGGCAGCCACGAGTCTGTGACGACCGTCACGACCTATTAACTCATGATCTCTGATATAGTAGAGACCCCCTCTCTTCCTCTTCTTTCCTCTTTATTTCGAAATCGCCCCACTACCACTCATAACCCTCATTCAAATTCCTTCATTAACCCCACTTACCTTCCAACTTCCACACATCCGAAACCTCTATTTTACATCACAAAACCATCTCCATTTCCATAAACCTCATTCTACCAATAACCCTTTTCATTCCCTAAACCTCTTACTTTGCATGCATAATGGATAGACACGTTCGGCAAACACCATACCTTACATCAGTCAATTTCAGAGACAGAGAGCAAGGAGACCGCCAAAGAGCCAACTACATCAGCTTCTACCAACATTTTATTCAACCGACATGATACGTAGATGTTACATGCCTAGCTGAATTGGACATGCTCGAAGGTGTCAGATGGATGCTTCAGAATGTCGGTCTTTGGCAGCTTTGCACAAACGCGCAACCTACATACGAAGCCTTAACATTGGAGTTCTTAAGTTCATTTGCCTACATTACTCTGCCTAGTGAGACACATCAACTCATCGGTGTTTCCACCTTCCGCATGTTCGGTATGGAGTATTCAGTGAACCAGAACCAAATTGCCCAAATGTTCAGTTTCCACCATGGGGAGAATGACCATCGCCGAGTGCCTCAGGACTAATTTTTCCAAGCCGCATTCACCCTGTGGAACAACTTGACTAGTTCAAATGCTGATAGCTAGGATAGCCTCAACGCTACCTACATCCACAACCCAGCCATCAGATACTTCCACCGTACAATAGGGAATACCATCTTTGCAAGAGACAGTAACCACAAGATGAATTCTAAAGAGCTCTTCTTCCTTCACTGTGTGTTTGCTCCCGAATCAATAAATGCTGATCCATTCCTACTAGCTCACATATAAGCAAATTATGGTCAAGGCTCAAAGCCTTTTTACTTTGGAGGCATTATCACATCTATTGCATTGGCCCTGAACCTTGGTGACAGGCTTGCAGATCTACCTTCACTGCCTCCTGTCTATCTTGACATTGACTATTACCGCTCCTCCCACCTCATAAAAGCGAGAGCAGATGGCAAATACCATCCAGTGGTCCGAACCCGTACGGTTCGCAGCATCATTATACCCTGCAGGAGCCGCATTGATCCACAAAATCGAGCCAATTGGCTCTTTGATCTTACTGCACCTAAAGCGAATGCAGCTGCCCCTAATGTTCAAGATAATGCACCTACAGATGAAATTGAGGAAGAAATGGACCAAGCTGCCTAGGAAGAGAGACAACCTCCTCCTGCCCAAGAAGGTATATCCACCAAACGTCGCCGCTGCACTGACCCCGAGCCCACCAATGAAGAAATCTTACGAGGGATTTGGCAACAAAACCAGTTGGCTGCACAACTTGAAGCACGACAAAAAGAGCAACATCTTCAGATGATGACTTTATTGCAACAAATCCAGCAAGGGTAAGTAGCCCAAGGCCAGAGACTCGACGACGTAGTCGATGAGATGGGTGCCCTCACATTACGAGTGCAAGACCTCCACGACTACATCCATCATACAGGCCTTCCAGATCACGTGGCACGACATGGTCGAGGACGAACCAGAGGCAGAGGACCTGGACCTAAATAGTCTTAGTTTATCATTTAGTTTACTTTCTCGTTTTTGTTTCTTTTAGTTTCCCTACCGCATTTATATCGCAACATTGAGGACAATGTCCGATATAGTGTGGGAGAGGTACATTATTTCCCTTTTTGTATTTCTGTGTATTTCCCTTTTTGAATTTTCAATTCAATAAAACGTGCTTTTATATGTACTTTTCCCCATCATACGATTCCCCCACTTTATTCAGCTATACCAAAAATTTTACTTTTGATCGATGCATAACTTGACACACCGAGATAAAGGCCAAGTTAGGAAATCTTTAGAAAAAAATTCTAACAAGACTAATACCGTCCTGATACCTTAGACCTCCTGCTTATGCAAGTTCGGTTTCAATACCCATTATACTGATGCCTTAAGTTTCAGCCCAAACTTAACCCCTAGTAGTTTATATCAGCAGTTAGCACCGTCTTAAGCACAAACCACGTGGAAAGCCGATGAAAATAAGTGTTTGATTCCTAACCATGAAGCAATATTTCTTCTACTATGAAGTAATCTTTCTTCTGCTATTCATAAAATAAAAAATAAAATTAAATAAAAAAATTTCCTGACCTAAAGGCTTCAAAAGAAAAAGAAAGAAATATGTTGTCAGTTGGTTCATAGGTTCCTAGTTATGGACTTGGTAGGGCGAATTACGATTTGATCCCCCACAACTTACAATTAGGATATATAGAGGGTTACCACATTCGTGTACCAGACCCCGTACTAAAAAGGCTCAAAGTCACTAACCGGCTATTCCACTACGTGCGTGTAAAGGCAAAGGGCTTAATGTGATTGCGTCAGAACAATACCGGGTGAAATTTGTTATGAGGAACTTTATGCTGAGCTATAATAGAATGATTAGAACTGGCTTGTATAGGGGGAAGGCCTATGAGCATGCTTATTGCTTTGTCTCACTACTGTATCCTTAGTGTTTTATTCGAATATCTGTCATCCTAACCAAATGCCTTACAAATATTTTGAAAACTTAAAAAGGTGTGCCATATTGTTGCACCCCAAAATTTGACCAACATTAATTTATCCATCAAGTGTTTGAAAGTTGATCAGGAAGTTCAAGAGATCCTCAGAGGAATTGGTTGAAACCAAGGTTGTGTGCTTCATAGCTTGAGAGTTGTGGGTGCCTCTCAGATGATTCTGAGACTTTGAGAATGAACTTGAAGCGTTGAGAAAGTTTATGAGATGTCTTGAAAGCCATCATGAAACCCAGAGAGGTCATTATGCAAGAATTCAGAAGATTCAACCATGAATGGTAGGATTAGGGTTTTGACTGGGTCAACCCTGGGATAACTGAAGATTTGGAGAAGGTTGAGACCTAATCCAAAGGCCATGAGATCATGGAATGATGTATGGAGATGTTATAAAGATGATTACTAGACCAACTCATCATGATTGTGGAGTTTGGGAAGTTTTGAGTTAGGGTTTCCAGGGATTGTCAGTGAAAAAACCCTAGTTTAAT
The DNA here is from genome assembly GCA_963859935.3 of Lathyrus sativus. NCBI lineage: Eukaryota > Viridiplantae > Streptophyta > Magnoliopsida > Fabales > Fabaceae > Lathyrus > Lathyrus sativus. The sequence goes on from OZ012737.1 coordinate 174,562, forward strand.
CCCTATCTTCCAGGCAGTTTTAGCTCAAGATGTGATTGATATCTCATCTTCCCCACAACATGAATGTTGTAGAGCTTGTTCTTAGATTTAATTTTAGTGGTGAAAGTCCTTGATAGGATGTGCAGAGCTCAAGTTATGGTTTTGACAAATTACAGGTCAGCTGAGATGTGTGAATCTGGGTCCTTGAAAGTCACCCAACTTGCAGACAACTTTTACCCTAGTAGGATGATTCCTATGATCTCTTGGTCAACATGAATGTTGAATAGCATCTTCTTAGCTTTCTAGAGAGTACTAGAAGTCCTTGATAGGATTTGTAGAACTCAACTTATGGTTTGAACAAGACAGGGGTATTTTGGTCATTTGGTGATTATAGGTCATTTTAAGCAAAGGCCATATCTCCTATTTCCAAGCTTCAAATAAAAAAACTCAAAACATAAAAGTTGTTCAAAATGGGATTTTAAGCCTATAAAAGTGGTCATGAGTTGTTGAAAAATCTTGTAGCAAGGATTTACAAGATTGGGTAAAAATGACCTAAAAATGACTTATAACTTTAATGGATCCAAGTTGGAAATTGGTTTGGGAGATCCACAAATCCAAAATAGGTCATCCAATATGTCATTTTGACTCCAAACATCATTTTAAAAACAATGGTTTATCCAAAGTTTTGAGTTTAGGCTTAAAAATTGGAGTTGCTTTGTAAATTTGTTTCTTGCATTTTAAGGCACCAAAAGAGAAAGTGAGAAAATGCTACATAAGGGTTTGAAATGCCTTGTTCTCATACCAATTACTCATTTAAGGAGATATTAAGTGTAAATGCATGGCTTATCATGAGTTTGCATGAGAATTACTAAATATGGAAAAATCAAAATCTCATTGCATGATACATTCTAGAAACTTCTTGGAATCTTCTACAAGCTTCTACACACTTCCATCCTTCTCTATAAATGCCCTAGAGTTGATCCATGGCAGGGTTGGTGATTCATTGTGCTTGCAAACCATAGTTTGATTCCATCACTCCAAATTGCATTTTGATTTCAAACTTCATCTAAACTTCATCAACTACCAAATTTCTTGTTACAATCATCTTCTACCATCATCATGGAGTAAGAAGCCAGCAAGAACCAGTGGAATTAGTGGCTGTTTCGTGTGATCCAAGTCTTCCCTCCAAGTTGCATGAAGAAGTGGCTAGAGTGATTCAAAGGGTGTTATCAAGAATTAGTGCATACAGAAGGCTCAACATCCATTGGAGATCCTTTGAAGTAAGTGACAAGAGCTGGATTGAAGGATAACCACCATTGCCATCATCAAGTGATAGGTATGCAATTTCAATCGAATCTCCTTATTTATCCAATATTAGAACATGTGGTTAGGATAAGATCAATTAGCAACCATTAGGGATGAATCCTGGCAAGTTTGAGCATGTTCTATGGAGTTTGAGATTTTGACATGTTACTTTAAAGAGCAAGAACAAGCTGTGTGTTAGGTTTCAATGATCATGCGATAGTGTAGAGTGATGAGGACAACATGTAGAACAGGTTTATACCATTGGAATTAAGCTTCATCGTGATTGATCTCAGAGAATTATGGTGGAACCCTAATGTTCATGCTTTCTGTTTGAGTGATATAAGAGGTTTCAGTGGAAATTATTGGCACCATTGTATTCTTGGAGAAAAATGGAGCATCTTTGCTCTTGGAAGTTTGGATTTTCATCGAGCATGGAGGGAGAACGAAGGACCTGAAATTCGTGCATGAAATCTGTTGAGACTGAAAACCCTAGCTCACTTGGGGACGATGAGCCTCCATCGTTGGATTGTCCTGGATATTTGACTCATTAATCTCATCGCACGACCACGGTTCAATTTCAGAAATGGAGGGAAAGACTCAAAGCCAAAACGCAGCGTTCTGTTTAGTGATGAATCCTGGGCTGAATGCAGTCTTGATACTGACACCCCCTCGCAAGGCCCAATCCAAAAATAAACTGAAAATGATTGCTATTCTCACCGTATCCGTTCCAATTTTCTGTTGATTTTTCATTTTGATTTTCTGAATGCGTGGGCCTAGGCTCAGTTTCTATTTGCACCCCAGGTTCTCAGCCCATCATGGATAATAACTGGGCGCTTCTACTTTTCTCACCCCCATCCCCTTTATTTCATTTTCTTTTATTTCTAATTCCTTTATATTTTCTTGCATATTAAAAAATTCACATAAAATTCAAAAATGATTATTTTTCACTTCTTGTTTTTTCTATATGTTCATAATCATGTCTAGAAAAATATCAATAAATAAAATTGGCATTTTATTTTCTTTTAATATTTTTAGTATATTTTCCATTTAAATAGCATTTTAATTGATTTTAGTTGATACTTAATTTTGTAGAATTTCTTTTAGGATTTTCCCTTAGGATTTTTGAGCCATTCTTTTTGGCATAGTTAGGTATTGAATCATAGTTCATATAGGATTTAATTCATGATTTGTAGATTAATATTTGATTTGTTTGATTAGATTTGATTAGAGTAACCAAAATTAGGGTTTTATTCACCATAAGTAGATTTGGACAATTTTGTTTTGGGTTTTATAGGCCAAATTAGAGTATGGGGAATATATGGGTTAAGGGTAAGTATGTGTAGAATCCCCTAGAATTTTGCTAGAATATTATATAGTATTTTAGTATTTTTAATTGATTTTTGAATGTATGGATAGTATGTGTGTTGCTTAAGGGCATAGTTTGTATTGTCTTGCTTTATCTCCTTCTCCTTTGAGTGTGTGAGCCTTGAAGATTGAGTTGAAGACCTTGTGGATCATCATTGAAGACTCTGAAGACCTTGAAGTGGAGCTTAGTTAGCTTTTGTTTGTTCTGTTTATAGGATCATAAGTACATAGGTAGAGTTCTAGATAGAATAATTCCATTCAATAAACAAGGAGTGTCTTGTTTACCTCCTTCCTTCTCTATGATATAGAGTCCCTTGAGGGTATTCACCTCTCTCCTTTGGAGGGATTAGTGACCTTACCCTATGAGGTAGAACTTTGAGAGAGCCTTTCCTTTTGATGTTGAGTCCTCAATGGCATCCTTTGGAAGTCAGTGAGCACTCTAACATCCTCATCTCCTCTTGTTGACTGAATCTTGTGTGATGGAGCATTTGGGTTGTTGAAGATAGCAATGAAGAGATAGAAGATTTGACTGAAGATCTAAGAGCCATTGAAGATAGAAGCTGAAGCTTTGAAGAGGATGATTCCCTGGAGATTGTTGAAGTATGAAGACTTTGTGAAGATCACGTTGATACTTGAGTATCCCTGAAGATAGTGAAGCCTGAAGGTGGAGCTGATCAAGGAAGCTGAAGCTTAAGGGAGAAGATGAGTTGATACTCATATTGTAGGGTTGAAACCTGGAAAGCAGTTGATGATTGAAGTCTGAAGACTGAGTTGCTGCTGGAGAAGCTGAGGCTTTCTTCTGTTTTTCTCTCCTGTATTGTGTGTTTTGTTTGATTTGTCTGTTGCATTAGGATAAGTTCATCTAGAATAAGTTCAGGTTAGGAGCATGATTGCATTAGAGGTTGAGTTGCTCCCTCTGCTTGTATTGTTATTGCGTGGCTTTGCTTGCGGGTATTCGGTAGAGCCCAGCTCCCTTGCCCATGTGGTTTGTTTGCCTGATGGCATTTCATTTCTTTTATCTGTATGATTGCAGTTTACTGTTTATTGCTTGATAGCATGTTGTTTATTTTCAGTATGATTACTGTTATTCCATGACTGGCTTGAGGTCGAGACAAGCTTGTGGAGGCTGAAGCCCCACACACCTTTCCTCCCTCACTTGCATTGCATGCATTTTACTGTTAAGCTGATGCTTTGTCTATTTTGGTGTATCATTGACATGATCCCTTAGGACTCTCATTTCCTTTGATAAGGATTTGATGATAGACTTTTAGGTTGAAACCTATGCATGACAAATCTAGGAGTTCCCTGTTCAAACCTCAACCATAGGATGAATCCATGGCATGATAACAGTAGGACTTGATAGTCTCCCTCCTAGTTGGGCCTGTTCTCTCCTCATCTCAAAAAAGTTTAAGATACAGTAATCATGAATGATTTCTTTCGTACGTTACGAGCCTTAAGCTATCTGAGAAAGGATTGTGGGAGAGTTTCTTTTCCACAGTCTGGATGTTTAGTATGGTACCCTTTGGGTGACATGCGACGCATTCACTCTCAGGTCATAGTCTCTAGTGCGGTTGAAATTGCAAACACAATAAAAAACACTTCTTTCGTAAAAGACAGGAAATAAACCGTAGTTTCCTGAACTACGTGAGCTCTGATCTCTCATGCCTGTTGAGAGTACTTAGGCACAAGATGGCGAAGTCTTGGCGAGCTACCTTCCCCCATAATCCTTCGTAGGCCGAACTACGTTGACTCTGATTTCTCATTCTCTGATGAGAATACGTAGGCATAAAGTGCGACGCTTTGCCGAGTCATTTTTCTTTTCTTTTTCAGCCAGCCTTGATAGGTAGATAGAATAAAACCAACCCGTCCAAGTAAACACAACAAGCGAGGATCCCGTCGAGTACGACGGACGTGAGGGGTACTAATACCTTCCCCTTGCGTAACCGACTCCCGAACCCAGACAATGGTTGCGATGACCTTGTCTTACCCTTTTTTTCGTTAGGTTTTTCCAATCGTTTCCTTTCCCGCTCTGAGGGATAAATAACGAAAGGTGGCGACTCTTCTGTCAGGCCGGCACCTTATTTTCGCGCAAGCGACAACTGGCGACTCTACTGGGGACTCTAATAGTTTCCTAGGGATCCAACGTCCCGAAAGCGAGTCAGTTTTGGGATCCAACGTCCCTTAAGAGAGTCAATCCTACCGTTTGTGTGTTTACTTGTTGGGTTGCGTTTATTTATCGCATTTTTACTTCTCGCACTTTATTTCCCGCATTTCATTTTCAGTATAATATGATTATTTATGCTGTTGTGGGATGGGAGTTCTGATGAGTGAGAAGCCAGACCCAGGCTTGAGTGCATCATAGACTTAGAGTGGAAATTAGTGGGCGCGTGCTTGCTTTGCAGGCACTAGTGTCTCATGAAATCCACGCTCAGACGAGGTTCATCCGGTTGGCTTCACTTTCAACCCTTTGGGTTGAGACGGTTGCTGGTTTGGTGGATTGTCGACTCTGGGGACCGATCATTTGTGATTCAGCTAAGTGAGGCCTCTTCAAGACTTGATGATGCCACTCCTTCTGGGAATCGTATCATCAGTTTTGAAAGTCTGTGACGCTGATGAACGCATAGGATGTCGTACCTTGAGTCAGTTTAGGTCCACACCTGTGAGCGGGTTGGGTTCATTGCAGGAAACTTAGACCTTCAGACTACCTGGTTTTCTTGACAGTGGATCAGTTATGTTGGTACCAGGGTTTCTCAGTTGCAGACATGTCTGTTCTTGACAGAGCAGGTTTTGATCAGAGGATCTTATCATCAGGTGTATGTCTGTTCTTGATAGAGCAGGTTTTGATCAGAGTATTGTCATCAGTGGTTTGTTCTTGATAGGGCAGATTTTGAGTGGGGTCTGAAGATCTCATCAGCAGATGTTGTTCGTTCTTGATAGAGCGGATTTTGAGTGGGGTCTGAAGATCTCATCACCAGCTGTGTGTTTGTTCTTGATAGGGCAGATTTTGATTTGGGGTCTGAAGACTTCATCAGCAGATGTTTCCTGATCATGCATCCGAGGTCCTTGTTATTAGCCATTTGTTCTCAACAGAGCAGAATTTTGATCTCATGTATAGGCTCCTATCAGATGGTTGTTCTTAGCAGATCAGATTAGTGGTCTTACACCGGGGTTTTCTTCTCATCAGTGATTGTTGATACAGAATTTCCACAGCAGCTACCCGGATATATTATTACATGCCTGCATTTTGCATTAGTTTGCATGTTCATTTGCATTCCATTAACGTGTGTCTGTGTTGCAGGTACCGTTTCCCTGATCCAGGATTTCTCGCCTCCTACTGTGTTACTATGGCCTCTCTCAGGAAGACTGTTGCGTACAAGTTCCCGACCTCTGATGTGTCGAAGTTGACTGGGTTGATAGCTCTGGCAGGTGATTCTGTGAAGGATAGGTTCAAGAAGTCTTATGGCAGGTTGCTCGGTCTGGTTTACAAACCTTCTACGTCCGAGTTGAATGGGTTACATGCTCTTCTGCAGTTCTATGACCCTCCTCTGAGGTGTTTCACTTTTCAGGACTTTGTTCTCGCGCCGACGCTGGAAGAGTATGCTGATATGCTGGGTGTGCCCATCAAAGGGCAGATGCCTTTTGTCCACATAGACGCTGAGCCTGATCTGGCTGGTTTAGCTTCTTCACTCCATTTGGGCGCCTCTGAGTTAGTAGTGACGAGTTGGAACAAGGTTCTTGGGTTCTCCCTGCAGTTTCTGATAGCTAAGGCTCAGCAGTGTGCTAAGGACAAATGTTGGGACGCATTCAATGCCATCCTTGCTTTATGCATATATGGAATTATCCTATTCCCCAACATGCCTGATTTCGTAGACTTTGACGCGTTCCACATCTTCGCCTCAGGGAATCCAGTCCCTACTTTGATCGGGGACGTCTATCACTCAGTGCATTACAAGAATGAGAACCGAAGAGGGAAGAATGTCTCATGCTGCGTACCATTGCTGTACAAATGGTTTGATAGTCATTTGCCCAAGAGGGGTTCTTTCGTCTTGTCTGCAGCCACAGCTGAGTGGCCTGAGCGTCTGATGAGTTTGTCTGCAGAAGATGTTGATTGGTTCGTTGACAGAGACAGGTTAGGTACCGAGGTGATCTTCAGTTGTAGTGGGTTCCCTAATGTACCTCTGATAGGTAGGAAGGGTTGCATCAACTACAATCCGTCGTTGCTGGTTCGTCAGTTCGCATATGCTTTGAGGACTCCACCGAAGGAGGAAGAGGTACAGGAATCTCTGTACCTCACGGGTACTCTAGAGGGGCATTTACTATCCAAGCTTCAGCGTGCGTGGAACAGTATCAGCAAGAGGGGAAAGCCTTTGTTGGGAAAGAGCAACAGTCAAGCCTACCCTCCTTATTCAGCTTGGATCAGGGCCAGAGCCAACGCTATAGGGATGCCATTTCCTCATGTCAGACCAGAGAGTCCTCCACCGGTCGAAGAGCCTACCACTGTGTCCATTCATCAGCACAACCAGGTATTAGCCGAGCGGGATGAACTGAAGCGGGCGAACGCAGAATTAGAGAAGGAGTTAGCTCAGCTTCGAAGTGAAAGGAACGAAGCCGTGCATGCTTTCAAAAAGCAAATAGAGTCGGTGAACCAACTGGGTGCAGACTTGGCAAAGCAGATTGCTGATCGGGAACGCTTGGGTCAAGACTTCAGGGCTGTTAATGATGTACTAGCTACGAAGAAGCAGCATTTGGAGGAGGCATATCGGAGGATATCTAAGTTCGACCAGCATTGGAAGACCTCCCTGGCCACCAGGAAGGAGCGAGAGGACAAGTTGATGCTGCAGATCGCTAAGCTGGAAGCCGAAGTAAAGGACAGTGAGCGGAGGTTTGATGAAGAGACCGCCCGCAGATACGCCGCCGAAAGCCGTCTCAACAAAGCTCTTGCTAACCTGAAGGAGCATAAGCTGATGTTTGAGTCTAAGAAGCGAAAACTGGAGGATTGCTTTGGCGAAGGAGCTTGGGAAAGTTCGGTTCAGGGGCTTCAGCATACCATTGTTCAGAGGGAACTACTCGTCGAGGGGTTGCTCACTTTGCCAGATCATCCAGAGACGAAGGAGCTATTAGCAGAGTATCGCGCCCGCGGCCGTATTTGACTAGTTATATTCCTGTTGTTTTGATCTTTGCTGTATGCTGACCATCACCAGGCTTGTTGGCTGAGGTCATGCTGTTGATTTGTTTTGTACTCGCTGATACTGTGTACTGCCTTGACAGGCCTTTCCATATATATATGAGATTGATGTTTCCATGATTGGGCTCAGATTTCTTCTTCCTCTTATTATTATCAGCACTGGCACTAAGGCACTAGGATCGGGGGAAATCTCCCACGCACACAGACACACGCATGCATCTGCATGAAGCATTTGCATGGCGTACATTTTGTTGCTTTTCCTAACCTTTAATGTTTGCAGGTTTTTCAGGTTCACAGGTTCCGAGCTGTTTCCGGTCTCCAGGATTGATCAAAGACTCATTCACCGTTATTCAACTCGAGCTAATCAAACAAGGATCATGGATCAGGTGCAGTCAGATGTTCAAGAGCTCCGTGAACGGATGGATCGTTTTATGGAACTGATGCAGGTGGTTGCTAATGGTCAGGACCAGCTTCGTACTTTGGTTCAACCTCTGATCTCCAGGGTTGATAGTAATGGCATACTTCATGGAGGGGTTGTGCCTACTCCTCCTCCAGTGGATGCTCCACAGAATGTTGTTCCTGTTGCCGGGGGCAACGACAGTGCTAACGGCAATCTGATGACTAATATCGGACTCAATGCGGCAGGCGTCGGCAATGGTAGTCTGGGAGCCAATGTTAACATAGGGCCGGTCAACGGCAATGCTGGTGTCGGAAATCTGCTGGTGCCTCAACCATGGCTGGAGGACCATCAGGATGACGTATTCTCTCAAAGAGGTGTAGAAGCAGAGTTGAATGCTGAAGCTCGACTCAGGTTCAAAGCGCTGGAAGACAAGATGAGAGACATTGAAAATCAGAATACATTGGGTGTTGATATGTCCAAGCTCGGGTTAATTGCTGATTTCAAGGTACCTCATAAGTTCAAGGTGCCTGTCTTTGAGAAGTATAAGGGTACTACTTGCCCCCGGGTCCACCTTCGATCTTATTACAGAAAGATGTCCGCCTATTCTGACGATGAGAAGTTGCTGATGCACTTCTTCCAAGATAGTCTTTCTGGTCCATCCCTCGAATGGTATATGGGCCTGGAGCCCGCTACAGTGCGCACGTGGAAAGATCTCGCTGAAGCGTTCGTCCTCCACTATCAGTACAATAGCGACTTGGCCCCCAACCGGGTTCAGCTTCAGAATCTATCGCAGCGGAATAATGAAAGCTTTAAAGAGTACGCCCAGCGGTGGCGTGAATTGGCTGCTCGTGTTCAACCGCCGATGGTTGAGCGTGAGCTAGTGCAAATGTTCGTGGCTACTCTTCCTGGAATCTACTACGAAAAGCTGGTCAGTGGCATGTCTGGGACATTCTCGGCTCTCATCACTATGGGCGAGCACGTCGAGAACGGTATAAAAATCGGAAAAATCCAAGGTGAATCATCCTCAGCTGGAGGAGGTGGTAAGAAACCTTACGCTGGCAAGCGCCGAGAGGGAGATGCAAGTGCTGTCACTAATGCTCGGAGAAAGGGCAAGGGCCCGCAGCAGCAGATTGCTAGCATAAATATTCCAGCTGCTCCGCCGCAGTAGTAGTAGCAACCTCAGCAACAGAATCAGCAGGGGTATCGGAAATATCAGAATCGGGCTCCTTTGGCGAATCGTCATTTTGAAGCTCCACATATGTCATATGCGCAGCTTTTGCAAACTTTGCTGCAGCTTCAGTTAGTTCAAAAGAGGACGTTGGCTCCCTTGACAGGGGCACCACCACCGGGGTATGATGCAAATGCTACTTGTGATTTCCATACTGGGGCACCAGGCCATACGATTGAGAACTGCAAAGCTTTTAAGCACAAAGTGCAGGATCTGGTGGACGCCAAGGTTATTAACTTTTCTGATAGTGTGCCCAACGTCACCAAAAACCCTATGCCTCATCATAGGGGAGGCAGAGTGAATTCCGTTATCACAGAGGAGAGTGCAGGCTTGCTGACTGATGTCAAAGACTTGAAGACGCCGCTTAGTTTCGTCAAAGCTAAGCTGCTGAAGAAGGGCTTCTTTCCTGGATGCGGAGAGTTATGCATGGCTTGTGCTACACTTCCTGATGGGTGTGAGCAGCTGGTCGAGGGTATCCAAAGTCTGATGTCTGAGGGTATTTTGCAGTTCAGCCGGAGCGTTGAAAGTGTATCAGGGGAGGTCGTGCTGAAGCAGGCAGATGAAGTCGCTACCATTACCATTCCTCGTCAACCTATTGCTATTTCTGCGCCCCGACCGCCTACTATCACTATTACCAGAGCCGGGCCAATCCCGTTCGAAAGCACTAATGTCGTTCCATGGCATTATGGAGCCGAAGTCTATTGCAATGGTCAGAAGTTAGAGCTGGAGCCATACGGATCGACTGTGCAGAGTCTCGCAGGGGTCGGTGGTATTACTCGAAGCGGTAGAGTGTTTGCGCCAGCAGAGGTCGCGGCAGAGAAAGTAGTCAGAGCCGATGCTGTGGATAAGGGTAAAGGCAGAGCCGTCGAAGAAGTCCCTTGTGGGGCAGAGAAGGATTTGCTAGTTAAAGATGCCGAAGAGTTCATGCGGTTAATCAAGAAGAGCGACTACAAGATTGTAGACCATCTTCATCAGAATCCGTCAAAGATCTCTATGCTCAATTTGTTGCTGTGTTCCGAAGCGCACCGCAACGCGTTGCTGAAGGTATTGAACGCCGCCTACGTGCCGCAGGAGATATCAGTAAATCAGCTAGAAGAGGTGGTGGCCCATGTTAACGCTGGCAATGGGTTGGGATTCACAGATTTAGAGCTGACTCCTAAAGGGAGAGATCACAACAGCGCCTTGCACGTCTCAATAGAGTGCAGAGGCACAATCATGTCGCATGTCCTGGTGGACACGGGTTCGTCGCTTAATGTGCTTCCGAAGAAGGCATTAATGAAGTTGGACACTCGTGGATTGCTTTGCACGCCCAGTGATCTGGTGGTGAAAGCATTTGATGGAACTAAGCGCCACGTTTTCGGAGAGTTGACCCTGCCGATTCAAGTTGGTCCGAAGACGTTCAATACGGTTTTTTATATCATGGATATCATGCCTGCCTACAGTTGCCTCTTAGGTCGGCCATGGATCCATGCTGCTGGTGCCGTGACGTCCACGCTGCATCAAAAGCTCAAATATGCTGTTGGGGGAAGCATAGTAACCGTCTGTGGTGAGGAGGACATTATGGTGAGCCACTTGTCATCCTTTAAATATGTTGAAATGGACGGCGAAATCCATGAAACTCTCTGCCAAGCATTTGAAACTGTCAACGTGAAAGAGGTAGCTCCCGTCGTCATAGAGAAGCAAGAGATGAATCTCTCCTCGTTCAAAGAAGCTCGGGTCGTCGTCGAAGCCGGTTCCACCCCAGGCTGGGGGCATGTTTTGGAGATACCAATCAAGCAGGATAAGTTTGGATTGGGGTATTCTCCTGAAGCTGAAGCTTCATCTTCTTCGTCTAGCAGTTCGTCTCGTGGTAAGGGGCCGATCCTATTCACCAAGGGCGGAGTGATTTTCGAAAGCATCAACGCAGCGTCCGAGGACAGCGGGGATAGTGATTGTGATCTTGACGCCTGGATTCAACCAAGCAAGCCGGGCGAGCGCCTCAACAATTGGACCATCAAGGAGATTATCCAGCTAACAAGTGAAGAGTAATGATTTGCTTTTTACAATCTTTGTACAACCCTATGTCCTGCCCGGGGCATAGTGGTTTTATTGTCAGGGCCTTGTTGGATTATGTACATGCATTTTGTTAATAAATAAAAGGCGTTTTCTTCGTACTCAAATACTGTGTTCTCTGTTATTCCTGTTTTATGTTTATTTTGAAAAACAGTAAAATGGCAACGAGGTTTGTGCTAACCTGCATATTCTTGCTTTAAACTTAACCCTTGTTATTGCAGGATCCACATAACAGACGACATCGACTATGGACCCTCTACGGCTCACTACGACTTCGATTGCCCGATATATCAAGCCGAGGATGAGATTGATGAAGACGAAGACCTTCCAGAAGAGTTGGCCCGCTTGTTGAGACAAGAGGAAAAGGTTATTCTGCCTCATGAGGAAGATATTGAGATCGTAAATCTGGGTTCTGAAGAGCTCATCAGAAATGTCAGAGTAGGGGTTGCGCTGCAGGATGATGTCAAGCATAGACTGGTCGAGATGCTTCGAGAGTATAGTGTCGTCTTTGCTTGGTCATACGAAGATATTCCCGGACTTGACACAGACATCGTGGTTCATCGCTTGCCGTTGCGAGAAGATTGCCCTCCAGTCAAGCAGAAGCTTAGGAGGACGAGACCAGATATGGCTGTAAAAATCAAAGAAGAAGTCCAGAAGCAGTTGGACGCAGGATTTCTAGCCGTTACCACTTACCCTCCGTGGGTCGCCAGCATAGTGCCTGTACCGAAGAAGGACGGTAAGGTACGCATGTGCGTCGATTATCGGGATTTGAATAGGGCAAGCCCTAAGGATGATTTCCCGTTGCCTCATATCGATGTGTTGGTCGACAACACAGCCCAGTTTTCCGTGTTTTCGTTCATGGATGGCTTCTCCGGTTACAATCAGATTAAGATGGCACCGGAGGACATGGAGAAAACGACGTTTATCACCCCCTGGGGAACATTTTGCTATAAGGTAATGCCCTTCGGTCTGAAGAACGCAGGGGCCACTTACCAGCGAGCAATGGTAACTTTGTTTCATGATATGATTCATCATGAGATCGAGGTCTATGTTGATGACATGATTGCAAAGTCCCAAACGGAGGAAGAGCATCTGGTCAACTTATTGAAGCTTTTTGAGAGGCTTAGGAAATTCAGGCTGAGGCTGAATCCTAACAAGTGCACTTTCGGAGTGCGGTCCGGAAAGTTATTGGGGTTTATCGTTAATGAAAGAGGTATTGAAGTTGATCCTGCAAAAATAAAAGCTATTCAAGAAATGCCCGCGCCGAAAACAGAAAAAGAAGTTCGTGGTTTCTTGGGCCGAATAAACTACATTGCAAGGTTTATCTCTCAGCTCATGGCCACTTGTGAACCGATGTTCAAGCTTTTAAAGAAAGACCAGGCGATTACTTGGAATGAGGATTGCCAGAGGGCATTCGACAAAATAAAGCAGTATCTTCAAGAACCTCCAATCTTGATACCCCCAGTGGCTGGACGACCATTAATCATGTACCTGACGGTTCTGGAGAATAGTATGGGGTGCGTTCTCGGTCAGCACGACGAGACGGGCAGAAAAGAGCATGCCATTTATTATTTGAGTAAAAAGTTCACTGAGTGTGAATCTCGATACTCGATGCTGGAGAAGACGTGTTGTGCATTAGCTTGGGCCGCCAAACGTCTACGACAGTACATGCTCAATCACACCACTATGCTAATTTCGAAGATGGATCCGATCAAGTACGTCTTCGAGAAGCAGGCTCTTTCGGGCAGGATTGCCAGATGGCAGATGGTGCTAACGGAATATGATATTCAGTACGTCTCCCAGAAGGCCATTAAGGGAAGCGTATTGTCTGATTACCTTGCCGAACAGCCGATCAAAGACTACCAGCCGATGAAGTTTGAATTCCCTGACGAGGATATTATGTTTCTCAAAGCGAAGGATTGCGATGAGCCGTTGCCCGACGAGGGGCCAGATAGGAAATCCCAATGGAAATTGATATTCGACGGAGCGGTTAATTCCTATGGAAGTGGTATCGGGGCTATCATCACGACTCCCCACGGATCCCACATCCCGTTTACTGCGAGACTGACGTTTCCAGTTACCAACAATGAAGCAGAGTATGAAGCATGTATTATGGGGCTAGAAGAGGCAATTGATCTGAGAATAAAGAATCTAGACGTATATGGTGATTCAGCGCTCGTAATTAATCAGATTAAAGGGGAGTGGGAAACTCGTCAAGCGAATTTGGTGCCGTACATGAATTATGCCAGGAGGCTGCTTCCTTTCTTCGATCGAGTGGAACTTCATCATGTACCTAGGGCTGAAAATCAGATGGCTGATGCCTTAGCCACGTTGGCTTCAATGTATAAAGTCAATTTTTGGAATGAGGCTCCAAGAATTGTGCTTTCGCGTCTTGACAGACCGGCGTTTGTCTTTGCAATCGAAGATGCCGCCGACGGCAAGCCATGGTTCCACGACATCCAGACCTTCCTTATGACTAAGGAGTATCCTGCGGGTGCATCAACCCAGGATAAGAAGACTCTGAGGAGGCTATCTGGAAACTTTTATCTCAATCCTGATGGAGTGGTGTATAAGAGAAACCACGATCTCGTGCTACTCAGATGTGTAGATGAGAAAGTGGCGAGTATGCTCATGGAAGAAGTCCATGAGGGCACATTTGGTACGCACGCCAGCGGGCACGCCATGACGAGAAAGATCCTGAGAGCAGGATATTACTGGCTGACTATGGAGTCGGATTGCTTCAGATTCGCGAAGAAATGTCATAAATGCCAGATTTATGCTGACAAAGTTCATGTGCCGCCGTGCCCATTGAATGTCATGTCCTCCCCTTGGCCGTTCTCCATGTGGGGCATCGACATGATAGGCAAGATCGAGCCCACTGCATCCAATGGTCATCGCTTCATTCTGGTAGCTATCGACTACTTCACCAAATGGGTGGAGGCAGCCTCGTACGCTAATGTGACCAAGCAAGTGGTAGCTAAATTCATAAAGAGGGACATCATCTGCCGTTACGGAATTCCCGAGCGGATCATTACTCATAATGGTTCGAATTTGAATAACAAGATGATGAAGGAGCTGTGCCAGAGCTTCAAGATTGAACACCACAACTCATCTCCTTACCGGCCGAAGATGAATGGCACCGTCGAAGCCGCCAACAAGAACATCAAGAAGATTGTTCAGAAGATGGTTGTGACGTACAAAGATTGGCACGAGATGTTGTCGTTTGCCTTGCACGGTTATCATACGATGGTGCGTACGTCGACCGGGGCAACTCCTTTCTCCTTGGTGTACAGTATGGAAGCTGTCCTACCGGTAGAAGTGGAGATTCCTTCTTTGCGAGTTTTGGTTGATGTGAAACTCGACGAGGCAGAATGGATTACGAATCGTTTGAACCAACTCAGCCTGATGGACGAGAAGAGGTTAGCATCGATTGCATTTGGTCGTCTGTACCAAAGCCGAATGAAGAAAGTGTATGATAAGAAGGTGCGTCCTAGAAGCTTTCAGACGGGTGATCTCGTCCTGAAGAAGATTCTTCCGCCACACTCCGATCACCGGGGCAAGTGGACTCCGAATTACGAAGGGCCGTATGTCGTCAGCAAGGTCTTCTCAGGAGGAGCTTTGTTGTTATCCACGATGGATGGTGAAGATTTTGCATCCCCGGTGAACGCGGACGCAGTTAAAAAATACTTTGCTTGAAAGAGACCCGCTGGACAAAAAAGGAAAGAGTCCAGGCAAAAAAGGGGCATCCCGGCGAACCAAAAACAGAATAAAAGGTTCGGGCAAAAATTAGGGATATATTGAAAAATGTACACCCGCGAAGTCGAAAACCTACACTGGGCGGCTTCGGCAAAAAAGGGTATCCCGGTGAACTGAAAACCCGTAAAGGGCGGTTCACGCAAAAGTTAGGGATTGGAATAAGCAAATGACTGCGTTCCGCGTGTGGACTTTCATTGTGTAATGGTTTGGAGGACCTGAGGGCCGTTTTTCTGAATCAAATCTCTTCCGAAGCTGAAGCGTCGGAGAAGTATCGAAGTCGAGTGGGTCTTAGAGGGATCAACTCATGGTGTTCGTCTACGCCTCGTTGCCGACATTTGTATATACTGATGTATATTTATGTTTTATTTTTTGCGCGGCTTCCTCATTCCAGGAGTTTGCCTCTGTTGTAAAACATTTTGCCCATTCAGGGGTCACCATCAATAAAATGCACATTATTCAGCAATTCTGCTTGCCTGTTTAGCATTTATCTGTTTTGTTTGCGAATGAAAACGCCGATGTTTTTGATAAAATGCGCATACATAAACTTACGGGCCTAGGCCCATTGATTGTTGAAACAATTAATTACCTGAATATTGCCACGAGATAATAACCTTGATAGGGCCCTTTGAGGAGGGTATCTTGTCTGTTTGTTTGTGTTGTTGCAGGTGTAGCGCCTTCCAGAAGATGCGTCGTGCGCATCCCCGAAGCAGGGCGAGTCCTCCTTCTCCAGCAGTGTTCAGTGGTCTCTCCTCCGCAGAATCTGAACGCAAGATAGTGAGCATTGATATGTCTCCCCGGGCAGAGATGATCCTCTTCCCCAAGCAGACGCATCTTGAAGGAACGTCATCTTATCAGCTGAGTCAAGCGCGCAGAAGCTCTTATTCCCCCCAGCACCGGGTCACAAGTGCAGATTTCGTAGAAATGTTCGGGTGCCGAAGCTCGTGTTTCCCCCAGTAAAGTCGCCGAAGCAGGTGTCTCCCCCAACACCGGGTCACAAGTGCAAGTCTTGTAGGAAGCTGTTCGTATGCCGAAGGATGCAGTAACTGATGGTGCCAGACTGAAGTCTCCAGTGGAATTGAGATTCCCCACCAGAGCCGTGTTCTCTCCCGAAGTCGGATGATTCCCTCTTCACCCAGTAGAATGTTGGAATGGCTGATGCTGTATTCCCCTGCGGAATTGAAATTCCTCATCAGAGTCGCACTCTCTCCAGCGAAGCAGAATGACTTCTCCTTCCTCAGCCGAGTTTGTAGATGTCCAAGAGAGATGAGTCCTTGGACGTTGATCAGATCATGATTGGTTTTTCCCCAGCGGAGTGTTGAGCAGCTGAAGTTGTTTCCCCACAGAGTTGTTATCCCCAGAAGAGTAGCCGGGACGGCCACGCAGTTTATTCTCGCGATTGATATCAGCAGGTCCAGGTTCTCGTAGAGCTTCGTTCCGCTGCAGTAATCAACTGAAGTTGTTTTCCCTGCAGCAGTCAACTGAAGATCATTTCCCCAGGCAGAGTCCAATTGATATTAACGTGACCATATTCTCCTCAACAGGATAATTCCTCTATCAGAGTAGTTCTTCCTCCTTGACAGAAGGATTTCCCCTTCGGCATTTATTTTGCTGATGGGATCGCATCATTATGCATGATTGCATAGCATTTAGCATAAACGCATAGCATTTCCGCCGTGTGGGGCATGGTGCCGAAGCATAGACATCATAAGCATGATCTAGGTTATTATCATTCTTGTTTTACAGGTGTTCCACCAAAAGACCAGCTGCTCAGGATGATTCCTGACATTCTCCCCAACGAGGTCGCTTTCTTAAAATGATTCTTAAGACCCCGGTGTAATCCCCACAGTCGCTCGCTCAAGATGATATTTGAGATCCCCAGCGAAGTCTTCAGTTCAAGACGATTCTTGAATTCCTCAGCAGGGCCGTTTGCTTAAGATGATTCTTAAGACCTCAGCGCAGTTTCCCGAGTTGGGTGCTTAGGATGATTCTTGAGCTCACCAGTAGCGTCCCCAGCAAGAGTTACCCAGGAAGATCCCTGGAATCCCTAGCAGAATAGAGTCTCCAGAAAGGTCAGCAGTTCAGGATGATTCCCGGAGGTACCCGACGGAGTTGTTTATTCAAGATGATTCTTGAAGTCCTTAGCAGCGTGATATGTCGGCTCCGACAGTGATGTTTAATCTGAAGATTGACTTCGTAAACGCCTGAAGGCGGTACCAGAATGTTCCTGCGGATTCGGATTTCCGTGTTGATGAATCAACGTGTGTCTGAAGACAAAGTTCAAAAGTTTGTAGATGCAGCTTTTATGTGCAAGGTGATCCGTGCTGGCCTGAAGACTAAGTCAGTTGTCCTGAGGTGATGATTGATTGCGATCAAGTGAATAGTTTTTTCTTCTGACTGAAGTCGAAGATGTTTCTCCAGCTGAAGCGGAGTTTTGCCTGAAGGCAAAGTGTTTGAATCCCCGTAGAGTCATGAATGGCTCAGGATACCATTTCTCTGACTGAAGTCACAGATTTCCCAAGCTGAAGCGAAGGTGCCTGAAGGCAAGGTTATCCCCAAGGTCATGAATGACCTAGGATTCATTTTTCGGACTGAAGGCCGAAGTATATCCCTGACTGAAGTCACGGATACTCTATAGCAGAGGCGGAGTTGCCTGAAGGCAGATCCATGTATCCTTGAAGGCCAAGGACCATTTCTGTAGACTGAAGTCGAAGATACCTCCTGCAGAGTTGCCGACAGGCAAAAGTTTACATCCTTGGAGGCCAAGGATGCTTATCTTCAGAAGTACTTGAAGATCTTTTCTAGCTGAAGCTGGAAGTGGCCAGGGGCCAGGGTTTCATATGTCTTTGATGTTGAAGTTCTACGGTGGGCAGTGTGTAATAGTATTCGGATGTTCGTTATGGTTCTGAGGGTGAACCCCAGATCAGAGCGTGCTTGGTTGAGTCCCTCATCTCCAGCGGAGTAGTTTCAAATACGCAAGTGTACTTTTTTGTTCCATTTACCAGGGGTGAACCCCAGGTCAGATTTGTTCAGCGTTCGTTTTGGCGGCGAGGTCAGATGATGTTTGTTTGACGACGAGGTTGAATGTTCGTTTTGACGGCGAGGTCAGATCATGTTTGTGGTCGACGGCGAGGTTGAATGTTCGTGTTCGACGGCGAAGTTGAATGTTTGTTTGACGGCGAGGTCAGACTCTTTAAATCCCCAGCAGAGATGATGTTTATGCGATGGCGATGTCAAGTGTCTCACAGAGTTTTGATTGCCCGACGGCGATGTCAGATGGGTTAGTCTTCCAGCGGCGATATTGGGTGTTGTAGTTGTCTGAAGGCAATATCAGAAGAAGTTAACGTGGATAACTGACGGCGATGTCAGACCGATATTTCTCCAGCTAGTTGTTGAGCGGCTAGTATTGCAGTGTTCGAAGGTTTGTGCTCCGCAGAGTATCGTGTGCTCGTGCAATTGGCAAATTTTCGGGTTTACCGGTATTCAACCGTCTCGCACCTTAATTGGCTGAGAGCCGTTCGCTTCTCACCCAGTCAGGTTCAAGCCGTTTGAATAGGGGCAGCTGTTACACCCCAAAATTTGACCAACATTAATTTATCCATCAAGTGTTTGAAAGTTGATCAGGAAGTTCAAGAGATCCTCAGAGGAATTGGTTGAAACCAAGGTTGTGTGCTTCATAGCTTGAGAGTTGTGGGTGCCTCTCAGATGATTCTGAGACTTTGAGAATGAACTTGAAGCGTTGAGAAAGTTTATGAGATGTCTTGAAAGCCATCATGAATCCCAGAGAGGTCATTATGCAAGAATTCAGAAGATTCAACCATGAATGGTAGGATTAGGGTTTTGACTAGGTCAACCCTGGGATAACTGAAGATTTGGAGAAGGTTGAGACCTAATCCAAAGGCCATGAGATCATGGAATGATGTATGGAGATGTTATAAAGATGATTCTTAGACCAACTCATCATGATTGAGGAGTTTGGGATGTTTTGAGTTAGGGTTTCCAGGGATTGTCAGTGAAAAAACCCTAGTTTAATCCCTATCTTCCAGGCAGTTTTAGCTCAAGATGTGATTTATATCTCATCTTCCCCATAACATGAATGTTGTAGAGATTGTTCTTAGCTTTAATTTAAGTGGTGAAAGTCCTTGATAGGATGTGCAGAGCTCAAGTTATGGTTTTGACAAATTACAGGTCAGCTGAGATGTGTGAATCTGGGTCCTTGAAAGTCACCCAACTTGCAGACAACTTTTACCCTAGTAGGATGATTCCTATGATCTCTTGGTCAACATGAATGTTGAAGAGCATCTTCTTATCTTTCTAGAGAGTACTAGAAGTCCTTGATAGGATTTGTAGAACTCAACTTATGGTTTGAACAAGACAGGGGTATTTTGGTCATTTGGTGATTATAGGTCATTTTAAGCAAAGGCCATATCTCCTATTTCCAAGCCTCAAATGAAAAAACTCAAAACATAAAAGTTGTTCAAAATGGGATTTTAAGCCTAGAAAAGTGGTCATGAGTTGTTGAAAAAGCTTGTAGCAAGGATTTACAAGATTGGGTAAAAATGACCTAAAAATGACTTATAACTTTAATGGATCCAAGTTGGAAATTGGTTTGGGAGATCCACAAATCCAAAATAGGTCATCCAATATGTCATTTTGACTCCAAACATCATTTTAAAAACAATGGTTTATCCATATTTTTGAGTTTAGGCTTAAAAATTGGAGTTGCTTTGTAAATTTGTTTCTTGCATTTTAAGGCACCAAAAGAGAAAGTGAGAAAATGCTACATAAGGGTTTGAAATGCCTTGTTCTCATACCAATTACTCATTTAAGGAGATATTAAGTGGAAATGCATGGCTTATCATGAGTTTGCATGAGAATTACTAAATATGGAAAAATCAAAATCTCATTGCATGATACATTCTAGAAACTTCTTGGAATCTTCTACAAGCTTCTACACACTTCCATCCTTCTCTATAAATGCCCTAGAGTTGATCCATGGCAGGGTTGGTGATTCATTGTGCTTGCAAACCATAGTTTGATTCCATCACTCTAAATTGCATTTTGATTTCAAACTTCATCTAAACTTCATCAACTACCAAATTTCTTGTTACAATCATCTCCTACCATCATCATGGAGTAAGAAGCCAGCAAGAACCAGTGGAATTAGTGGCTGTTTCGTGTGATCCAAGTCTTCCCTCCAAGTTGCATGAATAAGTGGCTAGAGTGATTCAAAGGGTGTTATCAAGAATTAGTGCATACAGAAGGCTCAACATCCATTGGAGATCCTTTGAAGTAAGTGACAAGAGCTGGATTGAAGGATAACCACCATTGCCATCATCAAGTGATAGGTATGCAATTTCAATCGAATCTCCTTATTTATCCAATATTAGAACATGTGGTTAGGATAAGATCAATTAGCAACCATTAGGGATGAATCCTGGCAAGTTTGAGCATGTTCTATGGAGTTTGAGATTTTGACATGTTACTTTAAAGAGCAAGAACAAGCTGTGTGTTAGGTTTCAATGATCATGCGATAGTGTAGAGTGATGAGGACAACATGTAGAACAGGTTTATACCATTGGAATTAAGCTTCATCGTGATTGATCTCAGAGAATTATGGTGGAACCCTAATGTTCATGCTTTCTGTTTGAGTGATATAAGAGGTTTCAGTGGAAATTATTGGCACCATTGTATTCTTGGAGAAAAATGGAGCATCTTTGCTCTTGGAAGTTTGGATTTTCATCGAGCATGGAGGGAGAACGAAGGACCTAAAATTCGTGCATGAAATCTGTTGAGACTGAAAACCCTAGCTCACTTGGGGACGATGAGCCTCCATCGTTGGATTGTCCTGGATATTTGACTCATTAATCTCATCGCACGGCCACGGTTCAATTTCAGAAATGGAGGGAAAGACTCAAAGCCAAAACGCAGCGTTCTGTTTAGTGATGAATCCTGGGCTAAATGCAGTCCTGATACTCACACCCCCTCGCAAGGCCCAATCCAAAAATAAACTGAAAATGATTGCTATTCTCACCGTATCCGTTCCAATTTTCTGTTGATTTTTCATTTTGATTTTCTGAACGCGTGGGCCTAGGCTCAGTTTCTATTTGCACCCCAGGTTCTCAACCCATCATGGATAATAACTGGGCGCTTCTACTTTTCTCACCCCCATCCCCTTTATTTCATTTTCTTTTATTTCTAATTCCTTTATATTTTCTTGCATATTAAAAAATTCACATAAAATTCAAAAATGATTATTTTTCACTTCTTGTTTTTTCTATATGTTCATAATCATGTCTAGAAAAATATCAATAAATAAAATTGGCATTTTATTTTCTTTTAATATTTTTAGTATATTTTCCATTTAAATAGCATTTTAATTGATTTTAGTTGATACTTAATTTTGTAGAATTTCTTTTAGGATTTTCCCTTAGGATTTTTGAGCCATTCTTTTTGGCATAGTTAGGTATTGAATCATAGTTCATATAGAATTTAATTCATGATTTGTAGATTAAAATTTGATTAGTTTGATTAGATTTGATTAGAGTAACCAAAATTAGGGTTTTATTCACCATAAGTAGATTTGGACAATTTTGTTTTGGGTTTTATAGGCCAAATTAGAGTATGGGGAATATATGGGTTAAGGGTAAGTATGTGTAGAATCTCCAGGAATTTTGCTAGAATATTATATAGTATTTTAGTATTTTTAATTGATTTTTGAATGTATGGATAGTATGTGTGTTGCTTAAGGGCATAGTTTGTATTGTCTTGCTTTCTCTCCTTCTCCTTTGAGTGTGTGAGCCTTGAAGATTGAGTTGAAGACCTTGTGGATCATCATTGAAGACTCTGAAGACCTTGAAGTGGAGCTTAGTTAGCTTTTGTTTGTTCTGTTTATAGGATCATAAGTACATAGGTAGAGTTCTAGATAGAATAATTCCATTCAATAAACAAGGAGTGTCTTGTTTACCTCCTTCCTTCTCTATGATATAGAGTCCCTTGAGGGTATTCACCTCTCTCCTTTGGAGGGATTAGTGACCTTACCCTATGAGGTAGAACTTTAAGAGAGCCTTTCCTTTTGATGTTGAGTCCTCAATGGCATCCTTTGGAAGTCAGTGAGCACTCTAACATCCTCATCTCCTCTTGTTGACTGAATCTTGTGTGATGGAGCATTTGGGTTGTTGAAGATAGCAATGAAGAGATAGAAGATTTGACTGAAGATCTAAGATCCATTGAAGATAGAAGCTGAAGCTTTGAAGAGGATGATTCCCTGGAGATTGTTGAAGTCTGAAGACTTTGTGAAGATCAAGTTGATACTTGAGTATCCCTGAAGATAGTGAAGCCTGAGGTGGAGCTGATCAAGGAAGCTGAAGCTTAAGGGAGAAGATGAGTTGATACTCATATTGTAGGGTTGAAACCTGGAAAGCAGTTGATGATTGAAGTCTGAAGACTGAGTTGCTGCTGGAGAAGCTGAGGCTTTCTTCTGTTTTGCTCTCTTGTATTGTGTGTTTTGTTTGATTTGTCTGTTGCATTAGGATAAGTTCATCTAGAATAAGTTCAGGTTAGGAGCATGATTGCATTAGAGGTTGAGTTGCTCCCTCTGCTTGTATTGTTATTGCGTGGCTTTGCTTGCGGGTATTCGGTAGAGCCCAGCTCCCTTGCCCATGTGGTTTGTTTGCCTGATGGCATTTCATTTCTTTTATCTGTATGATTGCAGTTTACTGTTTATTGCTTGATAGCATGTTGTTTATTTTCAGTATGATTACTGTTATTCCATGACTGGCTTGAGGTCGAGACAAGCTTGTGGAGGCTGAAGCCCCACACACCTTTCCTCCCTCACTTGCATTGCATGCATTTTACTGTTAAGCTGATGCTTTGTCTATTTTGGTGTATCATTGACATGATCCCTTAGGACTCTCATTTCCTTTGATAAGGATTTGATGATAGACTTTTAGGTTGAAACCTATGAATGACAAATCTAGGAGTTCCCTGTTCAAACCTCAACCATAGGATGAATCCATGGCATGATAACAGTAGGACTTGATAGTCTCCCTCCTAGTTGGGCCTGTTCTCTCCTCATCTCAAAAAAGTTTAAGATACAGTAATCATGAATGATTTCTTTCGTACGTTACGAGCCTTAAGCTATCTGAGAAAGGATTGTGGGAGAGTTTCTTTTCCCCTGTCTGGATGTTTAGTATGGTACCCTTTGGGTGACATGCGACGCATTCACTCTCAGGTCATAGTCTCTAGTGCGGTTGAAATTGCAAACACAATAAAAAACACTTCTTTCGTAAAAGACAGGAAATAAACCGTAGTTTCCCGAACTACGTGAGCTCTGATCTCTCATGCCTGTTGAGAGTACGTAGGCACAAGATGGCGAAGTCTTGGCGAGCTACCTTCCCCCATAATCCTTCGTAGGCCGAACTACGTTGACTCTGATTTCTCATTCTCTGATGAGAATACGTAGGCATAAAGTGCGACGCTTTGCCGAGTCATTTTTCTTTTCTTTTTCAGCCAGCCTTGATAGGTAGATAGAATAAAACCAACCCGTCCAAGTAAACACAACAAGCGAGGATCCCTTCGAGTACGACGGACGTGAGGGGTGCTAATACCTTCCCCTTGCGTAACCGACTCCTGAACCCAGACAATGGTTGCGATGACCTTGTCTTACCCTTTTTTTTCGTTAGGTTTTTCCGATCGTTTCCTTTCCCGCTCTGAGGGATAAATAACGAAAGGTGGCGACTCTTCTGTCAGGTCGGCACCTTATTTTCGCGCAAGCGACACATATGCTTGCATTGGTTTTCTTACCGACTATTTGCTTGAGGACAATCAAAGATTTAAGTATAGGGGAGTTTGATAACATGAAAATGTATCTTATATTTGTTGTATTTTCCAATGATTAATTGTATTATTTCAGTTTGAATTCCGATTATTCCGCAAGTTCGCAAGTGTTTTTTTGCAGGTATTTCATTCTCATGCTAAAAATGAGCAAGATATAGAAAAGTGCAAAAGGAAGGAACAAAAGAAGAGATAAATGCTAGAAAGCCACAGAATTCAAAGTTTGGAGGTGTGACCATCGTCACAGCCCACCATGATCGTCATACGTATCATTTAAGTATCACGATCGTTACAGCTTGCCACGATCGTCATGGTTCCAAAATCAGTTACAACGTTCAGAACAAAAACATGGACACGAAGGGGAGAGAATTTAGGCATGATTCAGTATGCCCTTCCTGAGAATTCTCTCCCTCAACTTATTTCTTCCGATAGTTTCTCTTGGAACCAAGGATATAAAAGGATGAGAGTTGGAACTTAGGAGGGGGAGCTTCATATTCACATACTGTATTGCTGCCGAATTTCCGTTGAAGCCATTTTCTTGCACTGTTTTTGCTTTTCCTTTAATTTTTCCTTCGGTTTCCAAAGCACTATTATTTCATTCTGCATTTTGTTTCACCATAGTAGAATCCTGCAGACATTGTGGAGGACTACTCGAATATCCAGTATCAATAATATTTACAGGTTCTTATTAATCCATACTTATTTTATTATTCAGTATGCATGTTGTACCGTTCTATTGTTTATGTTTATTTATGTTTGCATTAGTTAACATGTCGAGCTAAATCGATTATATCGGTATGTAATCAAATTAGTAGGACGAGATTCGATAATACCCGGTGCGCCTTTCCTTTTTACAAACGATTTTTCTGGTTGTAGTTTTTAAATCTAATTTTCTAAATAACCTTTGTCACGAAAGTGAGAAGCTATTTATAACGGTTTGGCCATGAAAGTGGGAAATTTATTAAGGTTCGAGCCGGCACGTGAAAACGTGGGGTTTGAACCGGATAGTAAAAACTAGGCATTAATTTTAAACACAGCGAGAGCGCATTAAAATTAATCAGAATTTATTTATTTTCAAAAAGTATTTTTAACCCCGAATGGGACAGCGAGAGCGTAAATTCCGCCTTAAAAATATGACCCGGGTCAATAACCAGCGTGAGGCAAAGGTCTTTAAACGAGTATTTTCTCCTGAAAAGCATTTGCAAAAATTAAATCAGCACCGGTGACCTGTCGAATCCCCGATAATTAAGGTGTTACATACTGATATTCCTCTATCGATATTTCTAAAACTATAACCTTTATTTCCTTTAGATTTCATAACTTAGCATCTATTTTCTAAAAACATCTTCCGTCGTAGCTAAACATAGTAACAACCGATATTACTAGTTTGATTACCAGTCCTTGTGCGATCGGTATCTTTATTACTACGTGATAGACTGTGCGCTTGCAGTTAGTACCGTTAGACTCAGAAAGTCGCGATCACTTTTTTGGTTTGCTGCGTATGAGGCACAACTTGCGTGTAGCATGTTGCACAATTCCCATGAGCTTGTTTTCTCCTTTTTTTTGTTTGAAAATTGTAAATGGACTTGTATGGGCTTTAAGGAACTTTGTAATAGCTTTATAATATGGATTAAACATAAGATGAGCTTTTAATATAACATGGCCCTTTTTAAACTTTGATTGGACTTTTTGAAATGTGGCTTGAGATTATAAAATGATGCAAATGGATTTATTTGGATTTATGGTTTGTAGTTAAAAATAAAATTTGGACAAAGATGACTTATGGTTAGAAAAATGGAGAATTGAAAAATGGATAATGGATGATGGGTTTATGGTAGAAATTAGATATGGATTATGGTTAATAAAAAATGGAAATGGATAATTAGATATGAAATCTCGATTTTCAACTCAAACTCAACCTTGTCTTCTTTCACAAACCTTTGAATAAATGAACACAGCTACCATGAACAACTCGCAACAACCATCTGAAGTCATTTGAAACCTTGCGTTGATTATTGGATCCACACTAAGGACAATAAATCCACAGATGGACCTATTGGATCCACACTAAGGACAATAAATCCACAGATGGACCACCAATGAACTGATGAGCCATGATGAACCTGATGATTGACTTGAACTCCCCATGAATTAAAATTTGATGACCTCTCCACACCATATAACATGACCTTGGGTACACACTTGCTGAGAAATAGTCCACTTACACAGATACTTGTAATTGAAGTAAACTCTTAATGGTTTCACCAAGATGAGGTCAAACCTCCATCCGATCTTGATCATGAATGAATAACCACACTTGACTCGAAGCCATTCTATCATTCCTAACAACCCTGATCTCCTGTTCATGGTGAGAAATAAACCTTAATCTTGTCATATAGCTTGGGCAATTGAACCTTGTCTTGAAATTTGATCACGAGGATGAGAGCATATCCTTCCTTTATCTCTACTTGAAGTCAAACATTTTGGCAGGAGCTTATAATCACCAATACGCGTCCACCCGATCATACTAACCTAATTTAGATGATCATAGCTTGATAAGTGAAGATTTTAAAAAGGTAGGACAAATTTGGGGTATAACAGTCCCATAACACTTCACTTAAAGCACCTGATTGAAGTAAGAACTTCTCCCCCACTTAGTTTCTTCTCACTCAAAGTCTTTTGTTTCCTCTTGTCAGCAGGAGTTACATAAGGTTTTCCTCGAAATTGTCGCTTCACTTTCTTCTCACTAAGAATATTATAGTGAGCATATCAGGCTTTGCTATCTTCATCATAGATTCTGCTATTATTCACTAGTCCAGCGTGCCTACGAATTTATTGGTATCCGATATCTTGTTTGATCTCTGGTCTTAGCCCATTCTCAAACTTGAGACACTTAGAAGTCTCAGCAGCAACACTATTGTAATGAGGACATAACTTCACCAATGCCTCAAACTTCATAGCATACTGTGTTATAATCATGTTCCCTTGCTTCAGCTCAAGGAACTTTATCTCCTTCTTGCCACGCACATCCGTGGGAAATATTCTTCCAAGAATCTATTCATGAACATAGCCTAAGTAATCTCTACACTAGTAGCTTCCGATCTTTGACACGTGTTATCCCATCAATCCTCAGCTTCCTCTAACAGCATATGAGTACCGAACTGTACCTTTTCAACCTCAGTGCAGGCCATAACTCGAAAAATCTTCTCAATTTCTTTGAGCCATTTGTGTACCCTCTGGATCATAGCTACCCTTGAAATTTGTCGTGTTATTCCTCTAAAATTTTCCCAAAGCTCGAAACTCATCAAGAGCTCCTCCTGCTCCCCCATTCTGGTTATTCTATAGATTCTGAGCCATCACATGAGCAAGCGATTCCAAAGCTTCAGTAATGGCATCGTCATTTCTTCCTTCAGCCATAATCATAAACAACAAACAATGCACATACGTCAAAAGGAATGATGTATCAACAGTGTTCTCATACACTTATTGCATACATATAAGCAACAACATCAAATAACCTGGCCGGATGGACCAACCTGCTCTGATACCACTAATGTAAAACCATATTTCCCCTGCGCATGGATATACAATAAATCAGAGTTTTCACATAATCAAATAGGATGTTACAAATTCTCTTTTCTAAGCATACATGCCTTGTAACACTTTATTAGATAAAATAACAATCAACTCCTTCACTTAGGGTGTCATTGCTAGGGGTGTTCATTGGTTCCGATAAATCCGAATCAAACCGGAATCCAAACCAAACCAATGTATTTGGGTTGCACATTTTTTCAGTTCGGGAAAAAATCGAACCAAACCAATCAAAACCGATGTTAATTGGTTCGGGCAACAGATTTCTAATTTGCTACCCTTAAACCCGAACCAAACCAATAACAATCAACATAATTAATTCATATAATAAATTATTATTTTTAATTAAGTTATTACTTATTTATTGAATGAAGAGAAAATTTGTTATAACAGTTACGTACAAACCATAATGAAATAAACAAAAAGGTATAGTCTCTGGACATTTTGAATGAAAAACAGAATGACCTCTTTCACATTATCATAAGCATATCAATCAATGATAAAATATATAGAAGTCAAACATCACAACTATTATAAATCAAACTCACAAATTGCAAACTACAAGTATCTGCAAACCACAACCTTCTGCCCAAATTACAAAACCTCAAATCACAAGTATCTATAAACTGCAAACACTCAATTTTATACAATGGAATGGAGTATGAGTATGCAATAAAATTGTTTTAATTTATTGAATATTTAAGTGGAATATAACAACTGTATGACTAAAGCGGTCATAACTTATTTAAAAATATCTATGGCATGTGTTCAATATTTATTTTTCATATTTTAGTGTGTAAACAAATAATTTTTCAAAAATATTTTTGTATGTTTATATTTAATTTATCCGATTAATCCAATCCATTATTTTCCAGATCGGTTTGGTTTGGGTTTTATTGAAAAAATATAGAAATTCAATCCAAACCAATCCATTTATTTTTCATTGGTTCGAGTAACTGATTCTCTCAAAACCAAACCAAACCGGCCCGCGTACACCCCTAGTCATTGCAGCGGAATTTCTCATAATAAAGCATGCGTAAATTAAACCATTTAAACTTCAAATTCACTTTACGGAATAATCAAACTCATAAATGAAATCTCCTCAAGACACCGAAATATCAAGCATGAGAGTATGCATCAACTGTAACAAAAAAATTAGGCGAAACTCGCAAACATTTTCCACTGTTACATATCAGAGCACATAAACTAAAATGCAAAAAAAGAGTGGAAGAAAAAACCTCTTGCCATCCTCCAACTCTAAGCATCTACTCAGTTACTTGCTTATCTATACTCCTAAGAGGATCATTGACCACATCAACAACAAAGGGGTGAGAAATCACAAATAATAATAACATGCACATACTGCAAGGTGGAATATCAAACACAAAATGTTCTGCACAACCTTATTCACATTATATCATAACACATTCCCACACCCATACTCATCAACCAATCACAAATGAATAAATATGCATATAACTTATTATGTAATGCAACTCAACTATGCAACTCTATGCATATGCATATGGTACCAACTCAATATTTGGTTCTATATAGAATCAGATCCTCTCTTCGGAACCCATGAGCCCTGT
Source organism: Lathyrus sativus (assembly GCA_963859935.3). Taxonomy (NCBI): domain Eukaryota; kingdom Viridiplantae; phylum Streptophyta; class Magnoliopsida; order Fabales; family Fabaceae; genus Lathyrus; species Lathyrus sativus. The sequence continues at coordinate 203,847 of OZ012737.1, forward strand.
TGTACCCCAAATTTTGACCCCTTAGATTCTCATTATCATTTTTAGAAGCATGATCATGAATTATCTAACCCTAAATCAGTGCAAGTTCATTATTGTCAAGTTACAGACGAACCAGGGTTTTCGCACCGACAAATTCAAAACAACCAAGGAATGATTAACCAATGATTTGGGCCAATTCAATCATTGAATGAAATAAAAGATAATATCAAAGTCAAAAGAGAAGTCAATTTGAAGAAATCATTTCAGAATCAAGAACAGTGCAGTCAGGAGGCCCCGATTAGGGTTTTTAACTAGTGAAAAGTCAACTGTGGTTTGACTTTGATGTTGGAAGATGTTTTAATGGTGGGATTGAGGTCCATGAAGTTCATATAGACTATTAAAGACTATTCAAGAAGTGTCAAAGTCTCAGGATGTCCAGAATGTCAACAGGCGACTCAATCGGCACCGATCGATCGTACGGTTGACCGAAAAGTCAACTCCTCAAATTTTGAGAATTGGAATCCAAGTTGTGAATCAAAGTTGTTCCTTATGTCATAATGGACTTGCATAACAATTTTCATGATCATTGGATCAAGGATGAGAGAGTAATCGAGAAATCGGGAAATTAGGGTTTTGAAAAGGGCTAAACCGTATCTCCTTAACCACACATCCAATTGAGTTGGTTCTAGTCTCATTTGAAAGCTCTTGACAAGTCCTAAAAAAGTCCCATACTAGTCCACAACCAGAAAATGCATACTTTTTGAGATAGAAGCAAAAACATTCCTAGAAGGGAAAATAACTTAGAAAATTTCTAAGTTATTTTCACTCTAAAAGCTAAAATCAGCCAACTTCAAGGGGACTTTTCACCTAGTTTCAAATAGAATCAAGACTTCTGGCCAACATGAAAGTTTTATTACTATGTGAGGGCTTTCTAAATTGTACAAGAACTCCTCAAGATGATTTATGAGCAGAAAGATACATGTGTTCAAAGTTGGTGTTTTGTCACCTTAGTCCCACATTGACCAATTTTACAAAAGCACCTCTCCCACCCAAGTGGGCCAATTTTAACTTGCCAAACTCATGTTACCTGATATATTGAACATCTCAAGCATGTTAGAACAGAAAGATTGCATAGAATTAGCATGGAATTAAAGTTGTGAAGTTCATTGCCAAAGTTGCCATTTTTGACTTTTCCAAGCATGAGGTGTAAAGCAAACCTACTCAAGCCACTCTGTCAAGCCTCTAGCATGCATTTTGACAGTAAAAACATGAATGTAACTTGCCCCATGAGTGAAAAGAACAGCTAAAGGTCAGAAAAGCAAGGCAAGTTGGATGGTGGGTGAAAAATATCAAAGATAACTTCATGTTTAAGCAAAGTTCTCAAGCAAGCACCTCCTTGCTTTTTGCTATAAAAAGGGACCTCACACCCCTCATTCAAGACATCAACATCATTCTAAAAACCTGAGAAATCAAGCTCCCTTACTACATCTCACTCTTGCTTGCAATTTGCAAAATTCTCCAAAGTTCTCAAGTTAAGCCAAAATTCTGCATTTTGCAATTTCACCACCACCTCAATTTCCACCTATTCCAGCACCCAAACCATCATCCATACATCTTCTAAATAACATATAGAAGGTGTACAATCCCTTAAACCACCAAGAAACCTCAAAAATCAAAAAGTCAAACTTGTACCTTCCATACTTTGACCAAGGCTACAAAAATCTCCAAATCTTGCTCCAATCCTTTTCTTGAGGTTTTGATCACTCATACACCTCATAAATAACATATCTCAACTGTCCAAACACTTATAAATCATTAGAAACTCACATCTCTTCATTTGGCATTGAAAGTGCATTGTTACTTAAAGTGGAAGAAAAGCTCAAAGGCAAGAAAGTGAAGTGAAAGATCTCTGGGTTTCTCTACTATTTTAACTTGTTCAAAAGGGTCATCAAGAGGTATGTGACTTGTCTCCATTGGCTTTTGTACTATCTTTCTTGATTTTGGCATTTTGAGCGTTTTTGTATTTTTGAGGTCATGAACACTTGTTGACTTTCATGATGTTTGGTATGTAAAGAATGGTAAGATTGTTTTGAGTGTCCTCATATGTGTTAGGTTTGTCCTTACTAAGTTTCATTTTATCTGCATACTGTCAAAAACAATTTTGATCTATGCCTTGGCATGTTGAAATTCTGATGAATGTTGATTTGAGACAAGGGACTTAATCTCTTGGTAACAAGTTTGGTAGTTGTTTCTCTTGCTACTACAACATGACTGAGTGTGGGGTTATTTCATTATGCTAATACCATGCTTCTAACAGTATAAAACTTGAAGTTTTCTTAAGGAAATCACTATGCTGCTTGTTTTTCCTTCATGATTTATGCTACTGTCAAGAGAAGATATTGAATATTAGTTTTCATTTTGTGTTTCTGTTGAATGAGTCTTAACTTTTGATGAGGTTGCTAAGCATTATGGGCTTAAGGTTTTGTTCCAAGCTGTGAAACCTTTTTCTGCCAGAGGGATACCCAAGCTGTTTTGAAATATAAATCGGTTTAGTATTGTTTAGCTAGGGGGTAACATAGGCTGACAGTAGTTGTAAGAGGCATTGCAGGTATTAGTGACCCTGGGCACTATTGCAGTTCTGTCAAGATTGGGCCTTAAGGTTGGGTTGTGGACTAGGCAAAACCTGACCTCTGTGGCAGGTACAAAGTTTCATGCAAGAAGAAGGGTTTGGGGTTGTTGCTGATTTTGTGTTTCTTTGCAAGGTTTCTGTTATAGTATGTTAGCTGGTAGTTGCTTGGTCTTGTTGTATCATGAATGCTGATTAGAATTGTGGACATGCCTTACATACTGATTTCATTTGCTGCATCAATGCCTTTGCCAAGATTGTTATGAGATGCATACGTATTCTATGCATAAAGTTAATTCAAACATTATGTTCATATTCTTGTGCATTAAAATCAGAATCATGTCACATAACATGTTCACATCAAATTCTTTCTCAAATGCATTATTCATAGCAGTTGACACCAATATCTTGCATAGAACATGACAAACCTATTTTCATCATTCCAACATGTTTTTATGTGCATTCTAGATGTGTTTGTAAGTTTTCCCTGCTGTTTTGAACATAGTATCAAAAATTCACATGTTGACACAAGTATCTCAATACACAAGCAACTCACAATGCTACTTTTGCATAGAACTTGTTTCTCACCAAAACTACTTCACATACACTTCATAATAGTCATTTCTAGGATGTATGCATAAACACTTTGCACCAAAACACTTTACATCAAAACTTCACTCTTCAAAATGACCACTTCTTCACAAAATGACACTCCACACACCATTTTTGCATCAACCTGGTTTTTGATTGAAATACCTTATCTTACACCTCACATTGGTCATTTATGACATGTTGGTATGCTTACTTGACACTAAATCTCACTGTCATGAGAATTCACCTCCAAAGTACATTTTTCTCCATAAAGTGACACATCAAGTTACCATTTTTTGCCACTGCTTGCTTTGAGCTGAAGTGTGGGTTTTAATAGCTTACATTTGTTATGTATGACATGTTTGCATTGTCATTTGAAGATGAAACTGATTGGAGCCAAGAATCACACTCATGATGCACATGAACACCCAATGAGCACTTTGAAAACCAAAACCCTACACAGCCATTACAGTCCTCTAAATTTCAAACAAACACACTCACAATCATGTAATACATGTGTTTGAAAGGTTGTTTTGATCATTATTGCTATGAAACTTGAAATTCCTAAACCTCATGCATACCACTTTTGTCATTTTTGCAAATTAAATGTGACTTATCATAACAACTTGTTTCTAACCACTAAAAAGATTTGAATCCACTCATTACCCTTCATCCATGATGTGTGTATGGCTGTTACAGTTTGAATGTGAGTGTATGTGGCTATTCATATGAAGTTGCATTTTTTTAGCCTTAATGGAGGGTACTATCGGGTTTTGCAGTGGGATGGGTATTTTTGAAAACTAAAACCACCATTAGAATCCTCATGAAATTCTACCACAAATCCATCTAAGATTTGTACAAAATGGTTGAGAAATGAGAGAGTTAGGATTGGTTTTGCAATTCTTGAAAAACTTTGGTTTTGGCCCAGCAATGCATGAAAGCTCTTATTATATATTTAACTTTGCAAACCAAACAATGGATGTAACAGCCACCCCAGTGGTAGAGACTTGCGCGCGTATTAGACTTGTCATGGGTTCGATCCCTTGTGATAACCCTTGTTGCCATTTTTTCTCATTTTTTACATGAAACTTTAAAAAATCATAACTCTCTCATTTTTTTAATCATTTTTCACCCATTCTTTTTTCATTGTGTTTGTTTTAATGTGTACTTTCATGTCATAATTTTATTTTCCATGTTTGATTAATTTTTCACCATTGTTGACTATGTGCAACTTGTTATTTTGACAGTACTAACCCTAGTGGTTGCAGATGAAAGTTAAAAGGGTTCCACTTGTTTTCTTTGTGAAAATTGATTGTTCTCATTCCTATACATGTTTGTCAACATGCTAGGATTTTTACTTTGAATTATTATCATGCCTATCTCATCTGTTTGTTAAATTGTACTCCAGGTGCGATCTGTCGTCACAGTTTTCGTACTAATCATCTGCTTTGATTGTCACCATTGCTTTTTTATCCTTAAATATTTTTCATTGGTTGTCACCATGAATGCTTTAGTATAATGTTTATTTTATCCCCAAGTGATGAAGCTTGTTAGCTTTTATCCAGTTGCCCACTATCTCTCCCTCCAAAGGATGGTCTGTCCACTTGACTGTCAATGTCTTGGACCAAAATCTTAAACCCTTTTAAATTTGTTAAGTCACCTTAACCCTAGATTAGAAGCCTTTAGACTTTTCTTGAAGTCTAAGAAACCCACCCATACTAGGATTGTTCTTCAACTAGAACCCTAGGAAAGAGTTCGTCAACTCTGTGTAAGAATCATCGTCATGATTTCTTACTTTCCCTTTCAATTTAGCTTGGGGAGTTTTTGTCAAACTCCACACAAGCATTGTCATGTTTGTTCCCCCTTGAACCTTGATCATCATCAAGAGTTCTTTCCCTTTGTGAGGTGAACTACGATTGCTCTGATTCTATCCTAGTCAGGATACGTAGGCAGAAGGTGCGATGCCTTTGCGAGCAAACTTAGAAAACCACTTAGGCCTTTTATTTATTTTATCTCAATTCCCAATCCTAAAACCATAGTGCACAATCCAAAAACTTAGCAATTAATTAAACAAAAGGTTCCTGTAGAGTACTACAGATATTTAGGGTGCTAATACCTTCCCTAGATATAACTAACCCCCGAATCCCCGAATCTCTTAAAAGCGTTGTCATTACATCGCGAAAAAGGTTCTTTCTTTCTTTAGACCTATCCTTTGGATAAATTAAAGACCGGTTGTAAAAAGAAATAAGGTTCAAGTTAATTAATAGCTTGATATCAAATTTTCACCGCAACATGCCCCCTCTTCTAATCTCCCAGCTCTCTCTTCTGATCTTAGAACAAGTAACTAGTACCCTCTTTTGAACTAGCAGATATGCCTTTTGACACAACTCGTATGATGCATGAGCATATCATTAAATCAATACGTTATGACTCATCTTCTGATCCCAACATAATGCATTGATAACTCTAGTAATCCCCTCTCTGGATTACATCTCAACTACAATCACAAAATGTACAACATCATATAATTCAATGTAACTCAGGTATACAACCAATCTCCTCAATTAGATTATTACTCATAGATGCAACAACACAACAGTCATAAATATCATCTTAAAACATAATGACATCGTCAAAATCTCAATTCACATGAAAAAATCAATTTAAAAACATCATCATCAAGTAGTTCACGAGGTAGCTCTACGTGTTAGCATCCCAACGCTTCGGACAATGTTTCATTTGGACTTATGAAATGGAAGTTATGGCCAAAATCGCTAGACAGTGCAACAAAAGATAAAACGAACATTCTACCAGTTTGGAGTCGATACATAACATTTATGAGTCAACTCCCAGAGCTTATGTATCGAATCCCAACACTAATGTATTGATACATACTGTGCAGTTTTTTGAAAAATTCTCATTCTGTTGGTTTAGAGTCAACTCCAAGCATGTATGGGTCAACACAATAGTCATAAATATCATCTTAAAACATAATGCCATCGTAAAAATTATGTTAGATTATTACTCATAGATGCAACAACACAATAGTCATAAATATCATCTTAAAACATAATGACATCGTCAAACTCTCAATTCACATGACAACATCAATTTAAAAACATCATCATCAAGTAGTTCACGAGGTATCTCTACGTGTTAGCATCCCAACGCTTCGGACAACGTTTCATTTGGACTTACAAAATGGAAGTTATGGCCAAAATCGCTAGACAGTGCAACAAAAGATAAAATGAACATTCTACCAGTTTGGAGTCGATACATAACATTTATGAGTCAACTCCCAGAGCTTATGTATCGAATCCCAACACTAATGTATCGATACATACTGTGCAGTTTTTTGAAAAATTCTCATTCTGTTGGTTTGGAGTCGACTCCAAGCACGTATGGGTCGACCCCAACTGTTGTTTTCGTAAAATAAAATCAGATTTTAATGCACACGAAATGTCTTTACTATTATAAAATCATCCAAACACTTTTTAACATCTATTTTCTCATATTAAAACCCTGATCTCAGTGAGCCCTAATTCTACCAATTCAATCACCAAATCATCAAATCATATCTCTAAAACCTTCACCATTTCAACAATAATGGAAACACACATATATACACAATACAAAATTTCAAACATCAATTCATACAAAATTCACATCAACATAGTCAGGAGAACATCACTCTTTGATATCGCACACATGATTATCACAATCATCATCTCTATTGGAGGTTAATGACTCCTTTACCCCACCCCTCATGCAAATCCCTTATTGAAGGTTATTCTCCCCCTTACCTTAAATTTTTTCAGCAAAATTCTACAAAGCTCTTTCAATGGATGCTCTCCCTATGCATTAGCTTTTGTCTCTTCCTCTTTGCACCAAATTCTGTTTTCACATAGAAAAACTCTCACAACTCCTCACTAACCTTTTTATTAGTAACCTAATCTCTCAATTAGAGACTTCCAACATTACCCTCACTTATCCCCTTATTCACCAAAATACCCATATCATCTCGAAATTTATTTTAATAAAAATGCTACTTATACTCTTTATTTTCTATTATTCTATTTTCTTATTTTAATTAAATAATTCAATTAAAATACAATTATTTAACTATTAAAAATATACTCTAATAATTCTAGCCTACTTCTACCAATCTCTAATCACTCTCCACACTCCTACCTCAAAGTCACACCCCTGACACTCATATTAATTAAATTATCATACATAATAATTAAATTAAATCATAATAATTCAAATAGTTTGATAAATCAAGAATTTAGGTGTTACACTCGTTCCTGTTTTGAGAAGATGAGCTCACATATATTTTTCTCACGGGGTTGGGTTCAAAACCTTTGATACCGATCCCCTCTTTTTTATTTTTTATTTTTTTGTTATTTTTATTTTGGCTTTTTCTTTGTTTAATCATTCACATGCTTGTATCTATTGGGGGTGGTTTATGAATACATGGTTGCAAAGTAGACTCAGGAAAGTCTGAATATGGGTTAGAAACTAACTCTACATTTGAAAACCTTCCATTGCCTAAGCATAGATATCTAACTAAGACTATACAACAATAAAAAAAATGGATTGTTTATCCTACTCTAAGTGGTGGAAAATAATCCTAAGAAATTTTGAAAATGTTTCTCAGATTTCGAAAATACATTTTCTAACGCACCTTGAAAATTCAAAAATGTCTCTCAGATTTCAGAAATACATTTTCGGACGCACCCGGATCACACCAAAATACATTTTAATTGAGTATCACCCCATATTTTTTTTCCAAAATTTAGTTTGGTGATGACTCCTGAAATATTTTTCTAAATTATCAATTCAGTGGCAAACCCAAAAATGCACTTTTGAATTTGTGAAGCTGATGACAATATGAAATTCCATATCTAAGAGAAATTTAGGAAGATTTATTATTCATAAACCATAGATTTGAAACCATCGTCTCAACTGGTAAAAACAAAAGGTGTTCCTAAGAATATCAAATCAACACCGAGTGACAACTAAACAATGCAGACTTCTTTGTATTTTGAACATGTTGACGAACTATTTCCGGATTCTCTAACTTCAAAATAAATAAATAAGTGTTTTTAAAAGAGCTCGCATTAGCAAAGCGCCTCCTTCACCACCTTTATCAAAATTTAATTCATGCGAGATATCTGTTTTTATGCACAAATATATTGAACGGATTGTCAATGTTAAGGGTGACGGTAAGTGTGATTTTTGAGCTGTTTCTGCTTTGCTTGCTAAAGGAGAGAATGATCATACATTTGTCTACAAATATATTATCAAATATTTTAAGATCCATAAAGAATCATACACTCGGCTATACGGGAAAACATAAATTTTATGCCATTCACGAATCTCTTATTCCTTACATTAGCCGACGACACCAAAAGAAAAATGGATATGCTTCCCTTAAATTGGTCATCTTATAATAAGTGTTTAAAATAAGGTGTATATTTATCTCACAAGATTTCAATTTCTCTTAAATATTTTTTTCCACTAGACATTGTGCCACCTCAAAATCCAATTGATTGTGTTATATGTATTGGGTGGTGTTCCTAATAAACACTTTTTGGATAATCTCCCTGAGGCAAGTCAGGTGAGACCATAAATGTAGTATAAGTTAGGTATTACTAGTTTCTCTCCCTTTCTCCTTACTGGGAGTATTTTTTATACCGTCTCTATTCCATAGATCATTTAAGAAGTATCCTTTCAGTTTTCTTGATTAAAAGATGATGATAACATCTTTTGTCACCATCATTGCCTTGTAATGTATCATTTATTACCTTCTGTAATGTTCATGCAACCAGGGAACTGCCTCATAGCCATTGCACCGACCACACTCATCATCGTCCCTTTGAGGATCATACAACCCAGGCTCATACTTGTGCCACATGTGGCAACTCGACATTCATTTAATTTTTATAAGTGCCCGACATAACAACTCGGTGACTGATTACTCGACTTCTGAGAATTTTTGGGGTGTACATAAGCCCCCCGATTACGAGACCCAAAGGGGTGAAATGTTTAGACAGAAAACCCAGAATCCTCTCTTCTTAAATGGTCATACTTCCGTCCGACTTGGTTTAATCCAACAGTTACCTTACAAACCGTCTAGCATGCGATAGTGGGTTTTTAAGTGTAATAATGATGCATGTCTTGTCATGATGACTTTTATGGGGAAGTTAATTTCCCTAATGACTCTAGCTCGATAGGGTTTTCGAGTCGTTTGAAATTTATTTCCATAAAACCCTACCTTTCCTTGTTTCTCTGTTCATCATTCTCTACCCTTATTTTCTTCAAGATCATTTTCCAAGTTTTTACTTTCTTCTAGTTGCTTGCAAGCACGAATCTAATGTATTGCTTTTTTGTTATACTTGCTCCTAATTTCTTTTACTATGGTTATAATTTGTGAGTGCGATGACTTGGGAAATGTATCGATTTCCCTAAATGCCTGAGAGAGAAGTAAGCTCTGGGGGGAGTGCATGAGAGAACGCGAGGGCCATCTAGGGAAAATAGAATTCAATCAAATCCTTAAGGAAGTTTATGGGGATTTTTCTTCACTTTGTAGTGAAACTAATTCATAATCTTCATCACCAAGTTCTGTGGACATTGTGATGAATATTATGAGGTCCTTTATTAATAAAGATGTCTTAAGCTACGATCTCACCACGATTGGTGATATTGATATTTCTAAGCTCTGATTGAACAAGCATATTTCTTTAACCGGGAACAAAGAGGATGTTATGATGGAACCTTACGTGGCAGGTGATAGAGACTGTATCACTCGATCAAAAGGAGTATCAGATGGATATTTTTATTTCTATTAAGGGTTCATTGATTATTTTAAGATTTGTACCCTTTTACTGATTTTGAATTTGACCTCCTAAAAACCCTAAGCATCGCCCCTTCTCAACTACACCCAAACAATTGGGGATTTACTAAAGCTTCTAAGATCGTTTGTGAGGCGGTGAACATGATACTCATGTTGTTTTTTCTTCTTCTTTCTTTGAGTTAAAAGGGGTGGACAAAGGAGGTTGGGTTTCCCTTAATGGAATCCTAGGGAAAATTTTCTTCCAGGCTTATGTATGCGTTGGATGCAAGCTATCACTTCCCGATTTACTAGATGTATAATCATTTGCTGGTGTCCAATTTTGACTGTGATAAATTAAAAACTTTGGAGATCCGAGATTTAACTATTTTAGATGCTTTATGGGTAGTAAACGTCAATGATTTACTAAATATGGTTGATGACCCGGAAGGAATCTCTAACTTCCTAGGTAATACTTATATGTCCCTTTTACTCTAGTAATCTCTTCATGTTTAGTCTTCTAAATTTATTTGCTCGTTCATTTTTCAGCTAAAATGAAAAGCCTTAAGATAATGGGACAAAAGAAACCAATGGTTGAAGTGATGGCGAGACGTGGAGAACAATCTGCTGCTAAGACCGACTTGTCTGGTATTCAGACTCGAGCCCTCAAGAAGAGGAAAGTAGAGGCTAGTAAGGAAACTCCCAGTGCTTTGGAGACCCAAGATGTTTCCCATCCCCTTCATGGAAGCACGAAGTCGGGTTCCCTCAAGAAGATGAAAGCTTTGATGAGGGATGTAACAACCCAATTTTAATTAATTAATTATTCATATTAATTAATTGATTTATTTGGATGATTTTAATTATTGGAATTATTGGTAGATATTTTGAGAGAAGAAATATGATGGAAGGAATAGAGAGACAAATAAGGAAGAGTGGAAAGAAAAGGGAAGAATAGAAACATAAGGGAAAGAGTAGAGAAAGAAAGAGGAAGAGGAGAAAAGAGAAGGAAAAGAGAGGAAAGCTTGGATTCTTCAAGATCAACTCTTATGAATCGATTTAATCAAGGTAAGGGTGTGAAATCTTATTATCTTCTCAATGTGTATGATTATGTATGTATTTGTTGGATTGGTTTGGATTATTGGAGAGTTTTTACTCATTTTCCATTTTTACGTCGAAAATGGTTTAATCGATATAAACCGATGTAGCGAGCAAGTAGCGAATGGTCCCAGACTTGGGTAGAATGGAAATGATCCTTTTCGCTAGAAGCGAGTGATGTAGCGAGTTGTTCGCTAGGCGAGGCTCCAGCGAGCCAGTAGCGAACCCTTCCAGTAACTTCTGTTTGCTTTCACGAGCTTGTTCGCTAGGCGAGCCAGTAGCGAACATTCGCCATGAACTCGCTAGACGAGCAAGCCAGCGAGTGTGACAACATTTTCATTTCCTTGTGTTTTCTATCTAATGGCGATTCTCCGATTCGAATGTGATTAACCCTTTCTTTTAATGTATAGTTGTATGATGTGATATGTTATGATGTGGGTAGCCGTATGGCGTGAATCCTAGATTGTGGAATGCGGTCTTTTGACCAATATATGCATTGTTTAAATTAATTAAAAGTGCATGATGAATGTGATTGAGTTCGTTTCCGTTAGCACAATATTGTGAATGCATATTGATTGTATGTGACTGTATGTGAAGAATGCATGGGAACATATTGGTGAATATGTGTGCATTGCTTGATAAATGTAGTGTTGATGAATGAAAGTATGAACACTTTAATTATTATGAGATGTATTGTGTGTGCAGTCATGTTATAATTCTTGTGTGATGAATTATTTGAGTATGCATGAGATTAAGATGCAAGAACAGTCTTAAGTGCATATGATTGTTTTATGAAAATATGTGTATGTGCAAAACTCATACTCACTGGGGTAGAATGACAAGATGTTGTTCTTAGTGGAGTAATCACTGGGGTAGAATGACAAGATGTTGTTCCTAGTGGAGTAATCACTGGGGTAGAATGACAAGATGTTGTTCCTAGTGGAGTAATCACTGGGGTAGAATGACAAGATGTTGTTCCTAATGGATTAATCACTGGGGTAGATGACAAGATGCTGTTCCTAGTGGAGTAATCACTGGGGTAGAATGGAAAGGTGTCGTTCCTAGTGGAGTAATCGTCGGGGTAGAACGACCGAGATGTTGTTCCTGGTGGGGTATATCGATGTATCCATAATTCTAAATGGGCACTGATGAAAATTGATGAGTTTTATGTGAGTCACATGGCATAGATATGATTGTTGTATGAAAGTATGCATGTGTATAATTGTGAATGATAGTAATTGATGAGGATTGAAGTGTGAGAATGGGTATTTTATGTTTATACATATATAAATTATGCGCATTGATTATTATGATAATATTTCTCACCCTTCTGCTATTTTATAATGCTCTACGAGGCATTGCAGATTAGGATTGCTGGAGGTCTTTTGTGGAGTGTAACTTCATTCTTTTGGTTGGTTAGCTCTAATATGTAGCACCGAGTAGCTAGGATTGTATAGCATTCTTTTGTGATACATTTGTATATGTATCTGCTGACTAATGTTTATGTAAACATGAATGATGTGGTTAATCAAACTGGATGATATGTATTTATATGATTACATGTTTAAAGTGATTCAATGTTTAGATTTTCTGCTTTTAATTCTAAATATTGAGATGTGGATGTAAGGACTAAGTTCCTAGGTTGAAGGCTACCCCACTGTTGCATGTCTTCTATAGAGCAGGTGTTGTATGTTTCAATTTCGTGTATGATGTGACATACCTTTTTTATACCATGTTTTAATTTTACTCTGATGAAATTTTAATATGTGCTTAAATGATTTATTTGATTCTTGGGGGTTTAGAAGGGGGTGTTACATTAAGTGGTATCAGAGTAGGTCGGTCAGTTGGCCAAGTTGTTAATGTGTTTATTCCCTATATATATATATATATATATATATATATATATCTGATTATGTGTATGACACTATCGATATTGTTTGATCTTATGAAGTTCTGTTGTTGGGATTCAGAATGATGGTCGCCGGTAGAAATGATGAAGCGATTGTTGAGGCTTTGATGAGGTTGGCTGGGGCGATTGGACAGAATCCTCAAGCCAATGTGAATGCAGGAAACAACGCTAATGATGAGCTTCGTGCTTTGGGAAGGTAACAATCTGCCAATTTTTAAGGGAACCCATGAACCTGACAAAGCACAGGTATGGCTGAAAGCAATTGAGAAGATCTTTCGAGTCATGAACTGTTCGGATGCGCAGAGGGTGCAATTTGGCACTCATATGCTTGAAGAGGAAGCTGAGGACTGGTGGGGTAATACTCGCCAAAAGTTTGAAGAAGATGAGGTTGTGGTTACTTGGAATGTTTTTAGAGAGACATTTCTGGAAAAGTATTTTCCAGAAGATGTGCGTGGTAAGAAGGAAATTGAATTCCTTGAGTTGAAGCAGGGTAACTCAACTGTAGCCGAGTATGCGGCAAGGTTTGAGGAATGGATTAAGTTTTACCCCCATTACAACACTACCAATGCTGAGAGATCCAAGTGTCTCAAGTTTGTGAATGGTTTGAGGCCTGAAATCAAGCAAGCCGTTGGTTATCAGGAAATTAGGCAATTTTCTGAGTTGGTGAACAAGAGTAGAATTTATGATGAACATAGTAGGGCTCGGTATAGTCACTACAAGAGTTTAAATGATAAGAAGGGAAAAGGTCAATTCAGAGGAAAGCCGTATGTGACTCCTGCTGATAAGAGGAAACAGAAAGCTGGTTACGGCAAGAAGCCGAGTGGGGGAGGAGCTTCCACTCCAGTGAAGTGTTTTAAATGTGGTGTTGAAGGACATCATGCTCTTGAGTGCACGATTGTTGAGCAGAAGTGTTTCAAGTTTGGGAAGCCAGGCCATAAGGCTTTTGAGTGCAGAAGTGGTGCGAATGTGACTTGCTACAACTGTGGTGAGCAAGGGCACATTAGTACCAAGTGTGATAAGCCAAAGAAGACTCAAGGGAATGGAAAAATGTTTTCTCTATCAGGTTCGGAGACTGCTAGTGAAGATCGATTGATCCGAGGTGCGTGCTTCATTAATGGTATACCTTTGGTCGCTATAATTGATACTGGAGCTACACATTCTTTTATTTCCTTTGATTGTGTTAAGAGGTTAAATCTTGAGTTGTCTGTTATGAGTGGAGGTATGGTTATTGATACTCCTGCTATGGGTTCGGTAACTACCCCGTATGTGTGTTTGAATTGTCCGTTGAGTATTTTTGGTAAAGACTTTGGAGTTGATTTAGTGTGTCTTCACTTAGATCAACTTGATGTTATTCTTGGGATGAATTGGTTGGAATTCAATCGTGTCTATATTAACTGTTTTGACAAAATGGTTATTTTTCCTGAATCTGATGATGAAGGAGACTTGTTTATGACTGCTAAGCAAGTGAAGGAATCAATGCAAGATGGTGCGAAAGTATTTATGTTGATGGTAACTTTGAACATTGGTGAAAATGGAGCAAGTGATGCTTTACCAATTGTCCGTGATTTTCCGGAAGTTTTTCCTTATGAGATAAGAGATTTACTACCGGAACGAGAAGTGGAGTTTACGATCGACTTAATTCCTGGAACTAGTCTGATATCGATGGCTCCATATCGTATGTCCGTATCAGAATTGAAAGAGTTGAAGATTCAACTTGAATACCTACTTGAGAAGAGGTTTATTCGTCCGAGTGTGTCACCATGGGGTGCACCGGTTTTGTTGGTTAAGAAGAAAGAAGGTTCTATGAGACTCTGTGTGGACTACAGACAATTGAACAAGGTGACTATCAAGAATAAGTATCCACTTCCGAGGATTGATGATTTGATGGATCAGTTGGTTGGTGCAAGTGTGTTCAGTAAGATAGACCTGAGATCTAGGTATCATAAGATTCGCGTGAAGGCCGAGGATATTCAGAGGACAATTCAATCACTTGAGGATCTTTTGAGAGCTTGTGTGTTGGAGAAGGGAGGATCTTGGGATAGCTACTTACCTTTGATTGAATTTACTTGCAACAACAGTTTTCATTCGAGTATTGGTATGGCACCGTTTGAGGCATTGTACGGTAGACGGTGTAGGACGCCATTGTGTTGGTATGAGTCGGGAGAGAATTTTGTGGTTGGACCAGAGATAGTCCAGCAGACTACTGATAAGATTAAGATGGTTCAAGAGAAGATGAAGATTTCCCAGAGTCGTCAAAAGAGTTATCATGACAAGAGGAGGAAAACACTTGAATTTCAGGAGGGAGATTGTTGCACCCCAAAATTTGACCAACATTTATTTAACCATCAAGAGTTATATGAGGCTATGAAGCTAGCCAAGAGGGTTATTCAAATGTTCAAAGGTTGATACTTTTGTCAGAGAACTCAAGAGATCCTCAGAGGAATTGGTTGAAACCAAGGTTGTGTGCCTCATAACTTGAGAGTTGTGGGAGCTCCTCAGATGATTCTGAGACTATGAGAATGTACTTGAAGCTTTGAGAAAGCTTATTAGATGTCTTGAAAGTCATCATGAAGCCTAGAGAGATCATTGTACAAGAATTCAGAAGATTCAACCATGAGTGGTAGAATTAGGGTTTGGCTGGGTCAACCCTAGGTCAACTGAAGATTTGGAGAAGGTTGAGACCTAATCCATGAGCCATGTGATCATGGAATGGTGTATTGAGATACTATAAGGATGATTCCTAGACCAACTCATCATGATTGAGGAGTTTGAGAAGTTTTAAGCTAGGGTTTCTAAGGGTTGTCAGTGTAAAATCCCCTAGTTTAATCCCTATCTTCAAGGCAATGTAGCTCAAGATGTGATTGTCATATCATCTTCCCCACAAAATGAATGTTATAGAGCTTGTTCTTAGCTTTAATTTGAGTGGTGGAAGTCCTTGATAGGATTTGTAGAGCTCAAGTTATGGTTTTGACAAATTACAGGTCATCTGAGGTATGTGAATCTGGGTCCTTAAAAGTCACCCAACTTGCAGACAACTTTTTCCCTAGTAGGATGATTCCTATGGATTCTTGGTCAAAATTAATGTTGAAGAGCATCTTCTTAGATTTCTAGAGAGTACTAGAAGTCCTTGATAGGATTTGTAGAACTCAACTTATGGCTTTGACAAGCCAAGGGCATTTTGGTCATTTGGAGGTTATAGGTCATTTCAAGCATAAGGCCATATCTCCTACTTTCAAGCTTCAAATGGAAAAATATTAAACATAAAACTTGCTTAGAATGATGTTTTAAGGCTAGTAGTGAGGTCATGAGATGTTGAAAAGGCTCATATCAAAAAGTGATAAACATGGCCTAAAAATGAGGCATAAGTTAATTAAAGTGAATTTGAAAAATGGAAATCCCAAGTTATAAGTCCAAACCATGTCATGTAATAGGTCATTTTGACTCCAAATGACATTCTAAGAACAATGGTTCAGCCACAATTTTGATTTGAGGCTTGCATCATAGGGCTGCTTTGGAATTTGATTACTTGCATCTTAAGGTACCAAACTAAAACAAGGCAAAACTCAATAAACAAGGAAGATATGCATTGTAACTTACCCTAAATCTCATGTGGGGATAAATTCAAGTCAGTTACCAAGGTTATGAGATGCAAGGCATGAGATACCATGTAAGGAGAATGAGGATTCAAAAATACCATGACATGAAAAGATCAAATTCTCATTGGATTGTTCTAGGGGGTTCTAGATGATTCTAAACCACTCTATATATCAAGTGCAACTTGCTCAGATGCAAGGTTGGTGTTAATTGGTGTAGAGAAGAGAGAGTGAAATCCAAAAGCTTCCATTGCAAGTCACATTCAATCTCTTTATTCTTCTTCATTTCCCTCCATTTTTTCTTCACAAACCTTCTCCATAGATCTTTCTGAGTAAATGCATACTGGTTTGAAGCTCCATCCATGAAGATTTGAAGGTTGCCATTGGAAATTGCAAGAAAGCAAATCACATTCGAGTTCAAGGATACAAGCTTGCTACATCCAATCTTTTGCAAACAGAAGAAGATTCATCATCCAAGGAGTATTCTTGAAGAGTTTCAAGCCTTGAAAGCAAGGGTTTCATCATCTACCATATCAAGAAGCCATGTTTTTAAAATCCCTTTCATCTCATAATCTAGGCATGGTTAGGTTAAGTTATTAGTTTAGATTGGTTAGAGACAATTAGGTGATCAATTCTGATGAGTTTGGGAGTAATTGGTGAAGTTTCATTCATGGATGCCATTTCTTGATGGAGTAAGAATGTGTGATATAATGAGTTATAATGCAAGATTGATAGATGATTTTGATTAGGGTAATGTGAGGATCATTTTGATGCAAAGAGATTTGAGTTTGGTTGAGGTCGAAGATTGATGATATTTTGAGATTCATGGAGTTTCACTATCGGGTTTGAGTATAGAGGATCTTTCAATGAAAACCAATACCATAGGCGTGATCAGGGTGAAAAATGGATCAACTTTGTGTTTTAAATTTTGAGATTTGGTGTTGATTTGAGGCCACACGAGTTGGTAGAAGTTTGGTGCATGGAAGCTGAGTTTCATGGAAGTTGCAGCAAACCCTAGTCTCAAGGTTAGAGACGACTCCACATGCGTTGGATGAGAGCAAGACTTATTGACCACGAGCGAATCCAATGGCTCACGTTTAATTGGAATTTTGGAGGGATTCAGAAACGGAGAAACGCCGCGTTTCATTAAAACGCTCTTCTGGGCTTAAGTGAATCAATGCTATACCCACCCCCTTTTCAGGCCCATTCCAAATTTGAACTGAATATCATTACTAGTTGCACCGTGACTTTCTCAATTTCTTTATGATTTTCATTGGTTTTTCTGATTAATACATTGGGCCCAGCGCGCGTGCTATTCCCACCCCCCATTCTGGGCCCAATCACTTTATAACTGCATATCATTTCTGACTGCACCCCTTTTCATGTTTCCATATTATTTTTTACCATTTTATTTCAAACTTTAGAAAATTCATATCAAATGGAAAAATCAATATTTTTTAATGGGAGTTTTTTCCACCTTTTCATATTTTTGTATAGAAAAATATAAAATAAAAACATTTGTCATATCATGCATTTTAGTATTTTTTTGCATATTTTTCATTTTAATAGCTTTTTAATGCTTTTATATTGATATATGATTTTGTAGAATTTAGTTTAGGTAGCTCCCTTAATATTTTTAGGTCAATCTTTTTAGGGTAGTTAGATATATGTTTTAGGTTCCCCCTGGATTAATTCCATATTTTTGTGATGATTTTTAGGATAGTTTTGATTAGATGCTATTAGGTTGTGTAGAATTAGGTTAAACTTCAACATAGGTCCACAATAACTTTAGAATTTTTGGTTTTTAGGACAAATTAGACTATGGGGCCTATATTGGTATTAAGGGTAGGTATGTAGGATCCCTTAGAAATTATATTAGGATTTAATATAGTAGTATGCTATTTTTAGTTGATTTTTGTATTGGCTGATTGTTTGTGTTGCCTTTAGGGCATGTTTGCTTTAGTTGCTTTGCTTTGTTGGGCTTGGAGAGCTTGATCTTGTTCTAAGGAGCATTGAGGAGCATAGTAGAAGACTTGAAGATGGATTGAGGAGCTTGAGAGCTTGGTCTTATTTCCTTTTTTGTTGTTTTAGGGTTAAGGATTAGGAAGAGTTTAGACTTAGATAACTTCTTTCTCAAACATGGATGGTATCTTTCACCTCCATTCCTCCCTATGATTCAAAGTCCTTCCATGGTACACACCTCTCTCCTTTGGAGGGATAAGTGATGTACCTAGGAAGTAGAACTTTTGAGGGAACCATTCCCTTGATGTTGAACCCTTATAGGTCACCTTTGGTGGTCAATAGGCAGTTCAATATCCCCCAGCTTATCCAGTAAGTGTTTTTCTCTGGTTTGATTATTTTGAGAGATGCAGAGCTTGAGCTTGAAGATGAAGACTTCATTGAAGAGTATTGAAGAGGATGAATCCTTGAGTATTGCCATTCCAGCTGAAGCTTGAAGAGCAACAAGAGCAAGTTGATACTTGAAGACCCCTGAAGATTAGGTAAAGCCTGAAGGTGGAGCTGATCAAGAAGCTGAAGCTTAAGGGAGAAGATAAGTTGAAACTTATGTTGTAGGGTTGAAACCTGGAAAAGCAATTGTTATTTGTCAAGAGTGATTTGAAGTCTGAAGACTGAGTTGCTGCTGGAAAGCTGAAGCCTGAGGTTGAGAGAGGAGTTGATCTGCTTTTCTTTTTCTTTTCTGTATTGATGTGTTTTGTTTGACTTGTCTGATGCATTAGAATAAGTCCATATCTAGAATAGGTAGAATCTAGGAGCATGATTGCACTAGAGGTTGAGTTGCTCCCTCTGCTTGTATTGTTACTGTGTGGCTTTGCTTGCGGGTATTCGGTAGAGCCCAGCTCCCTTGCCCATGTGGTTTGTTTGCCTGATGGCATTTTATTTCATTTTATCTGTATGATTGCAGTTTACTGTTTATTGCTTGATAGCATGTTGTTTATATTTCAGTATGATTACTGTTATTTCATTCTGGCTTGAGGTTGAGATGAGCTTGTGGAGGCTGAAGCCCCACACACATTTTCTCCCTCACTTGCATTGCATGCATTTTACTGTTAAGCTGATGCTTTGTCTGTTTTGGTGTACCATTGACATGATCCCTTAGGACTCTCATTTCCTTTGATAAGGACTTGATGATAGAATCTTAGGTTGAAACCTATGCATGACAACTTCTAGGAGTTCCCTGTTCAAACCTCGACCATAGGATGAATCCATGGCATGAGAACAGTAGGACTTGATAGTCTCCCTCCTAGTTGGGCCTGTTCTCTTCTCATCTCAAAACAGTTTAAGATACAGTAATCATGAATGATTTCTTTCGTACGTTACGAGCCTTAAGCTATCTGAGAAAGGATTGTGGGAGAGTTTCTTTTCCACAGTCTGGATGTTTAGTATGGTACCCTTTGGGTGACATGCGACGCATTCACTCTCAGGTCATAGTCTCTAGTGCGATTGAAATTGCAAACACAATAAAAAACACTTCTTTCGTAAAAGACAGGAAATAAACCGTAGTTTCCCGAACTACGTATGCTCTGATCTCTCATGCCTGTTGAGAGTACGTAGGCACAAGATGGCGTTGTCTTGGCGAGCTACCTTCCCCCATAATCCTTCGTAGGCCGAACTACGTTGACTCTGATTTCTCATTCTCTGATGAGAATACGTAGGCATAAAGCGCGATGCTTTGCCGAGTCATTTTTCTTTTCTTTTTCAGCCAGCCTTGATAGGTAGATAGAATAAAACCAACCCGTCCAAGTAAACACAACAAGCGAGGATCCCGTCGAGTACGACGGACGTGAGGGGTGCTAATACCTTCCCCTTGCGTAACCGACTCCCGAACCCAGACAATGGTTGCGACGACCTTGTCTTACCCTTTTTCGTCAGGTTTTTCCGATCGTTTCCTTTCCCGCTCTGAGGGATAAATAACGAAAGGTGGCGACTCTTCTGTTGTGCCGGCACCTTATTTTCGCGCAAGCGACAGCTGGCGACTCTGCTGGGGACCGAACCCAGAATCTCTGGTTTTCTGGTTCCCTATGCGAGTCAATCCTAACGCTTGTATGTTTACTTGTTGGGTTGCGTTTATTTATCGCATTTTACTTCTCGCACTTTATTTCCCGCATTTTATTTCCAGTTCGATATGATTATCTGTGCTGTTGTGGGATGGGAGTTCTGATGAGTGAGAAGCCAGACCCAGGCTTGAGTGCACCATAGACTTAGAGTGGAAATTAGTGGGCGCGTGCTTGCTTTGCAGGCACTAGTGTCTCATGAAATCCACGCTCAGACGAGGTTCATCCGGTTGGCTTCACTTTCAAACCTTTGGGTTGAGACGGTTGCTGGTTTGGTGGATTGTCGACTATGGGGACCGATCATTTGTGATTCAGCTAAGTGAGGCCGCTTCATGAGCTGGTGATGCCACACCTTCTGGGTATCGTATCACCCCTCTTGAAAGTCTGTGACGCTGATGAACGCATAGGATGTCGTACCTTGAGTCAGTTTAGGTCCATACCTGTGAGTGGGATTGGGTTTATTGCAGGAAACTTTGACCTTCAGATTACCTGGTTTTCTTGACAGTGAATCAGTTTTGTTGGAACCAGGGTTTCCCAGTTGCAGATATGTCTGTTCTTGATAGAGCAGGTTTTGATCAGAGGATCTTATCATCAGGTGTATGGCTGTTCTTGATAGAGCAGAGTATTGTCATTAGTTGTTTGTTCTTGATAGAGCAGATTTTTGATTGGGGTCTGAAGATCTCGTTAGCAGATGTTGTTTGTTCTTGATAGAGCAGATTTTTGGGGTCTGAAGATCTCATCAGCAGATGTTGTTTGTTCTTGATAGAGCAGATTTTTGAGTGGGGTCTGAAGATCTCATCCGCAGCTGTGTGTTTGTTCTTGATAGGGCAGATTTGTGATTTGGGGTCTGAAGACTTCATCAGCAGATATTTCTTGATCATACATCAGAGGTCCTTATTATCAGACATTTTTTCTTGACAGAGCAGAATTATGATCCTGTGTATATGGTCCTATCAGATGGTTGTTCTTGGCAGATCAGATTTGTGGTCCTACACCGGGGTTTTCTTCTCAGATGCAGTGGTTGTTCTCGATAGAGCAAGATTATGGTTTTGTTGACACAGAATCTCCACAGCACCAGTTACCCGGATATATTATTGCATGATTGCATTTTGCATTAGTTTGCATGTTCATTTGCATTTCATTAACGTGTGTCTGTGTTGCAGGTACCGTTTTTCCCGATCCAGGATTTCTTGCCTCCTATTGAATTGTTATGGGCTCTCTCAGGAAGACCGTGGCTTACAAGTTCCCTACCCCTGATGTGGCTAAGTTGACTGGTTTGATAGCTCTAGCAGGTGATTCTGTGAAGGATGAGTTCAGAAAATCTTATGGCAGGTTGCTCAGTTTGGTTTGCAAGCCTTCTGTGTTTGAGTTGAATGGGTTGCATGCTCTGCTGCAGTTTTACGACCCTCCGCTGAGATGTTTCACTTTTCAGGACTTCATTCTCGCACCTACGCTAGAAGAGTATGCTAATTTGCTAGGTGTGCCTATCAAGAGGCAGATGCCTTTTGTCCGCATGGATGCTGAGCCTGATCTGGCTGGTTTAGCTTCTTCACTTTATTTGGACGCCTCCGAGTTAGTATTGACTAGTTGGAACAAGGTTCCTGGGTTCTCCTTGCAGTTTTTGGTGGTTAAGGCTCAGCAGTGTGCCAAGGACGCGTTCAATGCCATCCTCGCTCTATGCATATATGGCATTATCCTGTTCCCCAACATGCCCGATTTTGTAGACTTTGATGCGTTTCACATCTTTGCTTCAGGGAATCCAGTCCCTACCCTGATCGGAGATGTCTATCACTCAGTCCACTACAAGAATGAGAACCGGAGAGGGAAGAATGTCTCATGCTGCGTACCCTTGCTGTACAAATGGCTTGAAAGTCATCTGCCCAAGAGGGGTCCTTTTGTCTTGTCTGCAGCCACAGTTGAGTGGCCTGAGCGTCTGATGAGTTTATCTGCAGAGGATATTGATTGGTTCGACAGAGACAGGTTGGGTACTGAGGTGATCTTCAGTTGCAGCGGGTTTCCAAATGTACCTTTGATAGGTAGGAAGGGCTGCATAAACTACAATCCGTCGTTGTTGGTTCGCCAGTTCGCGTATGCTTTGAGGAATCCGCCGAAGGATGAAGAGGTACAGGAATCTATGTACCTCACTGGTACTCTAGAGGGGGATTTGTTGTCCAAGCTTCAGCGTGCGTGGAATAGTATCGGTAAGCGAGGAAAGCCTTTGCTAGGAAAAAGCAACAATCAAGCCTACCCTCCGTATTTGAATTGGATTAGAGCCAGGGCCAATGCTATAGGGATGCCGTTTCCTGAAGCCAAGCCAGAAAGTCCTCCAACAATCGAAGAGCCTACTACTGTGCCCATTCATCAGCATAACCAGGTATTAGCTGAGCGGGATGAATTGAAGCGGGCGAACGAAGAACTGGAGAAGGAATTAGCTCAGCTCCGAAGCGAGAGGAACGAAGTTGTTCACTCTTTCAAAAGGCAGACAAAGTTGGTGAATCAACTGGGTACATACCTGATGAAGCAGATTGCCGAGCGTGAACGCATGGGTCAAGACTTCAGGGCTGTCAACGACGTACTGGCTACGAAGAAGCAGCATTTGGACGAGGCATATCGGAGGATATCCAAGTTCGACCAGCACTGGAAGGCTTCCCTGGCCACCAGGAAAGAGCGGGAGGATAAGCTGATGCTGCAGATCTCCAAGCTGGAAGCCGAGGTGAAGGACAGTGAACAGAGGTTTGATGAAGAAACCGCCCGCAGATACGCCGCCGAAGGCCAACTCAACAAAGCTCTCGCAAACCTGAAGGAGCGCAAGCTGACGTTTGAGTCCAAAAAGCGGAAATTAGAAGATTGCTTCGGCGAAGGAGCATGGGAAGGTTCGATTGAAGGACTTCAGTATACCATTGTGCAGAGGGAATTACTCGTCGAAGGGTTGCTCACTCTGCCAGATCATCCAGAGACGAAGGAGTTATTAGTAGAGTATCACGCCCGTGGCCGTACTTGACTAGTTGTATTCCTTTTGTTTTGATCCTTGTTGTATGCTGACCATCACCAGGCTTGTTGGCTGAGGTCACGCTGTTGATTTGTCTTGTACTTGCTGATGCTATGTACTGCCTTGATAGGCTTTCCTTTATATATGAGATTGATGTTTCCATGATTGGGCTCAGACTTCTTCTTCTTATTATTATCAGCACTGGCACTCAGGCACTAGGATCGGGGGAAATCTCCCAAACACACAGACACACGCATGCACCTGCATGAAGCATTTGCATGGCGTACATTTTGTTGTTTTTCCTAACCTTTAGTATTACCAGGTTTTTCAGGTTTACAGGTTCCAGACTGTTTCCGGTGACTCCAGGATTGATCAGAGACTAATTCACCGTTATCCAACTCGAGCTAATCAGACCAGGATCATGGACCAAGTGCAGACAGATGTTCAGGAGCTCCGCGAGAGGATGGATCGCTTTATGGAACTTATGCAGGTGGTCGCCAATGGTCAGGATCAGCTCCGGACTTTGGTTCAGCCTTTGATCTCCAGGGTTGATAGCAACGACATACTTCATGGCGGGGCTGTGCCTACTCCTCCACCAGTTGATACTCCGCAGAATGGTGTCCCTGTAGCCGGGGGCAATGGCAGTGCTAATGGCAATGTGATGGCCAACATCGGATTCAATACGACAGGCGTCGGTCATGGGAGTCTGGGAGCTAATGTCAACATCGGGCCGGCCAACGGCAATGCTGGCGTCGGGAATCTGTTGGTGCCTCAACCATGGCTTGAGGATCATCAGGATGATGTGTTTTCTCAAAGAGGTGCAGAAGGGGAGCTGAATGCTAAAGCGCGGCTCAGATTCAAAGCACTTGAAGATAAAGTGAGAGATATTGAGACTCAGAATACTTTGGGCGTTGATATGTCCAAGCTGGGTCTAATCGCTGATTTCAAGGTACCTCTTAAGTTCAGGGTGCCTGACTTTGAGAAGTATAAGGGTACTACTTGCCCTCGTGTCCACCTCCGATTGTACTACAGGAAGATGTCTGCCTATTTAGAAGACGAGAAGTTGTTGATGCACTTCTTCCAAGATAGTCTTTTCGGACCATCCCTCGAGTGGTACATGGGCTTGGAGCCCACTAGCGTGCGCACATGGAAAGATCTCGCTGAAGCGTTTGTCCTCCACTACCAGTACAATAGCGACTTGGCCTCGAACCGAGTTCAGCTCCAGAACCTTTCGCAGAGGAATAATGAAGGATTTAAGGAGTACGCCCAGCGGTGGCGTGAGTTGGCTGCTTGGGTTCAACCGCCGATGGTTGAGCGCGAGCTCGTGCAGATGTTTGTTGCTACCCTCCCAGGGGTCTACTATGAAAAGTTAGTCAGCGGTATGTCTGGGACGTTCTCAGCTCTCATTACCATGGGCGAGCATGTCGAGAATGGTATCAAGATCGGGAAAATTCAAGGTGAATCATCCTCAGTTGGAGGAGGTGGAAAGAAACCTTATGCTGGTAAGCGACGAGAAGGAGAGACGAGCGCTGTGACCAATGCTCGGAGAAAGGGCAAGGGCCCTCAGCAACAGATAGCCAGTATAAATATCCCAGAAGCTCCGCAGCAGCAGCAGCAGCAGCCGCAGCAACAGAATCAACAGGGATATAGAAAGTACCAGAATCGGACATCTTTGGCAAACCGTCACTTCGAAGCACCGCCCATGTCGTATGCGCAGCTCTTGCAGACCTTGCTTCAGCTTCAGTTGGTTCAAAAGAGGACAATGGCTCCCTTGACAGGGACACCTCCACCAGGGTACGACGCAAATGCCACTTGCGATTTCCATACAGGGGCACTAGGCCATACAATCGAGATCTGCAAAGCCTTTAAGCACAAGGTGCAGGACCTGGTAGATGCCAAGATTATCAACTTCTCTGATAATGTGCCCAATGTCACAAAGAACCCTATGCCGAATCATAGGGGAGGCAGAGTAAACGCCATTATCGAAGAAGAGAGCGCAGATCTGTTGACTGATGTTAAAGACCTAAAGACGCCGCTTAGTTTCGTCAAAGCTAAGTTGTTGAAGGAAGGGTTCTTTCCAGGATGCGGAGAGTTATGCTTGGACTGTGCTACGCATTCTGATGGATGTGACCAGCTGGTAGAAGGAATCCAAAGTCTGATGACTGAGGGTATTTTGCAGTTCAGCCGGAGGGCTGAAAGTGTATCAGGAGAGGTAGTGTTGAAGCAGGCCGATGAAGTCGCCACCATCACCATCCCTCGCCGGCCAATTACTATTTCTGCGCCCCGACCGCCTACGATCACTATTACCAAAGCTGGGCCGATCCCACTCAAGAGCACTAACGCCGTTCCATGGCATTATGGGGCTGAAGTCTATTGCAACGGTCAGAAGTTAGAGCTGGAACCGTATGGGTCGACTGTGCAGAATCTCGCAGGAATCAGTGGTATTACCTGCAGCGGAAGAGTGTTTGCACCGCCAGAGGTCGTGGCAGAGAACGGTCAGAGCTGATGCAGCTGATAAGGGTAAAAGCAAATTCGTCGAAGAGGTCCCGTGTGGGGTAGAGAAAGATTTGCTTGTCAAAGATGCCGAGGAGTTTATGCGGTTGATCAAAAAGAGCGACTACAAGATTGTAGACCATCTCCATCAGACGCCTTCGAAGATTTCTATTCTCAACTTGTTGCTGTGTTCTGAAGCACACCGTAACGCGCTACTGAAGGTATTGAACGCTGCCTACGTACCGCAAGAGATATCGGTGAATCAGCTAGAAGAGGTGGTAGCCCACGTCAATGCTGGCAATGAGCTAGGTTTCACAGATTTAGAGCTGACGCCTAAAGGGAGAGATCACAACAGCGCCTTGCACATCTCGATAGAGTGTAGTTGCACAATCATGTCGCATGTCCTGGTGGACACGGGTTCGTCGCTTAATGTTCTTCCGAAGAAGGCATTAATGAAGTTGGACACTCGTGGATTGCTTTGCACACCCAGTGATCTGGTGGTAAAGGCGTTTGACGGAACTAAATGCCACGTTTTCGGGGAGGTGACCCTGCCAATCCAAGTTGGCCCGGAAACGTTCGATACGGTCTTTTATATCATGGACATCATGCCTGCCTACAGTTGCCTCTTGGGCCGGCCATGGATCCATGCTGATGGTGCCATGACCTCCACGTTGCACCAAAAGCTCGAATATGCTGTCGGAGGAAGCATAGTGACCGTATGCGGTGAGAAGGACATAATGGTGAGCCATTTGTCATCCTTTAAGTATGTTAAAATGGATGGCGAAATCCATGAAACTCTCTGCCAAGCATTTGAAGCCGTCAAGGTGAAAGAGGTAGCTCCTGTCGTCACAGAGAAGCCAGAGATGAATCTATCCTCATTCAAAGAAGCTCGGGCCGTCGTCGAAGCCGGATCCACCCCAGGATGGGGGCATATTTTGGAAATACCGAACAAGCAGGATAAGTTTGGATTGGGGTATTCTCCTGAAGCTGAAGCTTCTTCTTCTTCGTCTAGCAGTGCGTCACAGGGTAAGGGGCCGATCCTATTTACCAGTGGCGGAGTGATCTTCGAAAGCATCAACGCGGCATCTGAAGACAGCGGGGATAACGATTGTGATCTCGACTCTTGGATTCAGCCAAGCAAGCCGGGCAAGCGCCTCAACAATTGGACCATCAAGGATATCATCCAGCTGACAAGTGAAGAGTAATGATTTACTTTTTTTCAATCATTGTACAACCCTATGTCCTACCCGGGGCATAGCAGTTTTATTGTCAGGGCCTTGTTGGATTATGTACATGCATTTTGTTAATAAATCAAAGGCGTTTTCTTCGTATTCAAATATTGTGATCTCTGTTATTCCTGTTTTATATTTGTTTTGAAAAACAGTAAAATGGCAATGGGGTTTGTGCTAACCTGCATATTCTTGTCTTGAACTTAACCCTTGTTATTGCAGGATCCACATAACAGACGACATCGACTTTGGACCTTCTACGGCTCACTTCGACTTCGATTGCCCAATCTATCAAGCCGAAGAAGAGATTGATGAAGACGAAGACCTTCCTGAAGAGTTGGCCCGCTTGTTGAAACAAGAGGAAAAGGTTATTCTGCCTCACGGAGAGGAGATCGAGATCGTAAATCTGGGTTCTGAAGAGCTCGTCATAAATGTCAGGATAGGGGCTGCATTGCAGAATGATGTCAAGCAGAGATTGGTCGAGATGCTTCGAGAGTATAGTGACGTCTTTGCTTGGTCATACGAAGATATGCCCGGATTTGACACGGACATCGTGGTCCACCACTTGCCGCTGCAAGAAGATTGCCCTCCCGTTAAGCAGAAGCTTAGGAGGACGAGACCAGATATGGCCGTTAAGATCAAAGAAGAAGTGCAGAAACAGCTTTATGCGGGCTTCTTAGCGGTCGCCACTTACCCTCTGTGGGTCGCCAACATAGTGCCTGTACCGAAGAAGGACGGTAAGGTACGCATGTGCGTCGATTATCGGGATTTGAATAGGGCGAGCCCTAAAGATGATTTCCCGTTACCTCATATCAATGTGTTGGTCGACAACACAGCCCAGTTCTCCGTGTTTTCGTTCATGGATGGCTTCTCCGGTTACAACCAGATCAAGATGGCGCCGGAGGACATGGAGAAAACGACGTTTATCACCCCCTGGGGAACGTTTTGCTATAAGGTAATGCCCTTCGGTCTGAAGAACGCAGGGGCCACTTACCAACGAGCAATGGTAACTTTGTTTCATGATATGATTCATCATGAGATTGAGGTCTATGTTGATGACATGATTGCGAAGTCCCAAACGGAGGAAGAGCATCTGGTCAACTTATTGAAGCTTTTTGAGAGGCTTAGGAAATTCAGGTTGTGGCTGAATCCTAATAAATGCACTTTCGGAGTGCGGTCCGGAAAGTTGTTGGGGTTTATCGTTAGCGAACGAGGCATCGAGGTTGATCCTGCGAAAATAAAAGCCATTCAAGAAATGCCAGCGCCGAAAACAGAAAAAGAAGTTCGTGGTTTCTTGGGCCGAATAAACTACATTGCAAGGTTTATCTCTCAGCTCACGGCCACTTGTGAACCAATGTTCAAGCTTTTAAAGAAAGATCAGGCGATTACTTGGAATAAGGATTGCCAGAAGGCATTCGATAAGATAAAGCAGTATCTTCAAGAACCTTCAATCTTGATACCCCTAGTAGCTGGACGACCATTAATCATGTACTTGACCGTTCTTGAGAACAGTATGGGGTGTGTTCTCGGTCAGCACGACGAGACGGGCAGAAAGGAGCATGCCATTTACTACTTGAGTAAAAAATTCACTGAGTGTGAATCTCGATACTCGATGCTGGAGAAGACGTGTTGTGCACTAGCTTGGGCTGCCAAACGTCTACGACATCACATGCTCAATCACACCACTATGCTGATTTCGAAGATGGATCCGACCAAGTACGTCTTCGAGAAGCAAGCTCTTTCGGGCAGGATTGCCAGATGGCAAATGGTGTTAACAGAATATGATATTCAGTACATGTCCCAAAAGGCCATCAAGGGAAGCGTATTGTCTGATTACCTTGCCGAGCAGCCGATCGAGGACTACCAGCCGATGAAGTTTGAATTCCCTGACGAGGATATCATGTTTCTCAAAGCGAAGGATTGCGATGAGTCGTTGCCCGACGAGGGGCCAGATAGGAAATCCCAGTGGAAGTTGATATTCAATGGGGCGGTTAATTCCTATGGAAGTGGCATCGGGGCTATCATCACGACTCCCCACGGATCCCACATCCCGTTTACTGCGAGACTGACGTTTCCAGTCACCAACAATGAGGCGGAGTACGAAGCATGCATCATGGGTCTAGAAGAGGCAATTGATTTGAGAATCAAGAACCTAGACGTATATGGTGACTCGGCGCTTGTGATCAACCAAATTAAAGGGGAGTAGGAGACTCGTCAATCAAATTTGGTGTCGTACATGAATTATGCCAGGAGGCTGCTTCCGTTCTTCGATCGAGTGGAACTCCATCATGTGCCCAGAGCGGAAAATCAGATGGCCGATGCCTTAGCCACGTTGGCTTCAATGTATAAAGTCAATTTTTGGAATGAGGCTCCAAGTATTGTCATTTCCAGTCTTGATAGACCGGCATTCGTCTTTGCAATCGAGGATGCCGCTGACGGCAAGTCATGGTTCCATGACATCCAGACCTTCCTTATGACTAAGGAATATCCTGCGGGTGCGTCAACCCAGGATAAGAAGACTTTGAGGAGGCTGTCTGGAAATTTTTATCTCAATCCTGATGGAGTGTTGTATAAGAGAAACCACGATCTCGTGCTACTCAGATGTGTAGATGAGAAAGAGGCGAGTATGCTCATGGAAGAAGTCCATGAAGGCACATTTGGTACGCACGCCTGCAGGCATGCCATGACGAGAAAGATCCTGAGACCAGGATACTACTGGCTGACGATGGAGTCAGATTGCTTCAGATTCGCGAAAAGATGTCATAAATGCCAGATTTATGCTGATAAAGTTCATGTGCCGCCGTGCCCGTTGAATGTCATGTCCTCCCCGTGGCCGTTCTCCATGTGGGGCATCGACATGATAGGCAAGATCGAGCCCACTGCATCTAACGGTCATCGCTTCATCCTGGTAGCTATCGACTACTTCACCAAGTGGGTGGAGGCAGCCTCGTACGCTAATGTGACCAAGCATGTGGTAGCTAAATTCATAAAGAGGGATATCATCTGTCGTTACGGGATTCCCGAGCGGATCATTACTGATAATGGTTCGAATTTGAATAACAAGATGATGAAGGAGCTGTGCCAGAGCTTCAAGATTGAACACCACAACTTATCTCCTTACCGGCCGAAGATGAATGACGCCGTTGAAGCGGCCAACAAGAACATAAAGAAGATTGTTCAGAAGATGGTTGTAACCTACAAAGATTGGCACGAGATGCTACCATTTGCATTGCACGGTTATCGTACGACGGTACGTACGTCAATCGAGGCAACTCCTTTCTCCTTGGTGTACGGTATGGAAGCTGTCCTACCGTTAGAAGTGGAGATCCCTTCTTTGCGAGTTTTGGTTGATGTGAAACTCGACGAGGCAGAATGGATTACGAATCGTCTGAACCAACTCAGCCTGATGGACGAGAAGAGGTTGGCATCGATTGCGTTTGGTCGTCTGTACCAAAGCCGAATGAAGAAAGCTTATGATAAGAATGTGCGTCCTAGAAGCTTTCAGACGGGTGATCTCGTCCTGAAGAAGATTCTTCCGCCACACTCCGATCACCGGGGCAAGTGGACACCGAATTACGAAGGTCCGTATGTCGTCAGCAAGGTCTTCTCGGGAGGAGCTTTGTTGTTATCCACGATGGATGGTGAAGATTTTGCATCCCCGGTGAACGAGGACGCAGTTAAAAAATACTTTGCTTGAAAGCGACCCGCTGGACAAAAAAGAAAGAGTCCAGGCAAAAAAGGGGCATCCCGGCGAACCAAAAACAAAATAAAAGGTTCGGGAAAAAAGTAGGGATATAAATTGGAAAAATGTACACCCGCGAAGTCGAAAACCTACACTGGGCAGCTTCGGCAAAAAAGGGTATCCCGGTGAACTGAAAACCCGCAAAGGGCGGTTCACGCAAAAGTTAGGGATTGAATAAGCAAATGACTGCGTTCCGCGTGTGGACTTTCATTGTTTAGTGGTTTGGAGGACCTGAGGGTCGTTTATCTGAATCAATCTCTTCCGAAGCTGAAGCGTCGGAGAAGTATCAAAGTCGAGTGGGTCTTAGAGGGATCAACTCATGGTGTTCGTCTACGCCTCGTTGCCGACATTTGTATATACTGATGTATATTTATGTTTTATTTTTGCGCAGCTTCCGCATTCCAGGAGCTTGCATCTGTTGTAAAACGTTTTTACCCATTCAGGGGTCGTTATCAATAAAATGCATACTATTCAGCTATTCTGTTTGTCTGTTTAGCATTTATCTGTTTTGTTTGCGAAAAAGAACGCCGATGTTTTTGATAAAATGCACATACATAAACCTACTGGCCTAGGCCATTGATTGTTGAAACAATTAATTACTTGAATATTGGCACGAGATAATAACCTGGATAGGTCCCTTTGAGAAGGGTATCTTGTTTGTTTTGTTTGTGTTGTTACAGGTGTAGCATATTCCAGACAGTGGGTCGTGCGCATCCCCGAAGCAGGACGAATCCTCTTTCTCCAACAGAGTTCAGTAGCCTCTCCCCGCAGAGTCTGAACGCGAGATCGTGAGCATTGATATGTCTCCCCAGGCAGAGATGATTCTCTTCCCTAAGCAGATACGTCCTGAAGGAACGTCATCTCCTCAGCTGAGTCACGCGCCGAAGCATGAATTCATTCCCCTAGCACCGGGTCACAAGTGCAGGTTTCATAGAAGTGTTCACGCGCCGAAGCATGATTTCTCCCCCAGCACCGGGTCACAAGTGCAGGTTTCGTAGGAAACTACTCGTACGCCGAAGTATGCAGCAACTGATGGTGCTAGACTGAAGTCTCCAGCGAAATCGAAATTCCCCACCAGAGTTGTACTCCCCCCCGAAGTCGGATGATTCCTTCTTCCCCAGCGGAATTGAAATTCCTCATCAGAGTCGTACTCTCTCTAGTGAAGCGGTTGGGACCATGATGGGTTTTCCCTAGCAGAGCGTTGAACAGCTGATGATGTATCTCCCCCCAGAGTCGTACTCTCTCCAGCGAAGCAGAATGATTTCTTCTTCCCCAGCCGAGTTTGCAGATCCCCCAAGAGAGCCGAATCCTTGGAAGTTGTTCAGACCATGATTGGTTTTCCCCCAGTGGAGTATTGAGCAGCCAAAGTCATTTCACCACAGAGTTATCATCCCCAGAAGAGTAGCCAAGAGGGCCATGCAGTTTATTCCTGCGATTGATATCGCTTTCTCTCAGCAGGTCCAGGTTCTCGTAGAGCTTCGACCCCCTGCAGCAGTCAACTGAAGTTGTTTTCCCCGCAGCAGTCAACTGAAGTTGTGTCCCCTGCGGAGTCCAATTGATATTGGCGTGACCATGTTCTCCTCAGCAGGATGATTCCTCTATTTGAGTAGTTCTTCCCCCTTGACAGGAGGATTTCCCCTTCGGCATTTATTTTTGCTAACGGGATTGCAGCATTGCTCATGATTGCATAGCATTTAGCATAAACACATAGCATTTCCACCGTGTGGAGCATGGCGCCGAAGCATATGCATAATAAACATGATCTAGGTTGCTACCGTTCTTGTTTTGCAGGTGTTCCGCCGAAGGATCAGTTGATCAGGATGATTCCTGACTTTCTCCCCAACGAAGTCGCTTGCTCAAGATGATTTTTGAGGTC
This sequence comes from Lathyrus sativus, assembly GCA_963859935.3. Taxonomy (NCBI): domain Eukaryota; kingdom Viridiplantae; phylum Streptophyta; class Magnoliopsida; order Fabales; family Fabaceae; genus Lathyrus; species Lathyrus sativus. Next base: position 236,877 of record OZ012737.1, read on the forward strand.
CCCAGCGAAGTCTTCAGTTCAAGATGATTCTTGAATTCCTCAGCAGGGCCGTTTGCTTAAGATGATTCTTAAGACCCCAGTAGGGTCCCCAGTGAAGGTTGCCCAGGATGATTCCTGAAGCCCCAAGAGAGCCGAATCCTTGGAAGCTGCTCAAGCCATGATTGGTTTGTCCCCGACAAGAGTTGCCCAGGATGATTCCTGGAATCCCCAACAGAGTATTCGCTCAGGATGATTCCTAGAGTCTCCAGAATGGTTCTCGGTTCAAGATGATTCTTGAAGGTCCCCGATGGAGTTATTTGCTCAAGATGATTCTTGAAGTCCTCAGCAGAGTTGATGCATCCAGAATGATTTATGGACCCCCGGAGCAGAGTTGCTTGATAGTTCTCCAGATTTCCCCAACGGCGAAGCGTCATCCCCAACGAGTTTCTAACGGCGAAGTTGGAATCTCCCTTGAAGACTCCATGATTGAAGTCCGACCGTGTTAATGAAGCAGTTCTCTCAGCTGATGCGGAGTGCCTGATGGCAGAGGTTTAGATATTCCCAATTGGCTCATGATTGACCAAGAATTCTATTCCCGACTTGCTGATGAAGTCCGGCTGATGCCCGACAGTAATGCGGAATGCCTGATGGCATGATTAACTTGATGGTTGAAGTCCGGCTGATGCCCGACAGTTTCTTTGAATGCCTGATGGCATGATCAACCTGATGGTCGAAGTCCGGCTGATGCCCGACAGTGTTCTTGGAGTGCCTGATGGCATGATCGACTATGTACTACCGGTTACCGTGTGACCAATTCCCCAATGAAGTTTCTTCACCCTGACGGCGAGGTCAGACGATGTTGGAGTGTTGACGGCGAGGTCAGATTATGTTGAGTACTTGACGGCGATGTCGGGTGTTGCTCAGAGTTATGTTTGTTTGGCGGCGATGTCAGACCCTTTGTGGCTCCAACGGCGATGTTGGATATTTGTTTCTCAGAGTTTGTAGCTCCAGCGGCGATGTTGGATGTTTGTTTTGACGGCGAGGTCAGATTATTTTAAGTTCTCCAGCGGCGATGTTGGGCATGTTTGTTTCCGACGGCGATGTCAGATTGATTTAGTTCTCCAGCGGCGATTGTAACAGCCCAATTTTGATTAACTAATTAATTTATTTATTGGAATTATTTTAATTATGGGATAGTGTAATAATATATTAAGTCTACATATTATGCAATTTTATCATTTGGAGAGTTTTGGAAAAAAAATTAAGTTGGAAATATTTTGGATATTCTTAATTAATGGTTAAGTGGATAATTTATGGAAAATGATTGAAAAAAATATATTATGGAGGAAATAGAATGGAAAGAAATATAAAGAATAGAAATAGAAAGAAAAGGAGATAAGAGTTGGTAAGAAAAAGAAAAGGGAAGAAAAAGAGAAAGAAGGAAAAGGAGGAGAAAAGAGAAGAAGAAGAAGAAGAAAAGTGTGGAAATCATCAAGAGCAACTCAAAGCTTCGATTTAATCAAGGTAAGGGTGAGAAACATTGCTATTTAATCATTGTATGCTATTATGTATGTTGGGTTTGGGTTTGTGGATGTTTTTCATCACTTTCCATTTTAGGGCAAGTTGGATTAATCGGTAGAATGATGATTTAATCGGTTGAAACTTGGAAATAATGCCGTAGAATACTCGGGTAACATGTATTGATGCTGTTTATACTGATTTGGATGTGTAAGAGAGGGTTGATGATGGATTGGTGAAGGAGGAACAGAATAGGGTTCTGTTCTGCGCAGGTTCGCTGGCTCTCGCCAGGCGAGCGAAGGCGAAGCTTCACCAGGCGAAGCCTAGCGAATGTTGGCGAGTAATTATATTTAAGTCCCAGTGGACTTTGCTGGCGAGTTCGCCAAGCGAAGGTGGATAGCGAAGGTTCGTCCAGCGAAGGTGCTGGCGAATGGTGGCGAATGAAGTCAGTAGCTACTGACTTGGGCTCGCTGGGAAGTCTCGCCAGGCGAAGCCTAGCGAGTGTTCGCTGAGAGAGTTCGCCAGGCGAAGGTTCGCTGCGAGGGTTCGCCAGGCGAATGAAGGCGAATGTGACAACATTTTTCTTTTGCTGTGTTGCTCATGTGGTGAGTGTTTGATTGATTCACATAGGTTAATACCTCTATGATATGATATAGATATGATCTATTGTGATAACATGTGCTGTGGGTAGCCTTCGGGCGTGAATCCTAGAGTTATGGTATGAATGATTAATTGTAATCGGTTAAAATATATGAGAACATAATGATGATTATGTGTGTATTAATTGATGAGTTGTGAATGTTTGATTGTTGTGTACAATTATGTAATGAGTATGCATGAGAACATTTTGAATATGTGTGCATAACTTATAATTGTATGATTGGTATTACGATGTGAATACCTTGATTGTTGTGATAATTAGAGATACATGGGAATACAATGAGGAATGTATGTGTATCGTCTAATGAATTGTGAGTGCATATTTATATGCGATTGATTGTGTGAATGCATGGGAACATATGTGATATGTGTGCATTGTTGTTGAATATGATGATGATGTGTGAAATGAATACATTGATAAATGTTTGATATATGTTGTATGTGCAATCATGATGAAATTCTCGAAGGGGTGAATTATTCGAATGCATGAGATTAAGATGTCGGTCTTAAGTGCATTTGTTGTGGTTGATTGTACATGCATCATTTAGTCAAGAGGCAATGTCTGTTAGTTTCGTGGAAACTAGTGGCTTGTCCCAAACCTAGAAGTGTGGGTTTGAAGGCTTAGAGGACGGGCCTTTGTGGTTATCGGTCTAGAAGTGTGGACCCGGTTTAATGTAAAAACCGAAAAAAGATAACGGGTTATCGGTCTAGAAGTGTGGACCCGGTTTAATGTAAAAACCGAAAAAAGATAACGAGAGTCGGTACCGCATTGCATGAGTTGCATTGAGTTGTTGAGTCACATTGATATATGACATATGCATGAAGTGATGCTTATGTGTGAATGATGAGATTGTGGAAATTGTAAGTGTATACATAATGTGGGAATGCTTTGTGAATATCCATGTTTGTATATATACATGTGTGGTAAATATATATGACTAAGAGAATGAAGTGTGGTGAGAAATGTGAATATGTGTTACATGATTACCTAAATATATATAATCTTATGCTTTGATTATTATGGTTATATTTCTCACCCTTCTGCTGTTTTATAATGCTCTATGAGGCATTGCAGATTAGGATGCTGGAGTCCTTTTGTGAAGTTAGTCTTCATTCTTTTGAGTCGGCTGCTCTGATATGTAACACCGGGTAGTTAGACTAGTATAGTCATTCTTTTGTGATACATTGCGATGTATCAGCTGATGTGGTTTTGTAATCTAACTGAGATGATGTATTAATTTGGATTAGCTTGTGTGTACGTGGATTAATATTTTGAAAACGATTAAATGATTTGATCTTCCGCTTAATTTTGAAAATGTTACATATCTTATGGAGAAAAATGTTAAAGAGTTTTGGTGGTGAAATTGTGACATTCTTCCTTTATACCTTATCCTAAAATTTTTACTCTGATAATTTGTATGTGCTTAATTGTTTTATATGCATTTATTTGGGGTATAGAAGGGGGTGTTACAATAGTGGTATCAGAGCAGGTCGGTCCGTCCGGCCAAGTTGTCTAATGTTATTTGTTCCCTTGTATGCGACATGTGTGTGAAAACACTGTTGATACATGTTGTTGCTTAACCTTGTCTGGAGAAGTGGGAATGATCTAAAGTGGGGGAGAAGTTGTGCTTCTCCAAGATGCTGCAGGTGTAGAAGTTGTAGCTCAGTGAGTGGTTAACACTCTTGTGGTTTGGTAAAGATAGTCTATACTCCATCATGATTTTCAGCTGCCTATTGACAAATTAAGGAACTGATCACCCTTAATCTCTTGTTGATAGTAGTTGGAGTTTTGTTGGATGGGATGGACGTGTCTTGCAAGCTTAGGTGGCGTGAGCAGAGAATTGTTTGGAACTAAGCCAGGTGCTTAAGAAGTGTGTTGATGAGTCGGCACGAGACAGTGAGGAGATGGTTAATTTTGATGGGAATTCGGGGTGCTAATGAAAGTGGGAAGATGGCGGTTTTGCCGACTAATTATATCTGTTTGGACAGTCGAAGAATTAAATTGATTGAGTAGTGTTGAGAATTATGTCTGGTGTGTGTGCTACGGCAACAGATTGTGGAGTTGAGTATAAGGGTGGATAATGACTTCTAGTGATTACTAAAGGAAATGAGATGTGGAATACATGGTTGGTATAATTGGACCTTTAAGCATTTCAAGAGTTGGAGAGGTATTGGATGACCTTTAAGTGTGGAAGGGTTGTTTCCGTGATTTTGTCGTAACGGAAAACCGTAATTCGGAATGACGCAAGATCAGAAGCGTTAGAAGATATTACAGTGCTCTATGTGATGGGAAAGTAGTGACATGGAATTAAGTATTTATTGGCGAAAATGTTTGGATGTTATGGTAAGCGCGGGGAGTGCGGTTTGTGTTATCACCATAAGTTCACAGCGGAGTGTCCGTTTGATATAATGATTTTCCACACTTGATTGAGAGGGTCAGTGGTTATGTAACCGATGGTGCTTGGATATGTTCGGAGAGTATAGGGGTTCATGTTGAGCGTCGGGAATTTGAGTTATTAGTATTGGGGAAGAGGCAGTGATGTACTACTGTGAAGAAAGTTCAAAGAGTTTTGAGAAAGCTGTCAACAGTTCGTGTATTGGTTTTGCCAAGTCCGACAGGATTGTCGTTGTGTTTTGAGATACTTTGTTGATATGATTAAGAGATGTGTTAAGTACAACATTAATGAGTTTTGGTTATGCTTGAAGGCAATATAATGTACAGAGAGGGATTATCTGACAAGTAATTTGGAGTGGGTTGCTGTTGTGTGTTTGTACCGGAGTTTGGAAGCCTCAATTGTTTAGTTGAGATTTGAGATGGTTACTGACCTTAAGGTATTTGTTTTATTTGAGAGAGAGTCAAATATGAGACAGAGAAGTAATTGGAACTCCTGAAGGAGTATGGTTTTGGTTAAGTTACCATTCGGATGAGACCAAGTGGTAGCTAAGGTATCGAATCGGGAATTTGGTATACACTAATGAAGATGGTAAGGAAGTTAGAACTGATTAAGCAAATTCAGATATGAGTTCGGCTTGTGAAGAGACTTCTTATGGAGTTGAGCCTTGGATGTTGAGATTGACTTTTGGTATTCTGATGAGGTTCGAGGAAATTGGAATTCTGAGTTGAGTTGATAGATTAATTGAATTTAATGGATAAAAGTCAGAGGGCTTATTTTCGGATTAAGGGAAATGGTATTGTGAGATGTCGTGATGAAGTGTGTATTCTGAATAGTGTGAGTTGGATAAGAGTACTCAGGGAGAAGTACATCGAGAAAGATGGAGTATCCGTGCAGGTACTAGGAAGATGCGACCGAATTTGAGAAATAGTTTTGGATAGCCATAGATGGAGAAGGAATTGATTGAGTTTGTATATGTTGATTAGACTTGCTGGGAATTGAAGTGTGGACACTAGAGATGGTTGGATCTGATACAACTGTTGAGTATTTCGAGTGGGATGGGATAGTATTCCCATGGGCTTTGTGCCGGGTTTTCTGATGAATTTGAGGAAGTATGATCCGATTTGGACAGTTAAGAATGGATTAACAAGAGTAACTCGTTGCCTACCAGTGAAGATGAATCATTCTGTTAGATGGGAACTCAAGTTTTTCGTTAAGATTATGGGAAAGATTGCGAAAGCGGTTGGGTGTCATGTTGAAGATGAACTCTGACTAGCGTCCGTGAATGGCATGGACAAACGAAGAAAACTATCCAGTATAAAGAGGACTCGTTGAGAGCTTGTGTGTTGGACCAAGATGGATCTAAGGGTAGTTAGTTGTCGTTGATGGAGTTGCCTACAATAACTGTTGCCATTTCGTATCGGAAACAACATCGTATGAAGTTCGTTGGGTAAGAGGGTATGACTCATTTGTGTTGTTGCATGTTCAACGGGAGTGTTGTACTCGGATCAAAGACCGTGCAAGGGACGATGGAAACGATCAAAGAATCCAAGTAAGGCTGTGTTTTGAGAGTTATGGTAGTAATTGGTGTTGGTCGAGCTTGAAGTCTCATGAGCACCTTGTGTTTTGTTGATCTGTATCAGAGTAGCGCAGCGGAAGCGTGAGGCGGATAGCATGTTAGACTATTTTACCGCTGTCGCTTGAGGGGATTGCATGAGGTGTTCATATGTCTAAGTTGAAGAGGTACATTGATTCAGGTGGATGGTGTACAAGTGAGAGAGAATTTGACTTCGGAGGCGTAGCTAGTTCTAGTTGTTGATAAGAAACAACTTCGAAGTATAGAGATTCCTTTGGGGGAAGTAGTTATGGGAGAATTGGATTTGGAAGAATTGGAATGCGAGAGTCGTATCCAGAGTTGTTTGGATCAGATAACATTTTCGAGGACGAAAATTCCTAAAGTGGGGGAGAGTTGTAACAGCCCAATTTTGATTAACTAATTAATTTATTTATTGGAATTATTTTAATTATGGGATAGTGTAATAATATATTAAGTCTACATATTATGCTATTTTATCATTTGGAGAGTTTTGGAAAAAAAATTAAGTTGGAAATATTTTGGATATTCTTAATTAATGGTTAAGTGGATAATTTATGGAAAATGATTGAAAAAAATATATTATGGAGGAAATAGAATGGAAAGAAATATAAAGAATAGAAATAGAAAGAAAAGGAAATAAGAGTTGGTAAGAAAAAGAAAAGGGAAGAAAAAGAGAAAGAAGGAAAATGAGGAGAAAAGAGAAGAAGAAGAAGAAGAAGAAAAGTGTGGAAATCATCAAGAGCAACTCAAAGCTTCGATTTAATCAAGGTAAGGGTGAGAAACATTGCTATTTAATCATTGTATGCTATTATGTATGTTGGGTTTGGATTTGTGGATGTTTTTCATCACTTTCCATTTTAGGGCAAGTTGGATTAATCGGTAGAATGATGATTTAATCGGTTGAAACTTGGAAATAATGCCGTAGAATACTCGGGTAACATGTATTAATGTTGTTAATACTGATTTGGATGTGTAAGAAAGGGTTGATGATGGATTGGTGAAGGAGGAACAAAATAGGGTTCTGTTCTGCGCAGGTTCGCTGGCTCTCGCCAGGCGAGCGAAGGCGAAGCTTCGCCAGGCGAAGCCTAGCGAATGTTGGCGAGTAATTATATTTAAGTCCCAGTGGACTTTGCTGGCGAGTTCGCCAAGCGAAGGTGGATAGCGAAGGTTCGCCCAGCGAAGGTGCTGGCGAATGGTGGCGAATGAAGTCAGTAGCTACTGACTTGGGCTCGCTGGGAAGTCTCGCCAGGCGAAGCCTAGCGAGTGTTCGCTGAGAGAGTTCGCCAGGCGAAGGTTCGCTGCGAGGGTTCGCCAGGCGAATGAAGGCGAATGTGACAACATTTTTCTTTTGCTGTGTTGCTCATGTGGTGAGTGTTTGATTGATTCACATAGGTTAATACCTCTATGATATGATATAGATATGATCTATTGTGATAACATGTGCTGTGGGTAGCCTTCGGGCGTGAATCCTAGAGTTGTGATATGAATGATTAATTGTAATCGGTTAAAATATATGAGAACATAATGATGATTATGTGTGTATTAATTGATGAGTTGTGAATGTTTGATTGTTGTGTACAATTATGTAATGAGTATGCATGAGAACATTTTGAATATGTGTGCATAACTTATAATTGTATGATTGGTATTGCGATGTGAATACCTTGATTGTTGTGATAATTAGAGATACATGGGAATACAATGAGGAATGTATGTGTATCGTCTAATGAATTGTGAGTGCATATTTATATGCGATTGATTGTGTGAATGCATGGGAACATATGTGATATGTGTGCATTGTTGTTGAATATGATGATGATGTGTGAAATGAATACATTGATAAATGTTTGATATATGTTGTATGTGCAATCATGATGAAATTCTCGAAGGGGTGAATTATTCGAATGCATGAGATTAAGATGTCGGTCTTAAGTGCATTTGTTGTGGTTGATTGTACATGCATCATTTAGTCAAGAGGCAATGTCTGTTAGTTTCGTGGAAACTAGTGGCTTGTCCCAAACCTAGAAGTGTGGGTTTGAAGGCTTAGAGGACGGGCCTTTGTGGTTATCGGTCTAGAAGTGTGGACCCGGTTTAATGTAAAAACCGAAAAAAGATAACGGGTTATCGGTCTAGAAGTGTGGACCCGGTTTAATGTAAAAACCGAAAAAAGATAACGAGAGTCGGTACCGCATTGCATGAGTTGCATTGAGTTGTTGAGTCACATTGATATATGACATATGCATGAAGTGATGCTTATGTGTGAATGATGAGATTGTGGAAATTGTAAGTGTATACATAATGTGGGAATGCTTTGTGAATATCCATGTTTGTATATATACATGTGTGGTAAATATATATGACTAAGAGAATGAAGTGTGGTGAGAAATGTGAATATGTGTTACATGATTACCTAAATATATATAATCTTATGCTTTGATTATTATGGTTATATTTCTCACCCTTCTGCTGTTTTATAATGCTCTATGAGGCATTGCAGATTAGGATGCTGGAGTCCTTTTGTGAAGTTAGTCTTCATTCTTTTGAGTCGGCTGCTCTGATATGTAACACCGGGTAGTTAGACTAGTATAGTCATTCTTTTGTGATACATTGCGATGTATCAGCTGATGTGGTTTTGTAATCTAACTGAGATGATGTATTAATTTGGATTAGCTTGTGTGTACGTGGATTAATATTTTGAAAACGATTAAATGATTTGATCTTCCGCTTAATTTTGAAAATGTTACATATCTTATGGAGAAAAATGTTAAAGAGTTTTGGTGGTGAAATTGTGACATTCTTCCTTTATACCTTATCCTAAAATTTTTACTCTGATAATTTGTATGTGCTTAATTGTTTTATATGCATTTATTTGGGGTATAGAAGGGGGTGTTACAATAGTGGTATCAGAGCAGGTCGGTCCGTCCGGCCAAGTTGTCTAATGTTATTTGTTCCCTTGTATGCGACATGTGTGTGAAAACACTGTCGATACATGTTGTTGCTTAACCTTGTCTGGAGAAGTGGGAATGATCTAAAGTGGGGGAGAAGTTGTGCTTCTCCAAGATGCTGCAGGTGTAGAAGTTGTAGCTCAGTGAGTGGTTAACACTCTTGTGGTTTGGTAAAGATAGTCTATACTCCATCATGATTTTCAGCTGCCTATTGACAAATTAAGGAACTGATCACCCTTAATCTCTTGTTGATAGTAGTTGGAGTTCTGTTGGATGGGATGGACGTGTCTTGCAAGCTTAGGTGGCGTGAGCAGAGAATTGTTTGGAACTAAGCCAGGTGCTTAAGAAGTGTGTTGATGAGTCGGCACGAGACAGTGAGGAGATGGTTAATTTTGATGGGAATTCGGGGTGCTAATGAAAGTGGGAAGATGGCGGTTTTGCCGACTAATTATATCTGTTTGGACAGTCGAAGAATTAAATTGATTGAGTAGTGTTGAGAATTATGTCTGGTGTGTGTGCTACGGCAACAGATTGTGGAGTTGAGTATAAGGGTGGATAATGACTTCTAGTGATTACTAAAGGAAATGAGATGTGGAATACATGGTTGGTATAATTGGACCTTTAAGCATTTCAAGAGTTGGAGAGGTATTGGATGACCTTTAAGTGTGGAAGGGTTGTTTCCGTGATTTTGTCGTAACGGAAAACCGTAATTCGGAATGACGCAAGATCAGAAGCGTTAGAAGATATTACAGTGCTCTATGTGATGGGAAAGTAGTGACATGGAATTAAGTATTTATTGGCGAAAATGTTTGGATGTTATGGTAAGCGCGGGGAGTGCAGTTTGTGTTATCACCATAAGTTCACAGCGGAGTGTCCGTTTGATATAATGATTTTCCACACTTGATTGAGAGGGTCAGTGGTTATGTAACCGATGGTGCTTGGATATGTTCGGAGAGTATAGGGGTTCATGTTGAGCGTCAGGAATTTGAGTTATTAGTATTGGGGAAGAGGCAGTGATGTACTACTGTGAAGAAAGTTCAAAGAGTTTTGAGAAAGCTGTCAACAGTTCGTGTATTGGTTTTGCCAAGTCCGACAGGATTGTCGTTGTGTTTTGAGATACTTTGTTGATATGATTAAGAGATGTGTTAAGTACAACATTAATGAGTTTTGGTTATGCTTGAAGGCAATATAATGTACAGAGAGGGATTATCTGACAAGTAATTTGGAGTGGGTTGCTGTTGTGTGTTTGTACCGGAGTTTGGAAGCCTCAATTGTTTAGTTGAGATTTGAGATGGTTACTGACCTTAAGGTATTTGTTTTATTTGAGAGAGAGTCAAATATGAGACAGAGAAGTAATTGGAACTCCTGAAGGAGTATGGTTTTGGTTAAGTTACCATTCGGATGAGACCAAGTGGTAGCTAAGGTATCGAATCGGGAATTTTGGTATACACTAATGAAGATGGTAAGGAAGTTAGAACTGATTAAGCAAATTCAGATATGAGTTCGGCTTGTGAAGAGACTTCTTATGGAGTTGAGCCTTGGATGTTGAGATTGACTTTTGGTATTCTGATGAGGTTCGAGGAAATTGGAATTCTGAGTTGAGTTGATAGATTAATTGAATTTAATGGATAAAAGTCAGAGGGCTTATTTTCGGATTAAGGGAAATGGTATTGTGAGATGTCGTGATGAAGTGTGTATTCTGAATAGTGTGAGTTGGATAAGAGTACTCAGGGAGAAGTACATCGAGAAAGATGGAGTATCCGTGCAGGTACTAGGAAGATGCGACCGAATTTGAGAAATAGTTTTGGATAGCCATAGATGGAGAAGGAATTGATTGAGTTTGTATATGTTGATTAGACTTGCTGGGAATTGAAGTGTGGACACTAGAGATGGTTGGATCTGATACAACTGTTGAGTATTTCGAGTGGGATGGGATAGTATTCCCATGGGCTTTGTGCCGGGTTTTCTGATGAATTTGAGGAAGTATGATCCGATTTGGACAGTTAAGAATGGATTAACAAGAGTAACTCGTTGCCTACCAGTGATGATGAATCATTATGTTAGATGGGAACTCAAGTTTTTCGTTAAGATTATGGGAAAGATTGCGAAAGCGGTTGGGTGTCATGTTGAAGATGAACTCTGACTAGCGTTCGTGAATGGCATGGACAAACGAAGAAAACTATCCAGTATGAAGAGGACTCGTTGAGAGCTTGTGTGTTGGACCAAGATGGATCTAAGGGTAGTTAATTGTCGTTGATGGAGTTGCCTACAATAACTGTTGCCATTTCGTATCGGAAACAACATCGTATGAAGTTCGTTGGGTAAGAGGGTATGACTCATTTGTGTTGTTGCATGTTCAACGGGAGTGTTGTACTCGGATCAAAGACCGTGCAAGGGACGATGGAAACGATCAAAGAATCCAAGTAAGGCCGTGTTTTGAGAGTTATGGTAGTAATTGGTGTTGGTCGAGCTTGAAGTCTCGTGAGCACCCTGTGTTTTGTTGATCTGTATCAGAGTAGCGCAGCGGAAGCGTGAGGCGGATAGCATGTTAGACTGTTTTACCGCTGTCGCTTGAGGGGATTGCATGAGGTGTTCATATGTCTAAGTTGAAGAGGTACATTGATTCAGGTGGATGGTGTACAAGTGAGAGAGAATTTGACTTCAGAGGCGTAGCTAGTTCTAGTTGTTGATAAGAAACAACTTCGAAGTATAGAGATTCCTTTGGGGGAAGTAGTTATGGGAGAATTGGATTTGGAAGAATTGGAATGCGAGAGTCGTATCCAGAGTTGTTTGGATCAGATAACATTTTCGAGGACGAAAATTCCTAAAGTGGGGGAGAGTTGTAACAGCCCAATTTTGATTAACTAATTAATTTATTTATTGGAATTATTTTAATTATGGGATAGTGTAATAATATATTAAGTCTACATATTATGCTATTTTATCATTTGGAGAGTTTTGGAAAAAAAAATTAAGTTGGAAATATTTTGGATATTCTTAATTAATGGTTAAGTGGATAATTTATGGAAAATGATTGAAAAAAATATATTATGGAGGAAATAGAATGGAAAGAAATATAAAGAATAGAAATAGAAAGAAAAGGAAATAAGAGTTGGTAAGAAAAAGAAAAGGGAAGAAAAAGAGAAAGAAGGAAAATGAGGAGAAAAGAGATGAAGAAGAAGAAGAAGAAGAAAAGTGTGGAAATCATCAAGAGCAACTCAAAGCTTCGATTTAATCAAGGTAAGGGTGAGAAACATTGCTATTTAATCATTGTATGCTATTATGTATGTTGGGTTTGGGTTTGTGGATGTTTTTCATCACTTTCCATTTTAGGGCAAGTTGGATTAATCGGTAGAATGATGATTTAATCGGTTGAAACTTGGAAATAATGCCGTAGAATACTCGGGTAACATGTATTGATGCTGTTTATACTGATTTGGATGTGTAAGAGAGGGTTGATGATGGATTGGTGAAGGAGGAACAGAATAGGGTTCTGTTCTGCGCAGGTTCGCTGGCTCTCGCCAGGCGAGCGAAGGCGAAGCTTCGCCAGGCGAAGCCTAGCGAATGTTGGCGAGTAATTATATTTAAGTCCCAGTGGACTTCGCTGGCGAGTTCGCCAAGAGAAGGTGGATAGCGAAGGTTCGCCCAGCGAAGGTGCTGGCGAATGGTGGGCGAATGAAGTCAGTAGCTACTGACTTGGGCTCGCTGGGAAGTCTCGCCAGGCGAAGCCTAGCGAGTGTTCGCTGAGAGAGTTCGCCAGGCGAAGGTTCGCTGCGAGGGTTCGCCAGGCAAATGAAGGCGAATGTGACAACATTTTTCTTTTGCTGTGTTGCTCATGTGGTGAGTGTTTGATTGATTCACATAGGTTAATACCTTTATGATATGATATAGATATGATCTATTGTGATAACATGTGCTGTGGGTAGCCTTCGGGCGTGAATCCTAGAGTTGTGATATGAATGATTAATTGTAATTGGTTAAAATACATGAGAACATAATGATGATTATGTGTGTATTAATTGATGAGTTGTGAATGTTTGATTGTTGTGTACAATTATGTAATGAGTATGCATGAGAACATTTTGAATATGTGTGCATAACTTATAATTGTATGATTGGTATTGCGATGTGAATACCTTGATTGTTGTGATAATTAGAGATACATGGGAATACAATGAGGAATGTATGTGTATCGTCTAATGAATTGTGAATGCATATTTATATGCGATTGATTGTGTGAATGCATGGGAACATATGTGATATGTGTGCATTGTTGTTGAATATGATGATGATGTGTGAAATGAATACATTGATAAATGTTTGATATATGTTGTATGTGCAATCATGATGAAATTCTCGAAGGGGTGAATTATTCGAATGCATGAGATTAAGATGTCGGTCTTAAGTGCATTTGTTGTGGTTGATTGTACATGCATCATTTAGTCAAGAGGCAATGTCTGTTAGTTTCGTGGAAACTAGTGGCTTGTCCCAAACCTAGAAGTGTGGGTTTGAAGGCTTAGAGGACGGGCCTTTGTGGTTATCGGTCTAGAAGTGTGGACCCGGTTTAATGTAAAAACCGAAAAAAGATAACGGGTTATCGGTCTAGAAGTGTGGACCCGGTTTAATGTAAAAACCGAAAAAAGATAACGAGAGTCGGTACCGCATTGCATGAGTTGCATTGAGTTGTTGAGTCACATTGATATATGACATATGCATGAAGTGATGCTTATGTGTGAATGATGAGATTGTGGAAATTGTAAGTGTATACATAATGTGGGAATGCTTTGTGAATATCCATGTTTGTATATATACATGTGTGGTAAATATATATAACTAAGAGAATGAAGTGTGGTGAGAAATGTGAATATGTGTTACATGATTACCTAAATATATATAATCTTATGCTTTGATTATTATGGTTATATTTCTCACCCTTCTGCTGTTTTATAATGCTCTATGAGGCATTGCAGATTAGGATGCTGGAGTCCTTTTGTGAAGTTAGTCTTCATTCTTTTGAGTCGGCTGCTCTGATATGTAACACCGGGTAGTTAGACTAGTATAGTCATTCTTTTGTGATACATTGCGATGTATCAGCTGATGTGGTTTTGTAATCTAACTGAGATGATGTATTAATTTGGATTAGCTTGTGTGTACGTGGATTAATATTTTGAAAACGATTAAATGATTTGATCTTCCGCTTAATTTTGAAAATGTTACATATCTTATGGAGAAAAATGTTAAAGAGTTTTGGTGGTGAAATTGTGACATTCTTCCTTTATACCTTATCCTAAAATTTTTACTCTGATAATTTGTATGTGCTTAATTGTTTTATATGCATTTATTTGGGGTATAGAAGGGGGTGTTACAATAGTGGTATCAGAGCAGGTCGGTCCGTCCGGCCAAGTTGTCTAATGTTATTTGTTCCCTTGTATGCGACATGTGTGTGAAAACACTGTCGATACATGTTGTTGCTTAACCTTGTCTGGAGAAGTGGGAATGATCTAAAGTGGGGGAGAAGTTGTGCTTCTCCAAGATGCTGCAGGTGTAGAAGTTGTAGCTCAGTGAGTGGTTAACACTCTTGTGGTTTGGTAAAGATAGTCTATACTCCATCATGATTTTCAGCTGCCTATTGACAAATTAAGGAACTGATCACCCTTAATCTCTTGTTGATAGTAGTTGGAGTTCTGTTGGATGGGATGGACGTGTCTTGCAAGCTTAGGTGGCGTGAGCAGAGAATTGTTTGGAACTAAGCCAGGTGCTTAAGAAGTGTGTTGATGAGTCGGCACGAGACAGTGAGGAGATGGTTAATTTTGATGGGAATTCGGGGTGCTAATGAAAGTGGGAAGATGGCGGTTTTGCCGACTAATTATATCTGTTTGGACAGTCGAAGAATTAAATTGATTGAGTAGTGTTGAGAATTATGTCTGGTGTGTGTGCTACGGCAACAGATTGTGGAGTTGAGTATAAGGGTGGATAATGACTTCTAGTGATTACTAAAGGAAATGAGATGTGGAATACATGGTTGGTATAATTGGACCTTTAAGCATTTCAAGAGTTGGAGAGGTATTGGATGACCTTTAAGTGTGGAAGGGTTGTTTCCGTGATTTTGTCGTAACGGAAAACCGTAATTCGGAATGACGCAAGATCAGAAGCGTTAGAAGATATTACAGTGCTCTATGTGATGGGAAAGTAGTGACATGGAATTAAGTATTTATTGGCGAAAATGTTTGGATGTTATGGTAAGCGCGGGGAGTGCAGTTTGTGTTATCACCATAAGTTCACAGCGGAGTGTCCGTTTGATATAATGATTTTCCACACTTGATTGAGAGGGTCAGTGGTTATGTAACCGATGGTGCTTGGATATGTTCGGAGAGTATAGGGGTTCATGTTGAGCGTCAGGAATTTGAGTTATTAGTATTGGGGAAGAGGCAGTGATGTACTACTGTGAAGAAAGTTCAAAGAGTTTTGAGAAAGCTGTCAACAGTTCGTGTATTGGTTTTGCCAAGTCCGACAGGATTGTCGTTGTGTTTTGAGATACTTTGTTGATATGATTAAGAGATGTGTTAAGTACAACATTAATGAGTTTTGGTTATGCTTGAAGGCAATATAATGTACAGAGAGGGATTATCTGACAAGTAATTTGGAGTGGGTTGCTGTTGTGTGTTTGTACCGGAGTTTGGAAGCCTCAATTGTTTAGTTGAGATTTGAGATGGTTACTGACCTTAAGGTATTTGTTTTATTTGAGAGAGAGTCAAATATGAGACAGAGAAGTAATTGGAACTCCTGAAGGAGTATGGTTTTGGTTAAGTTACCATTCGGATGAGACCAAGTGGTAGCTAAGGTATCGAATCGGGAATTTTGGTATACACTAATGAAGATGGTAAGGAAGTTAGAACTGATTAAGCAAATTCAGATATGAGTTCGGCTTGTGAAGAGACTTCTTATGGAGTTGAGCCTTGGATGTTGAGATTGACTTTTGGTATTCTGATGAGGTTCGAGGAAATTGGAATTCTGAGTTGAGTTGATAGATTAATTGAATTTAATGGATAAAAGTCAGAGGGCTTATTTTCGGATTAAGGGAAATGGTATTGTGAGATGTCGTGATGAAGTGTGTATTCTGAATAGTGTGAGTTGGATAAGAGTACTCAGGGAGAAGTACATCGAGAAAGATGGAGTATCCGTGCAGGTACTAGGAAGATGCGACCGAATTTGAGAAATAGTTTTGGATAGCCATAGATGGAGAAGGAATTGATTGAGTTTGTATATGTTGATTAGACTTGCTGGGAATTGAAGTGTGGACACTAGAGATGGTTGGATCTGATACAACTGTTGAGTATTTCGAGTGGGATGGGATAGTATTCCCATGGGCTTTGTGCCGGGTTTTCTGATGAATTTGAGGAAGTATGATCCGATTTGGACAGTTAAGAATGGATTAACAAGAGTAACTCGTTGCCTACCAGTGATGATGAATCATTATGTTAGATGGGAACTCAAGTTTTTCGTTAAGATTATGGGAAAGATTGCGAAAGCGGTTGGGTGTCATGTTGAAGATGAACTCTGACTAGCGTTCGTGAATGGCATGGACAAACGAAGAAAACTATCCAGTATGAAGAGGACTCGTTGAGAGCTTGTGTGTTGGACCAAGATGGATCTAAGGGTAGTTAATTGTCGTTGATGGAGTTGCCTACAATAACTGTTGCCATTTCGTATCGGAAACAACATCGTATGAAGTTCGTTGGGTAAGAGGGTATGACTCATTTGTGTTGTTGCATGTTCAACGGGAGTGTTGTACTCGGATCAAAGACCGTGCAAGGGACGATGGAAACGATCAAAGAATCCAAGTAAGGCCGTGTTTTGAGAGTTATGGTAGTAATTGGTGTTGGTCGAGCTTGAAGTCTCGTGAGCACCCTGTGTTTTGTTGATCTGTATCAGAGTAGCGCAGCGGAAGCGTGAGGCGGATAGCATGTTAGACTGTTTTACCGCTGTCGCTTGAGGGGATTGCATGAGGTGTTCATATGTCTAAGTTGAAGAGGTACATTGATTCAGGTGGATGGTGTACAAGTGAGAGAGAATTTGACTTCAGAGGCGTAGCTAGTTCTAGTTGTTGATAAGAAACAACTTCGAAGTATAGAGATTCCTTTGGGGGAAGTAGTTATGGGAGAATTGGATTTGGAAGAATTGGAATGCGAGAGTCGTATCCAGAGTTGTTTGGATCAGATAACATTTTCGAGGACGAAAATTCCTAAAGTGGGGGAGAGTTGTAACAGCCCAATTTTGATTAACTAATTAATTTATTTATTGGAATTATTTTAATTATGGGATAGTGTAATAATATATTAAGTCTACATATTATGCTATTTTATCATTTGGAGAGTTTTGGAAAAAAAAATTAAGTTGGAAATATTTTGGATATTCTTAATTAATGGTTAAGTGGATAATTTATGGAAAATGATTGAAAAAAATATATTATGGAGGAAATAGAATGGAAAGAAATATAAAGAATAGAAATAGAAAGAAAAGGAAATAAGAGTTGGTAAGAAAAAGAAAAGGGAAGAAAAAGAGAAAGAAGGAAAAGGAGGAGAAAAGAGATGAAGAAGAAGAAGAAGAAGAAAAGTGTGGAAATCATCAAGAGCAACTCAAAGCTTCGATTTAATCAAGGTAAGGGTGAGAAACATTGCTATTTAATCATTGTATGCTATTATGTATGTTGGGTTTGGGTTTGTGGATGTTTTTCATCACTTTCCATTTTAGGGCAAGTTGGATTAATCGGTAGAATGATGATTTAATCGGTTGAAACTTGGAAATAATGCCGTAGAATACTCGGGTAACATGTATTGATGCTGTTTATACTGATTTGGATGTGTAAGAGAGGGTTGATGATGGATTGGTCAAGGAGGAACAGAATAGGGTTCTGTTCTGCGCAGGTTCGCTGGCTCTCGCCAGGCGAGCGAAGGCGAAGCTTCGCCAGGCGAAGCCTAGCGAATGTTGGCGAGTAATTATATTTAAGTCCCAGTGGACTTCGCTGGCGAGTTCGCCAAGAGAAGGTGGATAGCGAAGGTTCGCCCAGCGAAGGTGCTGGAGAATGGTGGGCGAATGAAGTCAGTAGCTACTGACTTGGGCTCGCTGGGAAGTCTCGCCAGGCGAAGCCTAGCGAGTGTTCGCTGAGAGAGTTCGCCAGGCGAAGGCCAGGCGAAGGTTCGCTGCGAGGGTTCGCCAGGCGAATGAAGGCGAATGTGACAACATTTTTCTTTTGCTGTGTTGCTCATGTGGTGAATGTTTGATTGATTCACATAGGTTAATACCTCTATGATATGATATAGATATGATCTATTGTGATAACATGTGTTGTGGGTAGCCTTCGGGCGTGAATCCTAGAGTTGTGATATGAATGATTAATTGTAATTGGTTAAAATACATGAGAACATAATGATGATTATGTGTGTATTAATTGATGAGTTGTGAATGTTTGATTGTTGTGTACAATTATGTAATGAGTATGCATGAGAACATTTTGAATATGTGTGCATAACTTATAATTGTATGATTGGTATTGCGATGTGAATACCTTGATTGTTGTGATAATTAGAGATACATGGGAATACAATGAGGAATGTATGTGTATCGTCTAATGAATTGTGAGTGCATATTTATATGCGATTGATTGTGTGAATGCATGGGAACATATGTGATATGTGTGCATTGTTGTTGAATATGATGATGATGTGTGAAATGAATACATTGATAAATGTTTGATATATGTTGTATGTGCAATCATGATGAAATTCTCGAAGGGGTGAATTATTCGAATGCATGAGATTAAGATGTCGGTCTTAAGTGCATTTGTTGTGGTTGATTGTATATGCATCATTTAGTCAAGAGGCAATGTCTGTTAGTTTCGTGGAAACTAGTGGCTTGTCCCAAACCTAGAAGTGTGGGTTTGAAGGCTTAGAGGACGGGCCTTTGTGGTTATCGGTCTAGAAGTGTGGACCCGGTTTAATGTAAAAACCGAAAAAAGATAACGGGTTATCGGTCTAGAAGTGTGGACCCGGTTTAATGTAAAAACCGAAAAAAGATAACGAGAGTCGGTACCGCATTGCATGAGTTGCATTGAGTTGTTGAGTCACATTGATATATGACATATGCATGAAGTGATGCTTATGTGTGAATGATGAGATTGTGGAAATTGTAAGTGTATACATAATGTGGGAATGCTTTGTGAATATCCATGTTTGTATATATACATGTGTGGTAAATATATATGACTAAGAGAATGAAGTGTGGTGAGAAATGTGAATATGTGTTACATGATTACCTAAATATATATAATCTTATGCTTTGATTATTATGGTTATATTTCTCACCCTTCTGCTGTTTTATAATGCTCTATGAGGCATTGCAGATTAGGATGCTGGAGTCCTTTTGTGAAGTTAGTCTTCATTCTTTTGAGTCGGCTGCTCTGATATGTAACACCGGGTAGTTAGACTAGTATAGTCATTCTTTTGTGATACATTGTGATGTATCAGCTGATGTGGTTTTGTAATCTAACTGAGATGATGTATTAATTTGGTTTAGCTTGTGTGTACGTGGATTAATATTTTGAAAACGATTAAATGATTTGATCTTCCGCTTAATTTTGAAAATGTTACATATCTTATGGAGAAAAATGTTAAAGAGTTTTGGTGGTGAAATTGTGACATTCTTCCTTTATACCTTATCCTAAAATTTTTACTCTGATAATTTGTATGTGCTTAATTGTTTTATATGCATTTATTTGGGGTATAGAAGGGGGTGTTACAGCGATGTTGGGTATTTTGGTGGTTTGACGGCGATGTCAGATTCGTTAGTTCTCCAGCGGCGATGTTGGGTGTTTTGTTCTCCGACGGCGATGTCAGATTCGTTTGTCCTCCAGCGGCGATGTTGGGTGTTTTGTTTCTGACGGCGATGTCAGGTGAGTTTGTATTCCAGCGGTGATGTTGGATGTTTCTCCAGCGGCGATGTTGGGTGTTTTGTCAGATTATTCTGTAGTTTTCCAGCGGCGATGTTGGGTGTTTGGTTGTCCGACGGCGATGTTGGCTGTTTGTTTCCAGCGGCGATGTTGGGTATGTTTGTTTCTGACGGCGATGTCAGGTGATTTAGTCTTCCAGCGGCGATGTTGGGTGTTTTGGTTGTCTGATGACGATGTCAGAGGAATTTAATGTGGATAACTGACGGCGATGTCAGATCAGTATTTCTCCAGATAGTTGTCGTGCAGCTATTATTCCAGTACTTGAGCAGTTGGCAAATTTCCGGGTTTATCGGTATTCAACCGTCTCGCACCTTGATTGGCTGAGAGCCGTCCGCTCCTCACCCAGTCAGGTTCAAGCCGTTTGAATAGGGGCAGCTGTTGCACCCCAAAATTTGACCAACATTTATTTAACCATCAAGAGTTATATGAGGCTATGAAGCTAGCCAAGAGGGTTATTCAAATGTTCAAAGGTTGATACTTTTGTCAGAGAACTCAAGAGATCCTCAGAGGAATTGGTTGAAACCAAGGTTGTGTGCCTCATAACTTGAGAGTTGTGGGAGCTCCTCAGATGATTCTGAGACTATGAGAATAGACTTGAAGCTTTGATAAAGCTTATGAGATGTCTTTAAAGTCATCATGAAGCCTAGAGAGGTCATTGTACAAGAATTCAGAAGATTCAACCATGAGTGGTAGAATTAGGGTTTGGCTGGGTCAACCCTAGGTCAACTGAAGATTTGGAGAAGGTTGAGACCTAATCCATGAGCCATGTGATCATGGAATGGTGTATTGAGATACTATAAGGATGATTCCTAGACCAACTCATCATGATTGAGGAGTTTGAGAAGTTTTAAGCTAGGGTTTCTAAGGGTTGTTAGTGTAAAATCCCCTAGTTTGATCCCTATCTTCAAGGCAATGTAGCTCAAGATGTGATTGTCATCTCATCTTCCCCACAACATGAATGTTATAGAGCTTGTTCTTATCTTTAATTTGAGTGGTGGAAGTCCTTGATAGGATTTGTAGATCTCAAGTTATGGTTTTGACAAATTACAAGTCATCTGAGGTATGTGAATCTGGGTCCTTGAAAGTCACCCAACTTGCAGACAACGTTTTCCCTAGTAGGATGATTCCTATGGATTCTTGGTCAACATGAATGTTTAAGAGAATCTTCTTAGCTTTCTATAGAGTACTATAAGTCCTTGATAGGATTTGTAGAACTCAACTTATGGCTTTGACAAGCCAAGGGCATTTTGGTCATTTGGAGGTTATAGGTCATTTCAAGCATAAGGCCATATCTCCTACTTCCAAGCTTCAAATGGAAAAATCTTCAACATCAAACTTGCTTAGAATGACGTTTTAAAGGTAGTAGGGAGGTCATGAGATGTTGAAAAGGCTCATATCAAAAAGTGATAAAAATGGCCTAAAAATGAGGCATAAGTTAATTAAAGTGAATTTGAAAAATGGAAATCCCAAGTTATAAGTCCAAACCATGTCATATAATAGGTCATTTTGACTCCAAATGACATTCTAAGAACAATGGTTCAGCCACAATTTTGATTTGAGGCTTGCATCATAGGGCTGCTTTGGAATTTGATTACTTGCATCTTAAGGTACCAAACCAAAACAAGGCAAAACTCAATAAACAAGGAAGATATGCATTGTAACTTACCCTAAATATCATGTGGGGATAAATTCAAGTCAGTTACCAAGGTTATGAGATGCAAGGCATGAGATACCATGTAAGGAGAATGAGGATTCAAAAATACCATGACATGAAAAGATCAAATTCTCATTGGATTGTTCTAGGGGGTTCTAGATGATTCTAAACCACTCTATATATCAAGTGCAACTTGCTCAGATGCAAGGTTGGTGTTAATTGGTGTAGAGAAGAGAGAGTGAAATCCAAAAGCTTCCATTGCAAGTCACATTCAATCTCTTTATTCTTCTTCATTTCCCTCCATTTTTTCTTCACAAACCTTCTCCATAGATCTTTCTGAGTATATGCATACTGGTTTGAAGCTCCATCCATGAAGATTTGAAGGTTTCCATTGGAAATTGCAAGAAAGCAAATCACATTCGAGTTCAAGGATACAAGCTTGCTACATCCAATCTTTTGCAAACAGAAGAAGATTCATCATCCAAGGAGTATTCTTGAAGAGTTTCAAGCCTTGAAAGCAAGGGTTTCATCATCTACCATATCAAGAAGCCAGGTTTGCAAAATCCCTTTCATCTCATAATCTAGGCATGGTTAGGTTAAGTTATTAGTTTAGATTGGTTAGAGACAATTAGGTGATCAATTCTGATGAGTTTGGGAGTAATTGGTGAAGTTTCATTCATGGATGCCATTTCTTGATGGAGTAAGAATGTGTGATATAATGAGTTACAATGCAAGATTGATAGATGATTTTGATTAGGGTAATGTGAGGATCATTTTGATGCAAAGAGATTTGAGTTTGGTTGAGGTCGAAGATTGATGATATTTTGAGATTCATGGAGTTTCACTATCGGGTTTGAGTATAGAGGATCTTTCAATGAAAACCAATACCATAGGCGTGATCAGGGTGAAAAATGGATCAACTTTGTGTTTTAAATTTTGAGATTTGGTGTTGATTTGAGGCCACACGAGTTGGTAGAAGTTTGGTGCATGGAAGCTGAGTTTCATGGAAGTTGCAGCAAACCCTAGTCTCAAGGTTAGAGACGACTCCACATGCGTTGGATGAGAGCAAGACTTATTGACCACGAGCGAATCCAATGGCTCACGTTTAATTGGAATTTTGGAGGGATTCAGAAACGGAGAAACGCCGCGTTTCATTAAAACGCTCTTCTGGGCTTAAGTGAATCAATGCTATACCCACCCCCTTTTCAGGCCCATTCCAAATTTGAACTGAATATCATTACTAGTTGCACCGTGACTTTCTCAATTTCTTTATGATTTTCATTGGTTTTTCTGATTAATACATTGGGCCCAGCGCGCGTGCTATTCCCACCCCCCATTCTGGGCCCAATCATTTTATAACTGCATATCATTTCTGACTGCACCCCTTTTCATGTTTCCATATTATTTTTTACCATTTTATTTCAAACTTTAGAAAATTCATATCAAATGGAAAAATCAATATTTTTTAATGGGAGTTTTTTCCACCTTTTCATATTTTTGTCTAGAAAAATATAAAATAAAAACATTTGTCATATCATGCATTTTAGTATTTTTTGCATATTTTTCATTTTAATAGCTTTTTAATGCTTTTATATTGATATATGATTTTGTAGAATTTAGTTTAGGTAGCTCCCTTAATATTTTTAGGTCAATCTTTTTAGGGTAGTTAGATATATGTTTTAGGTTCCCCCTGGATTAATTCCATATTTTTGTGATGATTTTTAGGATAGTTTTGATTAGATGCTATTAGGTTGTGTAGAATTAGGTTAAACTTCAATATAGGTCCACAATAACTTTAGAATTTTGGGTTTTTATGACAAATTAGACTATGGGGCCTATATGGGTATTAAGGGTAGGTATGTAGGATCCCTTAGAAATTATATTAGGATTTAATATAGTAGTATGCTATTTTTAGTTGATTTTTGTATTGGTTGATTGTTTGTGTTGCCTTTAGGGCATGTTTGCTTTAGTTGCTTTACTTTGTTGGGCTTGGAGAGCTTGATCTTGTTCTAAGGAGCATTGAGGAGCATAGTAGAATACTTGAAGATGGATTGAGGAGCTTGAGAGCTTGGTCTTATTTCCTTTTTTGTTGTTTTAGGGTTAAGGATTAGGAAGAGTTTAGACTTAGATAACTTCTTTCTCAAACATGGATGGTATCTTTCACCTCCATTCCTCCCTATGATTCAAAGTCCTTCCATGGTACACACCTCTCTCCTTTGGAGGGATAAGTGATGTACCTAGGAAGTAGAACTTTTGAGGGAACCATTCCCTTGATGTTGAACCCTTATAGGTCACCTTTGGTGGTCAATAGGCAGTTCAATATCCCCCAGCTTATCTAGTAAGTGATTTTCTCTAGTTTGATTATTTTGAGAGATGCAGAGCTTGAGCTTGAAGATGAAGACTTCATTGAAGAGTATTGAAGAGGATGAATCCTTGAGTATTGCCATTCCAGCTGAAGCTTGAAGAGCAACAAGAGCAAGTTGATACTTGAAGACCCCTGAAGATTAGGTGAAGCCTGAAGGTGGAGCTGATCAAGAAGCTGAAGCTTAAGGGAGAGGATAAGTTGAAACTTATGTTGTAGGGTTGAAACCTGGAAAAGCAATTGTTATTTGTCAAGAGTGATTTGAAGTCTGAAGACTGAGTTGCTGCTGGAAAGCTGAAGCCTGAGGTTGAGAGAGGAGTTGATCTGCTTTTCTTTTTCTTTTCTGTATTGATGTGTTTTGTTTGACTTGTCTGATGCATTAGAATAAGTCCATATCTAGAATAGGTAGAATCTAGGAGCATGATTGCACTAGAGGTTGAGTTGCTCCCTCTGCTTGTATTGTTACTGTGTGGCTTTGCTTGCGGGTATTCGGTAGAGCCCAACTCCCTTGCCCATGTGGCTTGTTTGCCTGATGGCATTTTATTTCATTTTATTTGTATGATTGCAGTTTACTGTTTATTGCTTGATAGCATGTTGTTTATATTTCAGTATGATTACTGTTATTTCATTCTGGCTTGAGGTTGAGATGAGCTTGTGGAGGCTGAAGCCCCACACACATTTCCTCCCTCACTTGCATTGCATGAATTTTACTGTTAAGCTGATGCTTTGTCTGTTTTGGTGTACCATTGACATGATCCCTTAGGACTCTCATTTCCTTTGATAAGGACTTGATGATAGAATCTTAGGTTGAAACCTATGCATGACAACTTCTAGGAGTTCCCTGTTCAAACCTCGACCATAGGATGAATCCATGGCATGACAACAGTAGGACTTGATAGTCTCCCTCCTAGTTGGGCCTGTTCTCTTCTCATCTCAAAACAGTTTAAGATACAGTAATCATGAATGATTTCTTTCGTACGTTACGAGCCTTAAGCTATCTGAGAAAGGATTGTGGGAGAGTTTCTTTTCCACAGTCTGGATGTTTAGTATGGTACCCTTTGGGTGACATGCGACGCATTCACTCTCAGGTCATAGTCTCTAGTGCGATTGAAATCGCAAACACAATAAAAAACACTTCTTTCGTAAAAGACAGGAAAGAAACCGTAGTTTCCCGAACTACGTATGCTCTGATCTCTCATGCCTGTTGAGAGTACGTAGGCACAAGATGGCGATGTCTTGGCGAGCTACCTTCCCCCATAATCCTTCGTAGGCCGAACTACGTTGACTCTGATTTCTCATTCTCTGATGAGAATACATAGGCATAAAGCGCGATGCTTTGCCGAGTCATTTTTCTTTTCTTTTTCAGCCAGCCTTGATAGGTAGATAGAATAAAACCAACCTGTCCAAGTAAACACAACAAGCGAGGATCCCGTCGAGTACGACGGATGTGAGGGGTGTTAATACCTTCCCCTTGCGTAACCGACTCCCGAACCCAGACAATGGTTGCGACGACCTTGTCTTACCCTTTTTCGTCAGGTTTTTCCGATCGTTTCCTTTCCCGCTCTGAGGGATAAATAATGAAAGGTGGCGACTCTTCTGTTGTGCCGGCACCTTATTTTTGCACAAGCGACAGAGATCACGTGTTTCTTCGGGTTACTCCGATGACTGGTGTTGGTAGAGCATTGAAGTCGCGTAAGTTGACGCCGCGTTTCATCGGTCCTTATCATATTTTTCAGAAGATAAGAGAGGTAGTGTTGCACCCCAAAATTTTCCCAACCTTTTTCTTTACCTAGCTTATGTTTCATTGCATTCATTCTAGCATTAGCATATGCATTGTATTGTCATATGTGCAGGGGATCAAGAAATGTGCCTAGCAAGAGGGGGTTATCAAGGCCTAAGCCAATCAAGAGGCTTCATTCAAGCATGTGAGGGTTTATCATCCTCATCAAGTCATCAGAGAAGGTCAAAGCTCATTGAAGGAGTGGTTGGTTAATAATGGTGTACCTCTTATCTTGGGGGTCTATGAAGGTCATCAAGTGATATTGAACCCATGGTTATGGATGGTGAAGCATTGAAAAAGCTTATGGGATGTCTTGAGAGTCATTATGGAGTTTGGATAAGCCATTATCCAAAGTGCAAGAGGCCACAGTCAAAGTTGGTACAACTAGGGTTTTCACCTGGTCAACCCTCAGTCAACTGTGAGTCTTGAGGAGAGTAAGACTCAATTACAAGAAATTATGATCATGGAATGTTGTGTTGAGGCACCTAAGATATCATTTCAAGATCAATTCATCAATATTCAAGAGTGTGAGAAGTTACTAAGCTAGGGTTTCTAAGCTTGACAGTGTAAAATCCCTTATTTTAGTGCCCAACTTCAAGACCACATAACACAAGATGCAAGTTTCATCTCATCTTGATATCAACACGAGACTTGTATAGCATGTTCTTAGCTTTCTTTTGAGTGCTAGAAGTCCTTGATTGGATTTATAGAACTCAAGTGATGAAGCAGACAAATTACAGGTCATCAGATAAATGTGATTTTGGTACTTGAAAGTCAACCAACTTCCAAGAAATTTTTGACCTAGAAGGAGGACTCACCTATCCTTGACCCAAACATGAATATTGTTCATTATCCTCTTATCTTTCCAAAGAGTACTAGAAGTCCTTGATTGGATTTGTAGAACTCAAGATATGGAGCTTGCAAGACAAGGGCATTTTGGGAAACTTGGATTATAAGTCACTTTTGGTTATAGGTCCATTTCACCACTTTGCATACCTCAAATGCAAATTTGTCCAACTTGAAAGTTTCTCAAAATGGTGTTATTTACTCAATCAAACACCAAGGATTCATTGATATGGGTTGGATTGAAGATTGGTTGAAGAATATTTCATAAAAAGAAACTTTAAAGGCATTTAAAGGTAAAAATTCAAATAAGTGCAAAATGGATGATTCCAAGTCATGTTTGTGCATATTTTGTGCATAAAACACATTCTAAGAACATTGGCTTTAGTATATTTGAGAATTGAACCATGAAAACACCCCATTTTTCATGTTTCTTAAGCTTGAAGAAACAAAATCAATATCCACCATTGATCAAAAATCAATGGCTCAATCCTATCTGTCGCTACTGCGAAAATCGGCGCCGGCTGATAGAAGAGTCGCCACCGTGCCTTATTTATCCCAACGGGGGGAAAGGAAACGCTCGAAGTAAACCTCGCAAAAAACGGGAAAGGTATGGTCATCGCAACCAAAACCTGGATTCGGGAGTCGGTTACGCAAGGGGAAGGTATTAGCACCCCTCACGTCCGTCGTACTCGACGGGATCCACGCTTGCTTGGTTTGTCTAAAGGATGCAAAACAATCTATCTACGGCTGCTAAATCTAAACGGAAGGGAATTGTCTCGATAGAGCGTCGCACTCTATGCCTACGTATTTTCAAGAGAGAAAGTCAGAGTCAACGTAGTTCGGGACTACGGGGAAATTGGCTCGCCAAGACTTCGCGTCTTGTGCCTACGTACTTCCACACTGCATGGAAGATCAGAGCTTACGTAGTTCAGGCTAACTACGGCTATACAGGGTGTTCTCACACAGTAGTGAGAAATTAAACTGGTTTTAAAGGTACGGGAACCTATGGGAAAAACTACGGTCTGGTCTCAAATGCACAAGGGCAAGAGAAAGGGATAACAATCAGTCGTCAGCGGGAAAGTCTCGATCGCACAGCAGCGAGAGAACAAAAGGTTAGTTGTTAGTGTGCTCGCTAGGATATCGCATCCTATGCCTACATATTCTCGTCTGGTACAAGAAATCAGAGCAGCTGTAGTTCGGCTACTTTCGGGACCACAGCTCAAATCTCATTTTATTAGTCTTCTGAAAAAAGGTTACAATGATTGAATACTGAAAATAAACTCCTATAAAATACTATCCTATCCATCTATAATGGAAAATTAAATGGAAAATAGTCCCCTAACAAGTGGACCTTTAAAAAACTATCTCTAAAAGTGTAAAAAGTCCCCTAACAAATGGACATTTAAAACTATCCCTAAAAAGGTAAAAAGTCCCCTAACAAATGGCCATTTAAAACTATCCCTAAAATAAACTTCATGAAAAATTATCCTAAAAGAATTGAAGTGAAGCTGAATATTTTTATCTTCTTTTTCTAAATATTTCTTTTCTCTTTTCTTTTTTCAAAATATTTTCATATATTTTTTTCTATATTTTTTTCACTATTTTTTCCATATTCTTTTCTCATATTTTTTCTTCATATATTTCTGTTTTCATTTCTTTTTTTTCTCAATATTTTTTTCAATGTTCTCCTTCATATTATATAATAAAGAACTAAAAAACAAAAAGAAAATATGAAAGGGGAAGGGGGGGTACAAAGTCAATACAGGGGGTGCTGGAATTAGTAAAAAAAATGAAACAGAAGCAACAAGGGCCCAGCCCAAGAACTCAACAACACACACACGCAGAGGGGTGGGGGAAGAAAACGGGGTGCAGTTTGGTAGTGAAGCTCATTGGGCCCAGCCCATTCCCTCAGCGGGCAAAAAAAACGGAGGTGCATGGCAAACAAGGGGGGGTACGAATCAGAAAATGACTGGGCCTGGCCCAATCCATACCCGGTCCATCTCCCTCCTCTCCTTCCCTCTTCTGCCTTCAGAACCCTAGTTTCCTCTTCTTGGCACTGTTCACACATCCAAACGGCGCCGCTTCAAGCTCTCACTCAGACTCTCTCGTTGATTCTCCCGATCTCCTCTCTTCTCCTCTTTTTCTCAGCCTCACTCTCCCTCAACTCTCGATCTCTATTTTGTTTCAAACTCTTTTCCTTCAAATACCAACTACAAACAAAAACCTGGAGTTATGGTGGATCTATGGCCGTTAACGGAGGATTGAAGATCCATTGTGTTCGGTGATGAAGCTTTCTGGAGTCGTACGTTGAAGATCCGGTGATGCTCGTTGATAGATCTGGAGATTTGTTGACATCGCTGGGTTCGTGAGGAGTAACGAGGACGATGATGGAATGTGTTGTTGTGAGGATGCTCTTGAAGTTGTTGAATGTAAGATGAACGCGCTTGCTGATGGAGATCAATAACGGTGTGAGGATGTTGACGATCCTTGAAGATGTGGTGTTGAATCAAGAAGATGATGAGGTTCTTGCGAGGAATACGAACATGCATGTTACGATCTGGCGATTCTCGTTTGAAGTTTGACCTGGATGTTCTTGAAGCTGAGGTGAATCCGAAGACTGATTCTGGAGAGAATTTCTTTTGATGAAGATGATTGGAACTGAAGAAGGTTCGAGCGGATCTTGCTGTACTTGGAGGATTTGATGACGAACATGACGATCCTCAAAAGAAGATAAAAAATCTGGGAAATCTGGTGATCCGTTGAATGTTCTTGTTGTTCATGACGAACGCTTTCTGGAAAATGATAGAGGAATGATGAAGGTTAGATGAACAACGATGAAGATTTTCTGGGAATTTTCTGGAAGATCGAGGGAGATCGTTCTTGAATCGGGTGAATATCTGGTGAATCTGATGATGTTGACCGGAGGAGGAAGATGAAGATCAATGAATGTTGGATGAATTCGGACCGGAGAAGATGAATTTCTGGAAAAGGAGATGAATTTCTGGGATTTTAGGGTTTTCCGGCGGGTTGTTAGGGTGGTCGGAGGTGGTTGTGAGTTGGTTACGGTTGGCCGGAAGTTAGTTGGTGGTGGCCGGCGAGGGTGGGGACGGTGGTTGCATGGCCGCCGGCCATGCAACCGGTGAAGGTTGGCGTCAGACAGGTGGCGTTGGGAGGGCTTGCATGCGAAACACGTGGCCTGAGGTAGTGGCAGTGAGAGAGGACTACACGTGTGTGGTTCTAGGGTGAAGTGGAAAATGAGGTGGGGTCTTTGCATCTGAACGCGTGGATCATTATATAGCTGACAAGTGGCAATTTTTTGGACAAAAAAATGGCTGAAACGGACTAATAGATACTGGGCCTCCAAAAACTATAATGGGCCCACGAAAATGATATCAATAAACCCAAACATTCTGAAAAAAAGATTAAACCTAATTAAAAAACTAATCAAAGATTAAACCTAATTAATGAAAATGATTAAACTACAATTAACACATAACTAAAATTAAACTGCAATTAAATCTAAATGAAAATTAAACTATCCTAATTAATTCTAACAAATTCAATTAAAATTTAAACAAAAGATTAAATCCTAATTAACCTCTATTAAGGAGAATTAACATCTAATTAAATTCTATATTAAACTAGAACTATTAAATCCTATAATATCTATTAAAATTCTATTTAAAAACTATTAACCTATATTAAACCTAATAAAAGAAATTAATATCTAACAAAAGATTAAATCTATATTAAAAATAAACTCTATTAAATCTATATCTAAAAAACTATTAAATCCTATAATATCTATTAAAATTCTATTTAAAACTATTAAAAGAAAAATCTATTATATTCTATTAAAACTATTAAAAAACTATTAAAACCTATTAAAAATTCTATAAAATTCTAAAAATGATTTAAAGCTATTAAAAATATAAAAAAAAATCTATTTAAATTCTAAAAAATCTATAAAGTCTATTTAAGATCCAAAAAAGGCTATTAAATCCTAAAAATGCAAACAAAGGCAAATAACCAACATAAAAGAGAGCGCGAGACCAGATCGAAGCAAACAGTAACCCAGACACCAAAAATCTCAAAAATCACTGCGAACTGAAAACACCCAGGAAGCGCGCGACTTCTCAAAATAATCTCCGATTATCCGAACCGGTCTGAAACACCTGAAATGCGACAGCAGGGCTGTAATCCGGATAAAATCACCAAGATTGAGGAAATGCGCTATATGCAATATGCAAATGCGAATGCGAAATGCGTCGAAGCATAAACCCGAAAGTGGCACCGGTTGGTCAAATTTTAGGGTGCAATAGCTGCCCCTATTCAAGCGACTTGGACTTGAAGGGTTGAAGAGCGTGCAGCCTTCAAACATTCAGAGGTACGAGACGGTTGAATACCAATAAACCCGAAAATTTGCCAACCGCGAGAATATACTGTAAAACTGCTTGGGGAATACAATCCAGAAAACCGATTCCAGCCATCACGGCAACAAACTGATCAATCATCTGGTAGAGAACTCCTGATTTTAACGCCCGATACCTGTGTGATACCACAGATAACAAACCCGAGGGTTGCAACAAAACACCTGATCCTCTCACATCGTTTACTGGTAGACAGGAAGACAAATATACTCACATCATCCAAAGATAGACGGAAAGACACCCATAATCGAAGGAAAAATTCAATACTCACATCGTCTAAAGATAGACGGGAAGACACCCAAAATTCATACTCACATCGTCTAAGGATAGACGGAAAGACACCCATCCCGAAGGAAAAACCATCAATACTCACATCGTCTAATGATAGACGGGAAGACACCCAAATCGAAGGAAAAAAAAACCAATACTCACATCGTCTAAGGATAGACGGGAAGACACCCATATCGATAGGAAAAAAACCAATACTCACATCGTCTAAGGATAGACGGGAAGACACCCAAATCGATAGGAAAAAAACCAATACTCACATCGTCTAAGGATAGACGGGAAGACACCCAAAATCCATACTCACATCGTCTAAGGATAGACGGAAAGACACCCAAAATCCATACTCACATCGTCTAAGGATAGACGGGAAGACACCCAAATCAATACTCACATCGCCTAAGGATAGACGGAAAGACACCCAAAATCCATACTCACACCGTCTAAGGATAGACGGAAAGACACCCTGAAATTCATACTCACATCGTCTAAGGATAGACGGAAAGACACCCAAATCGGTACTCACATCGCCTAAGGATAGACGGAAAGACACCCAAAATCCATACTCACATCGTCTAAGGATAGACGGAAAGACACCCATCCCGAAGAAAAAAACAATACTCACATCGTCTAAGGATAGACGGGAAGACACCCAAAATTCATACTCACATCTTCTAAGGATAGACGGAAAGACACCCAAAATCCAAGGAAGAATTCAATACTCACATCGTCTAAGGATAGACGGAAAGACACCCATCCTGAAGGAAAAACCAATACTCACATCGTCTAAGGATAGACGGAAAGACACCCAAAATCCAAGGAAGAATTCAATACTCACATCGTCTAAGGATAGACGGAAAGACACCCATCCTGAAGGAAAAACCAATACTCACATCGTCTAAGGATAGACGGAAAGACACCCATACACAATTCAACACCATCCCTCAAATTTCAGAATCCTTTCGTACACGGGAAATGATGGAAAGAACAATATCCTTAAAGGGCCACATCATCAGTAAGGACCGACGGGAAGAACACCACCTTCAAAGAGCCATGTCGTCAATAAGAATCGACAATCAGGAAAACCGAACATTCTTCAAAGAGCCTCGGCGTCAATAAGGATCGACGGTCAGAAAATCCCTCTTGAAATGTCATCTCATCCAATAAACAGAAAGAAAACCACTTATCCGAAAGATCGCTTTGGAACCCCTCAACATCTAAAGATAGCCGGAGAATACTCGCTGGGGAGACACACCATCCGCATGATCTGACAATGAGCAACCCGCTGAAAAATCACTTGAAACTTCACATCGTCTACTGATAGACGGAAAGAACACCACTTGCTAAAGAAACCCCAACTTGAAACCCCACTGGAACATCACCTGAAACTTCACATCGTCTACTGATTAGACAGGAAGAACACCACTTGCTAGAGAAACCCCATCTTGA
Organism: Lathyrus sativus; assembly: GCA_963859935.3. NCBI lineage: Eukaryota > Viridiplantae > Streptophyta > Magnoliopsida > Fabales > Fabaceae > Lathyrus > Lathyrus sativus. The sequence continues at coordinate 269,780 of OZ012737.1, forward strand.
AACCCCACTGGAAAATCACGTGAAACCTCACATCGTCTACTGATAGACGGGAAGAAAGCCATATTCGAACTCAAGACGTCTAATGATAGACGGAGAAATCCACTTATTGGAGGACCACATCGTCAATATGAATTGACGGGAAGAAAAGCCTGTCGATACCAGATGACTGATTGATCAAAGCATAACTGTTGTATGATCTGAACTACGAATAAACTGCCGAATTGTATGAACACTGCTGCTGGACGAATTCCCCTGAACTGATCACAGAGTACTTACGTGCCATACGAGGCTGATAGAAAACCTGGCTTATGCTTCGTATGCATATGCATATGTTTGAATCTTCCTAGGGCGTAATGCTCCATTTAGGATGGAAATGCTACGCATTTTGAAAATGAAATGCAAGTATGATGCAAATATGATGATGCATGCAATATGTTAATGCAGGCTCGGGCTGCTGGAGAAAGTCGGGTACAGAAAACCACTTCAGCAAAATAAATGCTGAAGACGAAGCCAACTCCGCTGGGGATAAACCGGATATCATAGAATTATTCCAGCAAAATAAATGCTGGAAGAGATCAACTCCGCTGGGGAAATTGGGAACTTAACCAAGCACCTCGTTGAAGTAACACCCTGCTGGGGAATATAACTCTGCTGGGGAATAGCAGATGTGCCAAGTATGATTGGACTTCTCTGGGGATAGCTTACCCGTGCCAATGAAAAATTGGACTTTGCTGGAGAAAATAGACGGAGTCTTCCTGCGTACTGATGAAGATCAGATTTGGAAACTGATGCGCCGACACGGATGGGCCTCACAGTGATCGCCAACATGGATTTGGACTTTTAGGCTATCTGCGATGGGTCAGGTACAACTGACGCTGGAAAATATTCTGTCTGAATACACAGTTTTCTGGTTAAAGAGTCAAGGGATAGTAACACAACTTCCCTACATTCGTCTCGCACTCGAAAATTGACTGAATCTGCTCGAATAACTCTGAATAACCCTGATGATACGGAGAAGAACAATCCCTTCACTTCTGATATGCCCCAGCCTGCGGGACCTCTGTGGGGATAGTCCTCAAAAGGAACTCTGCAAATCTGTACCCTGATAGTCTGATATGAAATGCCCCAGCATTCTGAACTTCGGAGAGATACTTCACACCAAATGCTTCTCGAATAAAGAATAACTTTTGCGCTCTTACGATGGCCTGCCCCTGACTGCAATGACTTTGCCCCTGATTATCTGATTCAGAGTAGTGCCCTTGACTACGAGATACGTACCGAATCTCAACCTGATTTCCCCAGGATAACTGACTTCGAAAGGCTGACCTGACTGGGGATCACGATAATAGCTTGCGCCTGCTCTCGGAACATTCGGGCGTTCTGTATTCTATCCTGACCATACTTTCCACTGTAGAAAACTTTCCTGCTGTCAAGCGCTTACTCGCAAGTAAAACAAGTTGTTCTGCGTAAAAGACATATTAATGCAACGCATATGAAGTTTTGACATCCAATCTGTTCACTGGGAAAAGGAAAAACAATTTATGGCATATACTGCACAAAACATTTATCAAGAATATCAGCATCAGTACCAACATGGTAAGAGAACCCTTCTAGGAGTCAGTTTCGACGCAATCTTTACCGACGTATGCTTTCGAAACAACCTGCTTCAATTAGGACTTTTGAAGGTTGTAACGTGGTCAGGTTCACGGTTTTGGAAAAAAAAGGATAAAGGCTCAGTTTATTTTAACCCACCCATTCTCCTTGATGTTCTCCCATCCTACGTTTAGCTAATTCGACCTTAGCGCTCACCTGCCAGAGGCTGAAAGATAGGAGTGATAGTTCGAGAAACTTTGAGTTTTTGGAGTGACAGCCACTCACTTTTCGTCTTTGACACCTAGGGTCACACGACTCGTATTTGTCCGAGGATTTTTTCTTTTGTCATCCTTTCATATTTTTTCTTATCCCTAACTTTTGCCTGGACTGACTCCTTTTGAGTTTCTTTTGATTTTTTAAGTCCAGCGGGATGCCCTCATTTTTGCCTAAGTCATTTGTTTTGAAGCTTTGACTTAGCGGGCTTTTGATTCCTTTTGCTTTCTCTTTTTCCGAACAAGTCGTGTGACACTGGTTGTCTGACTCATTGGGGGATAATGTGACTGTCTCACTCTTGATTTAACCATTGTGGTTTTTTAGGCACGACCTCTAGAGGTGTGATTGATCCTCGAACGGACACTCCTTTTGCAACTTGAACGCTCGGCCAAATTAGCTAACACCTACCCTGCCCCAGGTTAAAGATGGAGGGTTTTTCGTTTTCAGAAAGAACTCCTACTACTAGGCTCAAAGGGGTTGACAAGGGATTATCTTCCTTATATCACCGGTGTTTAGGGATTTGAAACAATGCCTGTACATCATCAGCAGGTTTTATCTCAAAAGCATACCATATCGTAAGTAGCATGTGTTGGTGTAAGCCCTAGAGGCCAATATTTTTTGGTACTTGTATCGGATTATTCGTTTAATAATAAAAGGCATTTCTTTATTATGTTTGTCTTTCAGAATAATAAAGTCCCTAGAATAGTTAGTCTGTTTAATGAAATGTTAAGTGTGACTTAATCATGAGATCCCATTAAACATAAAGACATTATTCTTAAAATATCCGTAGTCAAGCTTTATTGCAAAGTGGGATAACATTAAAAGCATTGAGACTATTATGAAGATAGACTGATGATCACATCTCATGGATCATGGATAAAGAGTTATCAAGTCTTGACATAGGTATAAATATTAGGAGTAATATTTATACCGGATTGACCCGCTATGAGAATACTACATAGTATGTTATGCAAAGTGTCATAAGTTATTCTCATGGTGATAATGGTGTATTACCACCCTTCGACCTGAAACCACTATGGACCCTAGATGTAGAGTCGGGTGCTTTATTGCTGATCAAACATTATCCGTAACTGGATGATCATAAAGACAGTTGATGGGCACTCCACGAAGCATGCTGAGGGACATGAGTGTCCTAGATGGAATTTGCCAATCCTGCATAACAGGAGAAATGTCTAAGGGCCCAATATTGAACTGGACAAGGATGACACAGTGTATGCCTTGTGTTCAATATAGACATAGGGGCAAAAGGGTAATTGTACAAACATATATTATCACGAAAAAGGTTTTGTCAGATCATATGACATTTTCGTGACTTGGGTAGCAGTGATGTGTTGCTAGATACCGCTTACTGTTTATTATGTTAAATATATAATTTAATAAAATTACCAACGTTACGAAATCCTACAGGGTCACACACATAAGGACAGTTTGATGAGAGATAGAGAAATCAAAAAAGGAACACCGTAAGGTACGGTGCACTTAAGTGAAAAATATAAATTCGGATAATATAATAATAATTATTGTTATTTTATAATGGTTATAAAATAATAATAAAATAAATATATTTATTATAATAATAGTTATTATAATAATATATAATATTATTATGGATCATGTGAATTGGGTTTTAGCCCGCATCCCACAAGAGAGTCTATAAAAGGAACCCTTGTGATGAAGCTTTCACTTGATGCAATTTCGTTTTGATTCTCTTTTCTCACTCAAATAATTCCGTTCGTAAGCAGCTAGCACTGTGACCGGAAGCTGTTCGTGTGGACTGAGTAGAGGCGTTGCACTTCATCAACGCTTGTGATCGCTGCATCAAAGATCTGAATCGCCACAAAGAGGTAACGATTCTATCACTGACCATGCTCATTCGTAAGGATCACTAAAGGAAATTTTTGTTTTCCGCTGCGTTTAGATCGCAATTTTCCTTCAGTGGTATCAGAGCCACTTACGAAACCATGGATCTGATAGCTGTTAAATTTCCGTCTTTTCTGTATTTGATTCGATTAAAACACAGAATGAATTTAACAATAAACGATTAATTAAATTTGGCATCTGTTGTGTACGATTTGGATGATTGATGTTGATTATGCTTCGGAATCCGACATTAGTATGGTGAAGTTGTGCGATACATTGATCATCCATAGGTTACACAATTAGATCAATCACTTTTATATAAGATATAAGAAATTCTGATGCAAAGATGGTATATGGGATATACTGTTTTGATTTCATCCATTCAATCACATAAGGATTGTAATTCTTTTGAAAGATAATCATTTTCATTCGCTTCGGAATCCGACGTTAGTATGGTGAAGCAATGACATGTTGATCTATCACATTGAGTTATCAATTGAGTTGTGTTTGACGGCATGAAATTGTTGCATTAGGATTAATGGCAGTACAAGTGTTGTATTGCCGCAGACTTTTCCGGTTGGGGTTGTAAATGCACAAAAGTTGTGCAGGAAACGACGTGAAATACAATGAAGTGTTCATAAAATTTTTCCCCGGGGCGCTGCCCCTGACAACCCCGCAAGGAGGCGCTGCCCCCTTGACCCCCGTCCGCTGAACGGTCAGCGGAACCACCGTCCGCTGACCGGGCAGCGGAACCCCCGGCTAAGTCTGCAAAGTGTGATCAATCAGCCGAAATTTAATTTAGTTTATTTAATTATCGGAATTTTAAACTAATAATAAAAGTGTGTTTATTATTATTTATTTGTGGTGATCAGTTATGGCCTTAGTTTTTCCTTTATTATTATTTTGGGATTTTTGAATACGGCCTGCGTGTCGTGCCTCTCTCTCAATCTCTTTATGTAACTTCTTTTCTCATCTCACTCCCTCGTATGTAAAACGAGTTTTCCTATATGTAATGTAATATTATGTTATGAAAAAAAAAAGGAGGAGGAAGTATTCAATATTAAAGGAGGATAACCTTGGAGATCATGCTTGGAGAAGCTTAGATCGTTATTAGGTTAGCTTAGGTTCTCTCATTGGCTTGAGAGAACAATTGCGTTAGGGGCCATAATTGTATCTTTTTATATGTATGTTGATGCATGTAATTGTATGTTGATGCATGTGAGAGACGTTTTGCATGTTAAGCCGGTGAGATCAAACTAATAACAAATTCCCTCAAAAATAAATATTAAGTTTATGCTTTCCAATTTTTAGCACTCATCAAGACTAGTATCGAGCATTGTAGGTTTCGCCTACGCGAGGTGCATGTTCTATATTAATAAGGTGTGATGGGATAATTGTAATATCCAATTGCTAAAACCATGGGTCAAACTTAACTAAACAAATTATAATAAGATTATATATGTTTAGAAGCAAGAATTGGGAATGATTCATGTGATGGATCAGAATAAGGAGTTATTCACCCAATTGAAAATATTCGAGAGTTGTATGAGATACAATTGGAAGGAGTTCCTACCTAAATAACTTAGTTTTGTGTAATCAGCCTAACGCTGACTTAAAACAAAGTGAAACATGGATCTCGACCCACTAGAAAGTCTTCCAACGGGATTTTCCGAATCAAATGATGAGGGTCATTTGTTTTGAATAAAATAGTGGGAGCATATTTGATTAAAGGCCTAATTAAATATGTTGTTTTAATGATACTTATATTTTCATATTTCTCTTGTAGATTACCATGACAACAAACACATCGAACAATATTTTGCGATCCATCCTAGATAAGGAAAAATTGTCTGGGACAAATTTCCTGGATTGGCACCGTAATCTGAGGATTGTCCTCAAGCACGATAAGAAGCTGTATGTCTTGGAGACACCAGTTCCTGAGGAGGAACCTCCTAGTTCTGCACCAAAGGCAGAAAGAGATGCTTATAAGAAGCATTTCGATGATGCCAATGAAACCGCTTGCCTCATGCTTGCTACCATGAACTCTGAGTTGCAAAAGCAACACGAGAACATGTCTGCGTTCGATATGATCGGACATCTGAAAACGCTTTATCAAGAGCAAGCAAGAAATGAGAGGTTTCAGGTTTCAAAGTCCCTTTTTAACAGCAAGTTAGCTGAGGGAGCCCCTGTAAGTCCCCATGTACTCAAGATGATTGGGTATGTGGAGAACCTTGACAGATTAGGGTTTCCCCTTGGAAAGGAACTTGCGATTGATCTGATCTTGCAATCGTTGCCAGAGAGCTTCAGTCAGTTTGTCCTGAATTTCAATATGAATGACTTGGACAAAAGTCTTCCAGAACTGCTAGGCATGTTGAGAACTGCTGAGCAGAATATGAAGACAAAAGGGAAATCCATTCTGATGGTCAGTAATGGAAAGAAACAGAACAAGAGGCCCATCAAACAGGGTGGTAGAGGGAAAGGCAAGGAAGTTGCCAAACCCAAACCCACTCCTCCTGTTTTGAAGCCTAGTGGAGGAATAGCAAAGGAGGGCACTTGCTTCCATTGCGGTAAGACCGGACATTGGAAGAGAAATTGCCCAAAGTACCTGGAAGATAAGAATAATGGAGTAGAGACTTCAAATTCAGGTATTTTTGTTATTGAAATTAATTTATCTACTTCTGCATCATGGGTATTAGATACTGGATGCGGTTCTCACATTTGTACTAATGTGCAGGGGCTAAAAAGGAGTAGAGATTTGGCAAAAGGTGAAGTTGACCTACGAGTTGGCAATGGAGCAAAGGTTGCTGCTTTAGCTGTAGGAACTTATGTTTTAACTTTACCTAGTGGTTTAATAATTCAGTTAGAGAACTGTTATTATGTACCTGCAATTAGCAGGAATATTATTTCCGTTTCTTGTTTGGACAAGTTTGGTTTTTCATTCATAATAAGGAACAATTGTTGCTCCATTTATTTGAATGATATATTCTATGCTACTGCAAAAATGAATAATGGACTATATGTCCTTGATCTTGAAATGCCAATTTATAACATTAATACTAAAAGGTTGAAACCTAATGAGTTGAATCCAACTTACCTTTGGCACTGTCGATTAGGCCACATAAATGAGAAACGCATTTCCAAACTCCATAAAGATGGACTCTTGGACTCTTTTGATTATGAATCATATGAGACATGCAGATCTTGTTTAATTGGAAAGATGACAAAGTCCCCATTCACAGGAAAAGGTGAAAGGGCTAATGATCTTTTGGCACTCATACATACTGATGTATGTGGACCACTGAACATACCAGCCAGAGGAGGTTTTCAGTACTTCATCACTTTTACTGATGACTTCAGTAGATACGGATATGTGTATTTAATGAAACACAAATCTGAGTCCTTTGAAAAGTTCAAGGAATTCAAGAATGAAGTACAAAACCAACTAGGTAAGAATATTAAAGTTCTTCGATCAGATCGAGGCGGTGAATATTTAAGCCTAGAATTTGATGACCATCTAAAAGAGTATGGGATTCTATCCCAACTTACTCCTCCTGGAACACCACAATGGAATGGTGTATCTGAGAGAAGAAATCGAACCTTGTTAGACATGGTCCGATCCATGATGAGTCACGTCGATCTTCCAAACTCCTTTTGGGGACATGCATTATTAACAGCAGCTTACACACTTAACCGTGTTCCATCCAAAAAGGTTGATAAGACACCATATGAGATATGGAGTGGTAAGAAACCACATATGTCTTACATGAAGATTTGGGGTTGCGAAGTTTACGTCAAACGACAAATTTCAACCAAGCTTGAGCCCAAATCTGACAAATGCTTATTTGTGGGGTATCCTAAAGAAACAAGAGGATATTACTTCTACAATCCTTCTGAGGGCAAAGTGTTTGTCGCTCGAACTGGAGTCTTTCTGGAAAGGGATTTTATTTCCAAAGGAAACAGTGGGAGGAAAATAGAGCTTGAAGAAATTCAAGAATCACAAAACATTGAAACACCTATGGAGGAACTAGAGCGGGAAACACAAGTAGTTGTGGAAGAGCAACCTGCTCAAGTAGAACAAGACCAGCGTAGGTCAAGCAGGATACGTCACCAACCTGAGAGATATGGATATCTCATAAGTGATCAGGGTGATGTATTACTCATGGATCAAGATGAGCCTGTGACCTACAAAGAGGCCATAACTGGTCCTGAGTCTGAGAAGTGGCTAGAAGCCATGAAATCTGAAATGGATTCCATGTACACAAACCAGGTTTGGACCTTGGTAGAACCTCCTATAGGAGTTAACCCTATAGGATGCAAGTGGGTCTTCAAGAAGAAGACTGACATGGATGGTAAGGTACATACCTATAAAGCAAGACTGGTTGCAAAAGGCTATAAACAAATTCATGGGGTTGACTATGATGAAACCTTTTCACCAGTTGCAATGCTTAAATCTGTTCGGATTTTACTTGCCATCGCTGCATATCATGATTATGAAATATGGCAGATGGATGTCAAAACTGCTTTCCTTAATGGGAATCTTCTTGAGGATGTGTACATGACACAACCTGAAGGATTTGACATACCACAAGATGCCCAAAAGATATGCAAGTTACAGCGATCAATCTATGGATTGAAGCAAGCTTCCAGAAGCTGGAATCTTCGTTTTGATGAAACCGTAAAACAATATGGATTCATCAAAAATGAAGATGAACCTTGTGTCTACAAGAAGGTTAGTGGGAGCATGATCGTGTTTCTGGTATTATATGTAGATGACATATTACTCATTGGAAACGATGTCCCTACCTTGCAACAAGTGAAAACTTGGTTAGGGAATTGTTTTTCTATGAAAGACCTAGGTGAAGCAGCCTATATATTAGGAATTAGGATCTATAGAGATAGATCACAAAAACTGCTTGGCCTAAGTCAGAGTACATACATAGATAAAGTGTTGAGACGCTTTAATATGCATGATTCCAAGAAAGGATTCATACCTATGCAACATGGTCTGTGTTTATCAAAAACACAATCCCCTTCAACTAAGGAAGAAAGGGATCGCATGAATAAGATTCCATATGCATCTGCAATAGGATCTATCATGTATGCCATGTTATGTACTCGACCAGATGTCTCGTATGCATTAAGTGCAACGAGTAGGTACCAATCTGATCCCGGTGATGCTCACTGGGTAGCTGTCAAGAATATCCTTAAGTACTTGAGAAGGACTAAGGATTCATTCTTGATATATGGAGGTCAGGAAGAGCTTGATGTAATTGGTTACACTGATGCTAGCTTCCAGACAGATAAGGATGATTTTAGATCACAATCTGGTTATGTGTTCTGTCTCAATGGTGGCGCTGTGAGCTGGAAAAGTTCAAAGCAAGAAACAGTTGCTGATTCTACAACTGAGGCCGAGTATATTGCTGCCTCAAATGCAGCAAAGGAAGCTGTTTGGATCAAGAAGTTCATTAGTGAACTTGGCATAGTCCCTAGCATTGTGGATCCCATTGGTTTATATTGTGATAACAATGGTGCTATCGCACAAGCTAAGGAGCCTAGATCTCACCAACGATCCAAACACATACTTAGGCGTTATCACCTCATTCGAGAGATAATCGATCGGGGAGATGTGAAGATATGCAGAGTACCTACACTTGACAATATCGCTGACCCATTAACAAAGCCTCTTGCGCAACAGAAGCATGATGGTCATACTAGATCTATGGGTATTAAGGGTATGCCTAATTGGCTCTAGTGCTAGTGGGAGATTGTTGGTGTAAGCCCTAGAGGCCAATATTTTTTGGTACTTGTATCGGATTATTCGTTTAATAATAAAAGGCATTTCTTTATTATGTTTGTCTTTCAGAATAATAAAGTCCCTAGAATAGTTAGTCTGTTTAATGAAATGTTAAGTGTGACTTAATCATGAGATCCCATTAAACATAAAGACATTATTCTTAAAATATCCGTAGTCAAGCTTTATTGCAAAGTGGGATAACATTAAAAGCATTGAGACTATTATGAAGATAGACTGATGATCACATCTCATGGATCATGGATAAAGAGTTATCAAGTCTTGACATAGGTATAAATATTAGGAGTAATATTTATACCGGATTGACCCGCTATGAGAATACTACATAGTATGTTATGCAAAGTGTCATAAGTTATTCTCATGGTGATAATGGTGTATTACCACCCTTCGACCTGAAACCACTATGGACCCTAGATGTAGAGTCGGGTGCTTTATTGCTGATCAAACATTATCCGTAACTGGATGATCATAAAGACAGTTGATGGGCACTCCACGAAGCATGCTGAGGGACATGAGTGTCCTAGATGGAATTTGCCAATCCTGCATAACAGGAGAAATGTCTAAGGGCCCAATATTGAACTGGACAAGGATGACACAGTGTATGCCTTGTGTTCAATATAGACATAGGGGCAAAAGGGTAATTGTACAAACATATATTATCACGAAAAAGGTTTTGTCAGATCATATGACATTTTCGTGACTTGGGTAGCAGTGATGTGTTGCTAGATACCGCTTACTGTTTATTATGTTAAATATATAATTTAATAAAATTACCAACGTTACGAAATCCTACAGGGTCACACACATAAGGACAGTTTGATGAGAGATAGAGAAATCAAAAAAGGAACACCGTAAGGTACGGTGCACTTAAGTGAAAAATATAAATTCGGATAATATAATAATAATTATTGTTATTTTATAATGGTTATAAAATAATAATAAAATAAATATATTTATTATAATAATAGTTATTATAATAATATATAATATTATTATGGATCATGTGAATTGGGTTTTAGCCCGCATCCCACAAGAGAGTCTATAAAAGGAACCCTTGTGATGAAGCTTTCACTTGATGCAATTTCGTTTTGATTCTCTTTTCTCACTCAAATAATTCCGTTCGTAAGCAGCTAGCACTGTGACCGGAAGCTGTTCGTGTGGACTGAGTAGAGGCGTTGCACTTCATCAACGCTTGTGATCGCTGCATCAAAGATCTGAATCGCCACAAAGAGGTAACGATTCTATCACTGACCATGCTCATTCGTAAGGATCACTAAAGGAAATTTTTGTTTTCCGCTGCGTTTAGATCGCAATTTTCCTTCAGCATGTCGTTCATTTTCGTCATCCTCCTCAGATCCTTCTTAACCAAGCATTGGACATTTGTAAAAACAATTAGTGAACACGACTGGATTTACTCAAAACATGCATATTTATTTCATTATCATCAATTGAATGAAAACAACAAGTTTTACGAACAAGATTGCAATTCAAACAGGAAAGAAACTACAAACGTAAAGAAATGACAAGATAAAACAAAGAAAAATGCCAGCTTCCGAGAACCGGGCTATCACATCTGTCCTGATGCTGAACCAGCCATCTTTACAATCAGTTATTAGAGGCAACCCGATGCTGTCCTGATCTGCTTTCAGCGACCCAACCAAATTATAGAGCCCCTCCTCCTCATTCAGATGATTTTGGGCCCTTCATGCCCGAAGTTGATTGCTGCACTATCAAGTAGGTCCTGCACCTTGTGCTTGAAGGCCAGACAATCTTCAATGTTGTGCCCTGGTGCTTCTGAATGGAAATCACAGTGCTCATTGATATCATACCCTGCTGGAGGCGTCCCTGTCAGTGGGGCTAACTTCCTCTTCTCAACCAACTGTAATCGTAGCAACACCTGAAGAAGTTCGGCATACGGCATCGGAGGCACCTTAAATACCCTCACCGGCCTCTGATTTTGAGCTCTTCGCTGATTGGGATGCTGCTACCTCTGCCACTGTTGAGATCGTTGCTGTCGTCGTTGGTATCGGGTTAACTGTTGAACAACCTTCGTAGCAAATACAACATCGGTTTCTTGATTTTCATCGTACTGATTAAAGCACTCCTTATGCTTAGCCATTTTCTTTCTCAGATCTGCCCCAGGAATAGGCAACAGTTGTGGGCATGGAGATTCTGACACCATGGAGTCCAGGATATGTTTCTGACCTACTGCAGCTTCAGAAACATCCATCACCTTAGCAACAACTAGAGGTTGCTGATGTCTGTCAACACGTTCGTTAAGCTCAGGTTCTTCAGGAACAGGTGGCACGAGCTTCTTCACTGTGGCTTCAAATAGCTGATCATCCTCTTTCCTAAGCACATTCTTGACTACTTCCATGATCAAGCTCATTTGGGTCTTCAGCTGACTATTTTCCTCTTTGAGGATCTTCTGCTCCAAACGCATCTCTTGCATGTCTCTCATCATCTGCCCCAGCTGGCTTCGGACTTCAATCAATTCAACCAGATTCTGTTCCATATCTCTGAAGGAATTCCTGCAACAAACTGGACGATGAGGAAATAAGACCCACGGTTCTGATGTACCTGTTAAATGATAATGCAAAGCAGAAAGCAAACACATATTCAAGACAAGACAAAGAGAAACTCAAGCTATAAGCACCCAGACGAACACCTCCCACACATGTATAACCAACAAAAGCAGCACGTAAGCGCAAATGAGTACGAATACAATGACCCTAGCCAACAATCCTGGTGATGGTCAGCAACAATAATGCACAAAAGCTAAACGGATCAGGCAGAGCAAACAGATGCGACCCCCGGCACAGAAACCTCTAGAAACTTCTCCCATATTCAACTGAACTCTCCGTTTGACATTCTTCAGAACACACACTTCCCGTGGAGTCTTCCATGACATTAACTGACGAACCCACATGACTGGATGACGGAGAATCGTTAATCTGAACAAAACCCTAGGGCGCGATGAAAATCCAGTTAGAGTCTAACAGATCCTGAACCTGGCTTCTAAGCACCTTACAATCATTTATTGAATGCCCCTGTGCCCCAACATGGTACTCACAGCGGACACTGGCATCAAAACCTGGAGGATATGGTGGAATCACTGGATTAGTCTCTTTCGGCACTATCAATCCACTTCTGACCAGATCTGGCAACAACTGACTGTACGACACCGGTAGCTGAGTAAACTGCCTTTCAGGTTTCCTTGGTCTTCGTTGGGCGTGCTGACGCGATCGACGACAGGATGACCATTGACTTGAAGTGTCTGAAAACTGATCCTGAGATGCTAGAGATTTTGAGACGACGTCATTTCCTTCTTCCCACTCTTCTTGAGAACTGACAACTGACTCATTCTTATCAACTGGGATATAAGGAGCATCTCGAAGCTTTCCGCTCTTGAGTCCTCTCTCAACAAGCTCTCCCATTCTCATCAGGCCCACAAAGCTTGTACAACCGAACAACTTGTCATAATAATGGCCTTTCAGAGTACCCAAGAAGATGTCAACCATTTCTCTTTCCTGAAGCGGTGGTTGAACACTAGCAGCCAATTCTTTCCATCTTTGCACATACCCTCTGAACGATTCATTCTCCGCCCGAGATAATTCTTGCAGATGTACGAGACTAGGAGCCATATCCAGGTTGTAATCGTACTACTTCAGGAAAGCTCTGGCTAAATCCACCCATGATCGAATCTGATTACTCTCTAACTGCATATACCACCTCAAAGATGCCCCAGTCATACTATACTGAAAGCAATGGATCATCAGCTTGTCATCTCGCACAAACGAAGTCATTCTTCGACAGAACATCACCAAATGTTGCTTCGGACAGCTATCTCCTTCGTACTTTTCAAATTTCGGCACCTTGAACTTATAAGGCAACACCAGGTCAGGAACCAAACACGTGTCTGCAGCATTCAGGTTAACAGCATCTTTGACCTTCAAAGCTTTAACTCTTTCTTCCAATACTCGGAGCCTTCTATCACCTTCAAGAGCTCTTGAGTTTACAGTCCTGGCTACCGGGATATCTCTGCGTGGATTCCTCTCAGGGAAAACAGCACCTTGATTGTTAACAGGAGGAGGACGTTCATTTCGGGCACCAAACTGCTCATGTCGATCTCGGTTCTCAACAGTAGGCTGTACAACTTGGTCTGCAGTAACGTTGTTCGCTTGCAGGAAGTCTTCCATAGAATCATACCGATGGTTGGACGTCATAGTAAACCCTGTCAGGGTGTTAGGAGACTGGAAATTGCCTTCAGATATATCTATCAATTACCTTTAACTGACTACACTGCTTGATTCTCAAATTTGCTCAAGTCTGCTCCAACCCCTTGGTCGTCTTCTGACAATCAACAGTTGCTCAATCCAAACTCCGGGTACTCACCTTCAGGAAACAAAGGCTGGATCAGAACTCTGGCTAACTGGAGAAATGCTATGCAATCTGATGCAAAGATGCTTATGCAAATGCAATGCAATGCAACAAACATGGGATCACAGCCCCCACAACAAGCGCTAAATGCTGCTGCACAGCCGACGGAGTACGTTCTCTCTAAAAGAGAACGCCAAGATAGCTGGTAGTCTGGAAGTCAAGGTTCGCGCACCCCCCCCCCCCCATTCACGGGTATGGACCTAAGATGCGGCATCCTATGCGGTCATCAGCATCACAAACTTTCATGAGGAATGATGCGATTCCCAGAAGGAGTGGCACCGTCATCTCATGAAGAGGCCTCACTTAGCTAACTTCCAATTGATCGGTCCCCAGAGTCGACAATCCTCACGTCTGGACTCCCCTCAGATCCTCAGGACCGGAAAGAAGCACCTCGGAGAGAACCTCGTCTGAGCGCAGATTTCGTAGGGAACGGTGCCTGCTCAGCAGACAGGTTTGTCTACTACTCTCCGCAACTATGTCTAAATGCATACTCAAGCAGCCCAGGTCCGACTATCACTCAAAGTATCACCCTCCCCAGCACAACGGCAACAGATAATAGCGATGAAAAAATAAACACCCAAAAGACAAGCAAACAAGCGCTAGGATTGACTCTCTTAGGGGACGTTGGATCCCACATGCATAAGGAACTATCGCAGTCCTTAGCAGCCAGGGGACGTTGGATCCCCAGCAGAGTCGCCAGCTGTCGCTACTGCGAAAATCGGCGCCGGCTGACAGAAGAGTCGCCACCGTGTGTTATTTATCCCAACGGGGGGAAAGGAAACGCTCGAAGTAAACCTCGCAAAAAACGGGAAAGGTATGGTCATCGCAACCAAAACCTGGATTCGGGAGTCGGATACACAAGGGGAAGGTATTAGCACCCCTCACGTCCGTCGTACTCGACGGGATCCACGCTTGCTTGGTTTGTCTAAAGGATGCAAAACAATCTATCTACGGCTGCTAAATCTAAACGGAAGGGAATTGACTCGATAGAGCGTCGCACTCTATGCCTACGTATTCTCAAGAGAGAAAGTAAGAGTCAACATAGTTCGGGACTACGGGGAAATTGGCTCGCCAAGACTTCGCATCTTGTGCCTACGTACTTCCACACTGCATGGAAGATCAGAGCTTACGTAGTTCAGGCTAACTACAGCTACACAGGGTGTTCTCACACAGTAGTGAGAAATTAAACTGGTTTTAAAGGTACGGGAACCTATGGGAAAAACTACGGTCTGGTCTCAAATGCACAAGGGCAAGAGAAAGGGATAACAATCAGTCGTCAGCGGGAAAGTCTCGATCGCACAACAGCGAGAGAACAAAAGGTTAGTTGTTAGTGTGCTCGCTAGGATATCGCATCCTATGCCTACATATTCTCGTCTGGTACAAGAAATCAGAGCAGCTGTAGTTCGGCTACTTTCGGGACCACAGCTCAAATCTCATTTTATTAGTCTTCTGAAAAAAGGTTACAATGATTGAATACTGAAAATAAACTCCTATAAAATACTATCCTATCCATCTATAATGGAAAATTAAATGGAAAATAGTCCCCTAACAAGTGGACCTTTAAAAAACTATCTCTAAAAGTGTAAAAAGTCCCCTAACAAATGGACATTTAAAACTATCCCTAAAAAGGTAAAAAGTCCCCTAACAAATGGCCGTTTAAAACTATCCCTAAAATAAACTTCATGAAAAATTATCCTAAAAGAATTGAAGTGAAGCTGAATATTTTTATCTTCTTTTTCTCAATATTTCTTTTCTCTTTTCTTTTTTCAAAATATTTTCATATATTTTTTTCTATATTTTTTTCACTATTTTTTCCATATTCTTTTCTCATATTTTTTCTTCATATATTTCTGTTTTCATTTCTTTTTTTTCTCAATATTTTTTTCAATGTTCTCCTTCATATTATATAATAAAGAACTAAAAAACAAAAAGAAAATATGAAAGGGGAAGGGGGGGTACAAAGTCAATACAGGGGGTGCTGGAATTAGTAAAAAAAATGAAACAGAAGCAACAAGGGCCCAGCCCAAGAACTCAACAACACACACACGCAGGGGGGTGGGGGAAGAAAACGGGGTGCAGTTTGGTAGTGAAGTTCATTGGGCCCAGCCCATTCCCTCAGCGGGCAAAAAAAACGGAGGTTCATGGCAAACAAGGGGGGGGGGGTACGAATCAGAAAATGACTGGGCCTGGCCCAATCCATACCCGGTCCATCTCCCTCCTCTCCTTCCCTCTTCTGCCTTCAGAACCCTAGTTTCCTCTTCTTGGCACTGTTCACACACCCAACTGGCGCCGCTTCAAGCTCTCACTCAGACTCTCTCGTTGATTCTCCCGATCTCCTTTCTTCTCCTCTTTTTCTCAGCCTCACTCTCCCTCAACTCTCGATCTCTATTTTGTTTCAAACTCTTTTCCTTCAAATACCAACTACAAACAAAAACCTGGAGTTATGGTGGATCTATGGCCGTTAACGGAGGATTGAAGATCCATTGTGTTCGGTGATGAAGCTTTCTGGAGTCGTACGTTGAAGATCCGGTGATGCTCGTTGATAGATCTGGAGATTTGTTGACATCGCTGGGTTCGTGAGGAGTAACGAGGACGATGATGGAATGTGTTGTTGTGAGGATGCTCTTGAAGTTGTTGAATGTAAGATGAACGCGCTTGCTGATGGAGATCAATGACGGTGTGAGGATGTTGACGATCCTTGAAGATGTGGTGTTGAATCAAGAAGATGATGAGGTTCTTGCGAGGAATACGAACATGCATGTTACAATCTGGCGATTCTCGTTTGAAGTTTGACCTGGATGTTCTTGAAGCTGAGGTGAATCCGAAGACTGATTCTGGAGAGAATTTCTTTTGATGAAGATGATTGGAACTGAAGAAGGTTCGAGCGGATCTTGCTGTACTTGGAGGATTTGATGACGAACATGACGATCCTCAAAAGAAGATAAAAAATCTGGGAAATCTGGTGATCCGTTGAATGTTCTTGTTGTTCATGACGAACGCTTTCTGGAAAATGATAGAGGAATGATGAAGGTTAGATGAACAACGATGAAGATTTTCTGGGAATTTTCTGGAAGATCGAGGGAGATCGTTCTTGAATCGGGTGAATATCTGGTGAATCTGATGATGTTGACCGGAGGAGGAAGATGAAGATCAATGAATGTTGGATGAATTCGGACCGGAGAAGATGAATTTCTGGAAAAGGAGATGAATTTCTGGGATTTTAGGGTTTTCCGGCGGGTTGTTAGGGTGGTCGGAGGTGGTTGTGAGTTGGTTACGGTTGGCCGGAAGTTAGTTGGTGGTGGCCGGCGAGGGTGGGGACGGTGGTTGCATGGCCGCCGGCCATGCAACCGGTGAAGGTTGGCGTCAGACAGGTGGCGTTGGGAGGGCTTGCATGCGAAACACGTGGCCTGAGGTAGTGGCAGTGAGAGAGGACTACACGTGTGTGGTTCTGGGGTGAAGTGGAAAATGAGGTGGGGTCTTTGCATCTGAACGCGTGGATCATTATATAGCTGACAAGTGGCAATTTTTTGGACAAAAAAATGGCTGAAACAGACTAATAGATACTGGGCCTCCAAAAACTATACTGGGCCCACGAAAATGATATCAATAAACCCAAACATTCTGAAAAAAAGATTAAACCTAATTAAAAAACTAATCAAAGATTAAACCTAATTAATGAAAATGATTAAACTACAATTAACTCTAACTAAAATTAAACTGCAATTAAATCTAAATGAAAATTAAACTATCCTAATTAATTCTAACAAATTCAATTAAAATCTAAACAAAAGATTAAATCCTAATTAACCTCTATTAAGGAGAATTAACATCTAATTAAATTCTATATTAAACTAGAACTATTAAATCCTATAATATCTATTAAAATTCTATTTAAAAACTATTAACCTATATTAAACCTAATAAAAGAAATTAATATCTAACAAAAGATTAAATCTATATTAAAAATAAACTCTATTAAATCTATATCTAAAAAACTATTAAATCCTATAATATCTATTAAAATTCTATTTAAAACTATTAAAAGAAAAATCTATTATATTCTATTAAAACTATTAAAAAACTATTAAAACCTATTAAAAATTCTATAAAATTCTAAAAATGATTTAAAGCTATTAAAAATATATAAAAAAATCTATTTAAATTCTAAAAAATCTATAAAGTCTATTTAAGATCCAAAAAAGGCTATTAAATCCTAAAAATGCAAACAAAGGCAAATAACCAACATAAAAGAGAGCGCGAGACCAGATCGAAGCAAACAGTAACCCAGACACCAAAAATCTCAAAAATCACTGCGAACTGAAAACACCTAGGAAGCGCGCGACTTCTCAAAATAATCTCCGATTATCCGAACCGGTCTGAAACACCTGAAATGCGACAGCAGGGCTGTAATCCCGATAAAATCACCAAGATTGAGGAAATGCGCTATATGCAATATGCAAATGCGAATGCGAAATGCGTCGAAGCATAAACCCGAAAGTGGCACCGGTTGGTCAAATTTTAGGGTGCAACACTATCCATTCATGTCCATTACACTACCAGCAAGTGAATTGAACCAATTTTGAAGCTTGGAAGCTCTGTTTTCATGCACATTAACAAGTGAAAAGTGAAGGAAAGTGAGATTTCCATGGGGTCAAACCAACCACTTATGGGCTTCAAATCCGATCCAGATCAATTCTATATAAGTTCTAGATGATTCTCAAATGAAGTTTGATGAGTTTTGGCGCAGAAAGCAGTTACAAGAAGTTAGAGAAAAGTGGTTGAAGGTGAAATACAAATTTCAAGAATCAAGAACTCTCAAGGAAAATTGAGCATCCAAGAAGCTTCCTCAGGGATCAGTGAAGCTTTCTGCATTGTGTCGCTACTGCGAAAATCGGCGCCGGCTGAACAGAAGAGTCGCCACCGTGCGTTATTCATCCCCACAGGAGGGAAAGGAAACGCTCAGAGTAAACTTACCGCAAAGACGGGAAAAGGTATGGTCATCGCAACCAAAACCTGGATTCGGGAGTCGGTTACGCAAGGGGAAGGTATTAGCACCCCTCACGTCCGTCGTACTCGACGGGATCCACGCTTGTTTTCAGGTATGGATTGTTATTCTATCTAAACTAAGGGTTAAGGGTTAAAAGAAAAGAAAATGACTCGGCAAAGTATCACACTTTATGCCTACGTATTCCCGTCTGGAACGAGAAATCAGAGTCAACGTAGTTCGCCTACCTACGGGAAAGGAGGGGAAGGTTGCTCGCTAGGATATCGCATCCTATGCCTACGTACTTCATACAGCATGAAAGATCAGAGCAAACGTAGTTCGGGCCACGTACGACACAAGCTTGTCTTGATTGATTTTATTCCTTCTGAAAAAGGGTTTTTCTGATTAACAGTCCAAGCGGACAAAAATGACGTTTTGATGAGTTCACATTCTTTTACGGAAGAAGTGTCTTTTATTGTGTTTGAAAGAGTTATTGTGTTTTTCTGTTTGTTTTGAGAAAGAAGAGACAGAACTCTAACCTACGGTTGAAAAGGGGATCACACTAATCCTAATGTTATTATCATGCATGAGTTAAGACCTAATGTCTATCATGCTCCTCTCTTGCGCAGAGAGAAACAGAGATCCTAAGGGAATAGACGGAAACAAAAACAATAGCAGTATATACAGTAAAGCAGTAAAATGCATGGATGCAGCAATACAAGCGAGGCAAGGGAGTCCAAATCAACCTCGAACCTAGAAAACAATAGGCAAAAGTGAACAAACTTTACTTTCAACCCAACAGGGTAAACAGCAAACAATACAGTCAGGGAAAACCAAACAATACATCAAGAATTAAACAGCAAAATAAACAGCCACAACAGCTCTGCATCAACATCTGTTTTCAAGCCATCTCCAAACAGCTACAGGCTTCAGGCAAGCCTCAGTCTTCATCTCCACAGCCTTCAAGCAAGGTCTTGATTATCAATCTTCAATCTGCAATAGCTTTTCTTCAAGTCCCAATCTCCAAGCTGAGGAATCAATCACAAGAGTGAACTGGGTGTTAAGCAATTAGTTGACCACCAAAGGTGGCAAACAGACTGCTAACACCACATAGAATATCTCTCTCAAGAGTTCTATCTCTTAGACACTATCACCAAGCCTTCCAAAGGAAGGGGGTGAGTGTCTTAGAGAGACTCTGCATCACAGAGAGGGATGGAGGCAATCAAGACCTTCCATGTTTTGAGAATCAAGTTTACTACTCTAGAGCTCTGCCTAGCTCCTAAACCCTATAGCCTTCAACAGCTGCTAGCAAGGGATACTCCTCATCAACTCTGGCAGTTGGTCTTCATCCTCTGATCTTCAAATGGGCTTCATCTTCTCAGTCTTCAGCTCTCCCAATCCCCAAGCAAACCCAATACCCCACACAGACAAATGAAAATAACCCTAGAGAGGGCACACCACACAGCCAAGCAAATATAAGCAGTATACTGATAGCAGTAGGGGAATCCTGATATTTTCTAAGGGCTCTATTATCTACCCATAATCCCTATAGTCCCATACCCCAAAGATTCAATCTACAACTCCTAAGGGAAATGATTTAATTCTCCTATGTTATCTCCTAAACCCTAGTTTTGATCATGTTATTCACACCTAAACAAATCACCTAAAAATCAATCATAAAATCATGAATTAAATTGTATATACAAGCTAACAATCTATACTAATCAACCTAAAAAGAATGGATCAAAAATATAAAAGCATCTAATCAAACTAAAATTAACAATTTCATGTATCAAACAAAACCATTATTTAATCCTATTTAAAAGAAAAATATGCCAAAAATAAAAAATAAAATGAAATTGGGATTTTTTTATATGATAATTTTCTTAACAAAATTATGAACAATATGCAAAAAGAACCAATTAAAATCATGCATTTTCCATTTTTTTAATGAATTTTCAAAGAATTAAAATAAAATGAGAGAAATTAAAAAGAGTTAATTGAGCTGGGGTGCATCTAGTAATTAAAAGCAGTTGAAATAACCAGATGGGCCCAGACTGGGGGGCGCGCATAGCAAGCGCGTCTGGGCCCAATGCATTCAGAAAACTCAATCAAAAATAATAAAAAAACTGGAACGGTGCCAATAGCAATTATTCTAGTTATAATCCTGATTGGGCCTGCATTGGGGGTGGCATTAGCAAGGATATTTGAGCCCAGTCTGATAGAATAAATGAAACGGTGCGTAGCACCCTTTGAATCTCCCTCCGTTTTTCGTTTTAAACGTGAACCACACGATCAAGGTCTGAGTCAATGAGAAAGACCTCATCCAACGGATATCATGCGTCTTCTCCAAATGGTTAGGGTTTCTGCCATGGAAGCTCCATGCACGAGCTTGCAGACCAGATCTTCCACCTTCCCTTATGCCCTCAATTCTCCATGAATTCACACGATTTAAAGACCAAAAGTGATCTACTTCTTCCCCTCTACATAACCATAACAATAACATCCTCTAAAACTCAACCAAGAAACGAACTCGATAGGTGCAAAGCACTGATTCCACCATCTTCACCTGTCATCAACCATTCCAAACCTTGTCAATCTTTACCCTAGCCTAATCTACATTTCATGCTGACCAATCTGAGCTATGGATCCAAGATTATCGTGCAACATTCTATGAGTTACAAGCTCCAATAGATTTGGTGCACTATGATCAACCTTCATGAAACTTCTCCAAACTTTGTGAAATCAATCCTCTAACCTATCCTAACAGTTCTATACTAACAATTCTCTATGATTCTAACTAAATCATGCAATTCGAATGAGAGAACCAACCTGGTATGATGATGAAAACAGGTGCTAAAATCCTTGGATCTGATGCTTGTAATGGTTTGGACTTGATCCACACACTCGAATCTTGATTCTGTATGCAAAGATTCTTGTTCAATCCTCTTGAATTCAGCAATCCCAAAGTTCTTGCACCTTGGATGATGAAGTTGTATGGCATGATTCCTCTTCAATTCAACCAAGTTCTTGTGTGAATTTTGATCTATGAATGATGTTGATGATGATCAGATCAAGAAAAATGGAAATTGATAGAGATTTGAGAGAGTTTGAGATGTTTTGCAAAAATGGAAGAATTATGTATAACTTGTGTTTTGATCATAATGATTCACCAACCATGGCCTGAAGCCACTCAATGCAATATATAGATGTCATTGGAAAGTCCTAGAACCTTGGAGAAACTTCCCATGCACACTTTCCCTTGGATTTGGATTATGTAACTTTCTTTGTAAGTAACCAAGTATAACTCTCAATTCTTGAACCAAACTCAAAATTATACTTTTGCCAATGTTCTTAAAACATTTTTTCCAATCAAAATGACCTATAATTTCATCCCATTTGGCCAAATTATGAAAAATCTCAAATTTAGGTCATTTTTTATTCATTAAATTCACCAATTTTGAAACCTTGTGCTATGAGCCTTCCCAATATTTCATAGTCACTTTTCTAGACTCAAAATGTCATTTGGAGCAAGTTTTATATTGTGAAGTTTTTCATTTGAAGCTTCCTTGTATGAGTTTTGGGCATAGGCTTGAAATGACCTGTAATTCTCAGATGACCAAAATACCCTTTGCTTGCCAAGACCATAAGTAGAGTTACACAAATCATATGAAGGCATAACATACCATTCTAGAAAGATAAGACAATGAGGAACAACTCTTATGTTGACCATAAATTCATTTGAAATCTCCTTGAGGGGTAAAAATTGCTTGGAAGTCAAGTAACTTTCACAGACAAAATTTCAGATACCTCAGATGACCTGTAACTTGCAAGGATCATAACTTGAGTTCTATAAATCTCCTTGATGTATTCCACCACTCAAATTAAAGGTCTTGAGATCCTATACAAGTTTCATGTTGACCAAGGATCCATTTGAAGCTTGCATTTTGACTTATCTTGCTTGGAAATTTGACCTAAATCAGGGGATTTTACACAGAAACCCTAATTTAGAAACTCCTCTTCTCCTTGATTTATCTTGAATTCTTCTTTACACAACACCATATCCATATCTACATGTCAAATTATGAACCCCACATCTCTCCAATAGACCTTAATGCCTTTCAATCAATCAATTGACCTAGGGTTGACCTAGAGTTGACCCCAGATGAAACCCTAGTTGACTGTCTTCAACTGCAACTCTTGTGATCATATCAATGACTTGCCTCCTTCTCCAAATGACTTTCTAAGTCTCCCATGATGTCTACATACTCTCCATGCTCAATTCACAGATCACAACTTCTTTGATGATGTTCAGATACCCTCAGATAGGAGATAGATTCATTGCTTGATCCACTGACTTCTTAGACTTCAAATTCTCTCTGATGACTTGAATGAGATTGAATTAGAATAATAACCTCTTGATAGGCTCATAGAGATGAGAATAGTACTTGGTCCCTGGTTGGATGACTTGCTATGCTATGCTATGCAGATGGTTAGGCTATGTACATGACTCTATATGCAAATGCCAATGCAATTGAAACATAAACCAAGTGAAATAGGTTGAGCAAATTTTAGGGTGCAACAGCTGCCCCTATTCAAGCGACTTGGACCCGATTGGGTGAAGAGCGAGCGGCCTTCAAACATTCGAGGTACGAGACGGTTGAATACTAAGAACCCGAAAATTTGCCAACCGCAGAAATAAAATGCGCCACTGCTTGGGGAACAACATTCATCCACTGAATTTGACTGTTATGACAACCCCCTGATCCATTAGCGCCGTGCTGGGGATTATTTTCATCATCCTGAAAAAGATTCTATCATAGAAGAAATCTCCACTAAAAACTTGTCCACGTTAGGACTCCACCTGCTGTTAACCCGGAAAAAACTCGGCAACTTCGCTGGGGATAATTCGTCTGCATTTCATCAAAAATAATCGCCCACGTTAGGAATAACACCGTCCACGTAAGGAATCATCTCTTCTGTATTTGTCCACGTCAGGACCAAACTCTTCCACGTAAGGAACACATCTCTTTCCCACGTAAGGAATCACATCTTTCCACGTAAGGAAACCAACTTCTTTTCTGAATCTTTCCACGTCAGGACTAAACTCTTCCACGTAAGGAACACATCTTTTTTCCACGTAAGGAATCACATCTTTCCACGTAAGGAAACCAACTTCTTTTCTAAATCTGTCCACGTCAGGACTAAACTCTTCCACGTAAGGAACACATCTTTTTTCCACGTAAGCAATACCATCTCGATCTGTCCACGTAAGGACTCCAATCTTTCCACGTAAGGAATACAATCTTTCCACGTAAGGAATCCAACTTCTTTCCACGTAAGGAATCACAAACTTTACACGTAAGGAATACATCTCGATCTGTCCACGTAAGGACTCCAATCTTTCCACGTAAGGAATACAATCTTTCCACGTAAGGAATCCAACTTCTTTCCACGTAAGGAATCACAAACTTTCCACGTAAGGAATACATCGTCCACGTTAGGACCCACCTTTCCACGTTAGGAATAACTCTCTTCTTGATTTGTCCACGTAAGGACTCCCATCTTGACTCGCTGAGGAAATAAAACTTGCCCACGTCAGGACTCATGCTGCGACCTGCTGAAGAAAAAAACTGGTCCACGTCAGGACTCACATCTCAAACTGCTGAAGTAATAAAACTTGTCCACGTCAGGACTTGCGCGTCTTCGACTTGCTGGGGAAATAAAACTCGTCCACATCAGGACACACACTTCGCCAACAACACGGAGGAGGATAAATTTGTCCACGTCAGGACTCTCGTATCTTGTCATCACGAAGAACTATAAACTTGTCCACGTTAGGACGCACATTTCACCATTACGAATAAAGATATCTGCTGGAAATACATGGTCCACGTCAGGACACCAACACGAAGAGTAATCAATTTTGTCCACGTCAGGACTTCACATTCAATCACTACCAAGAAATCAAATCTGTCCACGTTAGGACTAACACATATCGTCACCTTGAGGAAATGAATCTGTCCACGTTAGGACACCCACTTTTTCAACACGAAGAAAACCTGTCAATAAAATTGTCCGCGTCAGGACTCATTTCTCCATTGGTCCCAACCCACAAACTTCTTAGCACTGACGTGACAGCGACTTTGAAGCGAACTCTACTGGGGATATTTGGAAACCAAACTACCGGACGCCTGCTCTGGTAACCGGCGGTAGCCTCTGAAATTCTGATTCGTGAAATCCTTTGATGACAAATAACTCTGCTTGGGAATGAGGAGAGATTTTGCCTACTGACTCTGGCGGGGAAAACAAGAGAAATTTACACAAATAACTCTGCTCGGGGAAAAAGAGGGCTTAACCAAATAACTCTGTGGGGAATAATGCCAAAACGGACGCTTTTGTTGAATGTCCCACGTCGAGATCTTGAATGTTCGGTAATTCATTTGAGCAAGAGCTCCTTCAACCTGCAAGAGAGCCATACTTGAAACAAACGGCTAGCCAACCTGGTTCATGTTTCAAAATGCATATGTTTGACAATAACGCAATGCTCCATTCGACATGGAAATGCTACGCGTTTTTATTTGGTGGATGCAAGTATGACACTATATGCCGATGAAAATGCAGACTCGAACTGCTGGGATACAGAAAACCGCTTCAGCAAAATAAATGCCGAAGATACTGCCGACTCCTGCTGGGGATAGCCAGGTGCTACAGAATTATTCCAGCAAAATAAATGCTGGAAGACTGAAGTCGACTCAGCTGGGAAGTTGGGAACTTAATACCAATCACCTCATTGAAGTAACACCCTGCTGGGGAATATAACTCTGCTGGAGAATAGCAGATGCGCCTGGTATGATTGGACTTCTGCTGGAGAGTGAACCGGTATCACACGGTGTTCTGACAAAATAAATGCCAGGGCGCAACTAACTCTGCCGGGGAGAGTCTTAATCTTCGAGTTCCACTGGGAGGAAAGAAACCACTTGCTAGAAAAGAGAACTCCGCTGAGGACGAAACGATTCTTTTGGGGACAATTAACGTACTCCGCTGGGGGAGCGTAAATGACCTTGCGGGGAAAGGTAAACTGTCTTAATACAGTTCACAAATATTAATCTTCTGCGGCTAAACCACTCTGCTTGAGATAAGGAATCCTTCTGGGGGACACCACACCGTCTGAATACAGCCTTCAATCTTGGAATTGCCAAACTTTGCTGAGGATAAATGACTTGGCTGGAGAATGCCCTTTGGATAAGTTGCGACTAGCTGGGGAATTCGATCCTCCTTCAGTGAGGAACAATGTTGTCTCAGTAGCGCGACCTGCGTGGGGATCGAGTCTTTCGTTACGAGCTTCTGGTCCATACTGCAATCTTTTGATCGTCCTCTTCATGCGGCTATGAACCCTGCAACAACACAAACAAGACAAGACAAGTTTATGCAACCAAATCTATTCAGATTAGCGTTAATGACATCATTTTCAGTTAATTCAAAGTTTTAGCAATTGTTGGCAAGGACCAGTGACGTTATGCACAAGCTAGTTTCATCGAACCTATGCGTTTTATTATGCGCAAAACAGTAAAGAACCAGCATCGAATACTGAATAACATATTTTATTGATTGGGCCCCTGAATGGGCGGAGTTTTTGTACACGGGACGTAACTCCTGAAAAGAGGAAGCTACGCACAACAAATATACAAATCTGCACAAGAAGCATAAATATATAGACAAATTAAATTTGTACACATGTCGGCAACGGGATGCAGACGAACACCACGAGCTGATCCTCCTATGACTCGCCCGACTCTAATACTTTCCGGGTATCCACACTTCCGAAGAGATTGTATCTGATAATCGACCCCTCAAGTATATTCTCCCACACTAATGCTCAATGCAGTATCAAATTCGGACCGCAGTCATTTGCCTTTCAAATCCCTAACTTTTGCGTGAACCGCCCTTTACGGGTTTTCAGTTCACCGGGATACCCTTTTTTGCCGAAGCCGCCCAGTGTAGGTTTTCAACTTCGCGGGTGTACATTTTTTCATTTTATCCCTAACTTTTGCCCGAACCTTTCATTCTGTTTTTGGTTCGCCAGGATGCCCCATTTTTGCCTGGACTCTCTTTTTTCTGTCCAGCGGGTCGATTTTAAGCAAAGTATTTTTTAACTGCGTCCGAATTCACAGGCGACGTAAAGTCTTCACCGTCCATGGTGGACAACAATAACGCTCCTCCTGAAAATACTTTTCTGACAACGTATGGCCCTTCGTAGTTGGGGGTCCACTTGCCCCTATGGTCTACCTGCGGCGGGAGAATCCTTTTCAGCACAAGGTCGCCCGTCTGAAAGCTCCGAGGATGTATCTTCTTATCATATGCTTTCTTCATTCGGCTCTGGTACAAACGACCGTATGCTAGAGAGGCTAGCCTCTTCTCATCCATTAAACTCAATTGGTTCAACCTGTCTTTCACCCATTCTGCCTCATCTAGTTGGACATCTCGCAATACCCTCAGAGAAGGAATCTCGACTTCCAGTGGTAGCACTGCTTCCATCCCATATACTAACGAGAACGGGGTTGCCCCGGTTGATGTGCGTACCGTCGTACGATAACCGTGCAAAGCGAAATGTAGCATCTCATGTCAATCCTTATAGGTCACCACCATCTTTTGAACAATCTTCTTGATATTCTTATTGGCCGCTTCAACAGCGCCATTCATCTTGGGTCGGTAAGGGGAGGAGTTGTGATGTTCGATCTTGAAATTCTGACAGAGCTCCTTCATCATTTTGTTATTCAGGTTTGAACCGTTGTTCGTGATTATCCGCTCTGGGATCCCATATCTGCAGATGATATCTCTCTTGATGAACCTGGCCACCACCTGCTTAGTCACATTTGCGTAAGACGCCGCTTCCACCCACTTGGTGAAATAATCGATTGCTACTAGAATGAACCGGTGTCCATTAGAAGTTGTCGGCTCGATCTTTCCAATCATATCGATTCCCCACATCGAGAATGGCCATGGTGATGACATCACATTCAGAGGACTCGAAGGCACATGGATCTTATCAGCATAGATTTGGCACTTGTGGCATTTCCTCGCAAACTTGAAACAATCAGTTTCCATAGTCAGCCAAAAATAACCTGCCCGCAGTAGCTTTCTCGTCATAGCATGCCCACCAGCATGCGTACCAAAGGCACCTTCATGTATTTCCTCCATGAGCAACCTTGCCTCTTTCTCATCTACACAACGCAGCAGCACCAAGTCGTGATTTCTTCTGTATAAGACACCATCCGGATTCAAATAGAAATTACCCGCTAATCTCCTGAGAGTCTTCTGATCTTGACTGGATGCCCCAGCCGGATACTCTTTGTTCTTCAGGAAATTAAGGATATCGAAATACCACGGTTTATCGTCAGACGCTTCGTCAATAGCAAACACGAAGGCAGGTCTGTCAAGCCGAGAGATAACAATGCTGGGAGCATCGTTCCAGAAGTTGACTTTGTACATGGAAGACAATGTGGCCAGGGCGTCAGCCATCTGATTTTCCGCTCGCGGTACATGATGCAATTCAACCTTGTCAAAGAAAGGCAACAATCTCCTTGCATAGTTCATGTACGGTATCAAATTGGGCTGGCGTGTCTCCCATTCCCCTTTTATCTGATTCACCACCAGAGCTGAGTCTCCGTATACGTCCAGATTCTTGATTCGTAAATCAATGGCTTCTTCAAGCCCCATGATACAAGCTTCGTATTCGGCTTCATTATTGGTAACTGCAAAGGTCAATCGAGCAGTAAATGGGATGTGCGACCCGTATGGAGTAGTGATGATTGCCCCTATTCCGCTACCGTAAGCGTTTACAGCTCCGTCAAAGATCAACTTCCATTTCGAACCCCATTCTGGTCCTTCGTCTGGCAACGGCTCTTCACAATCTTTCATCTTTAGGTACATGATATCCTCGTCAGGAAAATCAAACCTCATCGATTGGTAATCTTCAATAGGCTGCTCCGCCAGGTACTCAGACAGTACACTCCCCTTTATAGCCTTCTGCGAGACATACTGGATGTCATATTCAGTCAAGACCATCTGCCAACGGGCAATTCTCCCTGATAGCGCCTGCTTTTCGAATACATATTTGATAGGATCCATCTTCGAGATGAGCATGGTTGTATGATTCAGCATGTATTGCCTCAAACGCTTTGCGGCCCAGGCTAGCGCGCAACAAGTTTTTTCAAGCATTGAATATCGAGATTCACATTCAGTAAATTTCTTACTCAAGTAATAGATTGCATGCTCTTTTCTTCCTGTCTCGTCGTGTTGACCGAGAACGCAACCCATGCTTCCCTCAAGAACTGTCAAATACATAATCAAGGGTCTCCCTGCCACTGGAGGTATCAAAATAGGAGGCTCCTGCAAATACTGCTTTATTTTGTCGAACGCCTTTTGACAATTTTCGTTCCACGTTACAGCTTGATCTTTCTTCAGCAGCTTGAATAATGGTTCACACGTAGCCGTTAAGTGAGATATGAACCGGGCGATGTAGTTCAACCTCCCTAAAAACCCGCGCACCTCTTTCTCTGTTTTAGGCGTCGGCATCTCTTGTATTGCTTTTATTTTTGCAGGATCAACCTCTATTCCTTTTTCACTCACGATAAACCCCAGCAGTTTACCCGATCTCACCCCGAAGGTGCATTTGTTAGGGTTCAGTCTTAGCCTGAACTTCCTAAGCCTTTTGAATAACTTCAGCAGATTCACCAAATGCTCTTCCTCCGTCTGGGATTTGGCAATCATATCGTCAACATTAACTTCGATCTCCTTATGCATCATATCATGAAAAAGAGTCGTCATTGTATGCTGATACGTTGCCCCAGCATTCTTCAATCCGAAGGGCATCACTTTATAACAAAATGTTCCCCAAGGTGTTATGAAAGTAGTCTTTTCCATGTCCTCTGGCGCCATTTTAATCTGATTATAGCCCGAGAAACCATCCATGAAGGAGAATACGGAGTATTGAGCAGTATTATCAACTAGCACGTCGATATGAGGAAGCGGAAAATCATCTTTCGGGCTCGCTTTATTCAGATCACGGTAATCTACACACATTCTCACTTTACCGTCTTTCTTCGGCACTGGTACAATGTTAGCGACCCATGAGGGATATTTTGTCACAGCCAGGAAACCAGCATCCCACTATTTTTGAACCTCTTCTTTAATCTTCACTGCCATATCGGGTCTAGTTCTGCGAAGCTTTTGCTTGACCGGCGGGCATTCTTCTTTCAACGGCAGACGGTGCACAACCATATCTGTATCGAGCCCTGGCATGTCTTCATACGACCAAGCGAACACATCACTATACTCTTTGAGCATTTCAACCAGTCTTCGCTTGACGTCGCTCAGCAGCGCTGCTCCTATACGAATATTCTTTTCAACCCCTTCCGACCCCAGGTTAATAATTTCGATGATCTCTTCATGAGGCAGAATGACACGCTCTTCTTGCTTCACCAACCAAGACAATTCTTCGGGAACGTCACCATCTTCAACAATCTCTCCTTCGGCCTGAAATACCGGGTGCTCAAAGTCGGGACGAGTCATAGGTGGTTCAAGGATGTCATCTGAAAATGTTATCCTGCAAAAGGAATGGTTAAATGCTTCAAAATGCGTATAAAGCGAATAACCACGTTGCCATTTTATTGTAAAATACAAAACAAGAAAGACAAAGATCACAATATTTGCACATGAAAAACGCCTTTTATTTAATGATTAACACGCAATGTTCATAACAGCACAACCCTAAGCAAATCATGATGCCCCGGGAAAAACACCAGATTGTTCAACAATTAATAAAACAAAGCATTACTGTTTAAGAGTCACAGGAACAATCTCCTGAATAGACCAGTTGCACAATCCTTGTCCTGGCACGCTCGGCTGAATCCAGGCGTCCATATCGCAGTCGCTGTCTCCTTCGTCAGACTCTGAAGTAGCGTTAATGGTCTCATGACATACTCCACCAACAGTGATGGTTATTGGTCCTCTGAAACGGGGTGCCCCCACAGCAGGTGTTGATGATGACGGTTGATATCCCAGCCCAAACCGGTCCATCTTCACAGGAATATCCACAACTTTGCCCCAGCCCTTTGCCTCACCGGTCTCTACCAGAGCTTGAGCTTCCTTATAGGACGAGACGGCTACCTCCGACGTTTTACTCGGCCCGGGACCTTTATCCTTGATGCGCAACCCTTCAAATGCCTGGCAGGGTGTTTCGTGAATCTCTCCATCGACCTCCACATACTTAAATAATGACAGATGGCTGACCAGGATGTCCTCTTCTCCACATACAGTAACCACGCTGTCCCCTACCATATATTTCAACTTTTGATGCAGGGTAGACGTGACTGCCCCAGCACCATAAATCCAGGGTCTTCCGAGCAGGAAGCTATACGCAGGCTGGATGTCCATGATATAGAATTCAGTTGCAAACACCTCCGTCCCCACCTGTAGAGGCAATGTTATCGATCCAAAAACTGTTCTTCGCGTACCATCAAACGCC
The DNA here is from genome assembly GCA_963859935.3 of Lathyrus sativus. Lineage (NCBI taxonomy): Eukaryota > Viridiplantae > Streptophyta > Magnoliopsida > Fabales > Fabaceae > Lathyrus > Lathyrus sativus. Next base: position 301,292 of record OZ012737.1, read on the forward strand.
CTAACCACCAAGTCACTGGGCGTGCACAGGATTCCTCTGACATCTAGCTTCATCATCGCTTTCTTGGGCAGCACATTCAAAGACGATCCGGTATCGACCAGTACATGAGACATGATTGATCCTCTACACTCGACAGATACGTGCAGCGCCATATTATGCTCTCTGCCTTTCGGGGTTAAATCGAAGTCTGTAAAGCCCAAGCTATGGCCTGCACTCACATGTGCCAACACTCCCTCCAGCTGATTTACGGAAACATCTTGGGGTACGAAGGAAGTATCCAGGACTTTCAACAAAGCATTTCTGTGAGCTTCAGAGCACAATAGCAATGACAGAATAGATATCTTTGAAGGCGTCTGTTGCAGATGCTCAACAATCTTATAATCACTTTTTCGAATCAAGCGCATGAACTCTTCTACATCCTTCGATGCCGTTGCTTTTTCATTTGCCTGCACAGGGACGTTCTCAACCATCTTTCCCTTTCCCTTTGCCAGTCTTTCAGCCTCTACCTCCGGCGAGATGAAGATCCTCCCACTCCTTGTCATACCTCCGGTACCAACAACATTGTCTACAGTCTCAACTGGCTGCTTATTAACATCAATTTTTACTCCGTCACAATACACTTCCAACCCATATGACCATGGGACTGCCTTTGTGCTCTCGTACGGGATTGGTCCGGCTTTAGTTATGGTGATCGGCGGTCGCTGGGCCGGCGCCGTTATAGTGATTGTCTTTCGAGGAATCGTCACAGTGGGCACATCACTTTGATTGTCTGCTAATGCCCCTGCAGGTTCTTAAATTGCTGCTCGGTCAAATTGCAATGTGCCGCCATCTATTAAAGCCTGAATACCCTTCTTTAAATCATCACAACCCCCAGCTAGGGACCAACACTCTAAACAATACTTGTCACATCCAGGATAGACACCCCCTTGCAATAATCGTCTCTTTATTTCGCTCAGCGGCGTCTTCAGATCATCCATATTCATAATCAAATTCAAACCCTCCTCAGTTAGAATGGCGTTGGCCCCATGGTTGGGCATGAGTTTCTGCACTATATTCGGACCCGCTGTTCCAAAATTGATAGCCTTACTATCCAATAGATCCTGCACTACGTGCTTGAATGCGTGGCAACCTTCTACATCGTGGCCCAGAGCCCCAGAGTGGAATTCACATTGCCTGCTTGCATCATAGCCGTACGGAGGAGTGCCTGTTATCGGTGCCAAAGTTCTCTTCTCCACCAAGTTCAAACCCAACAACGTCTGTAACAAATCTGCATACGTTGAAGGAGGCTTCTCAAATACTCTCCTTGGTTTACCCCCCTGGAATCTGCGCTGGGCAGGCTGTGCCCCCTGCTGTGGCTGCTGTTGCTGTTGTTGTTGTTGAAATGGTTGTTGCTGAAATGGAATAGTAACGCTTGCCACCTGCTGCGGCTGATTATACTGGTTTCGACCTCTGCCCCGGCCTCGGCCTCGGCCCCCAAACACTGCGCTTGCATCGCCCTGACGGCGCCCACCAAAAGCCTTTCTGTTACTGCCAGATGCAGTAGATTCCTCGGCTTGGAATCTTCCCTGTTTAATGTTACTTTCAATCTTTTCTCCCATCAGAATTAAGTCTGAGAAACTGCCCAAAGATGTGTGAAACAACTTGTCATAAAACATGCCGGTGAATGTTCCTATGAACATGTCATTCATTTCCTTGTCCTCTAGAGGAGGATGGACCCTAGCAGCCATGTCGCGCCATCTTTGCGCATATTCTTTAAAGCTCTCACCCTTCTTCTGAGACAGCCCTTGCAATTGGACTCGGTTGGGTGCCAAGTCGCTGTTGTACTTATAGTGAGCTACAAATGCCTCTGCCAGCTGCTTCCATGTCTTTATATGAGTTGGCTCCAACCCCATATACCACTCGAGGGAAGGACCTGACAGGCTATCTTGAAAGAAATGCATTAGCATCTTCTCATTAGTTGAATACGCCGACATCCTTCTGTAATATGACCGCACGTGCACTTTCGGACAGGTGTCCCCTTTATACTTATCAAATGTGGGAGCTTTGAATTTGATTGGCACCCTCAAGCCAGGCACTAGACCCATTGTTGACATGTCTAAGCCCACAGCACTTTGATTTACGACCCCCCTCATCTGCTCTTCTAGCATTCTAATCCTCTGGGAGTCATCCATCGGTCCTTCGAAACCTCCACCGGAGAAAGCGTCCTCTTGCTGGTCCTCTTGCCAGTTGCCATTACCAGCTCCATACCCATCGTATCCATTGTTACGGCCAGCTCTGATCTGATTCACGACCGGGCCTCGCCCTCTGTTACCGTACCCCTGAGCAACTCCAGCAGGTCCAAAAGCCATCAACCCAGCGCCATTTCCATTTCCGAATCCTCCGTAACCCTGATTAGTCATACCAAATCCGTCCTGCCCGAAGCCTTGAGCATTGAAACCATATTTCCCAGCATTATCGAATCCTTGGTCATTGAAGCCAAATCCAGCATTACCGAAGCCATTGCCTCCCATATTATCACCCAAGTTGACATCACCAAGCCCAACGTTATGGACAGCAGTCTCGTTCCCAATTCCAACGTTACCGTTCCCAGCAGCAGTACCGTTGTTAACATTGCCAGCAGGTATATTGACTACAAGTGGAGCCACTGGTGTGGGAGTACCATCCCCATGAACAGTGTCGACTCGCGCAGACTGATGATCCTCATTTCCATGCCCATAATTCCTTGCCAACAGAGGCTGCACCATAGCTTGCAAATTCTCCTAACCTTTTGCAATAGTCTCCATGGTCTGCATGAAGAGCGCTAGCTTCTCGCGCATATCTTGCATCTCATTCTGCATTTGATCCATGATTCTTCGGTAGTTGGTGCGAGTGGAATATCGGTGTGGGCGCTGATCTTCAATCCTGAAAAGACCTGGTACAGTGCAAGGAATAAGATACCATCCAAAAATCACATGTAATGCAATATGAATATGAATGCAATGCAATGTGTGTCTGTGCATTAGGGAAATTCATTCCCCGATTCTAGTGCAAGGTGCCAGTGCAGTGACAGTGCTAGCAGTACGAAGATCGGAGCCGAATCATAGAAAGCCTCATATATTGCAGAGAAATCCAATAAGCCAAGAATACAATATCACTGAGTATAATAAGAAGGCATGACCTCAACCAACAATCCTGGTGATGGTTAGCACTATGCAAATAAAGCATCAATACATGAAATGATCAAGTACTCCCATAAGCCCGGTACTCTTCTATTAACTTCTTGGTCTCTGGATGACCTGGTCGGGTAAGCAGCCCTTCAACAAGTTGATTTCTTCGCTTGAGCACACGTCGCACTTCACCAGCGGTTTCCTCCCACGCCCCTCCTCCGAAGCGATCCTCTAGCTTCCGCTTCTGAGATACGGCTTCGTTCCTGCCTTCGATGGCCTTGTTCAAAGCATTTTGGAGACTATACCGGGTCATCACTTCTTCTTCATACTTATTAATGCTAGCCTTCAACTGCTCTTCGAGGTCAGAAATTTGCTGCTTCAATTTATCCTCCCTCTTTTTATTGTTGGTCAGCGTAGCATTCCAAGTCTTATTGCAAGAAGAGATTTCCCGGTGAGCGGCATCGAGCGCTTTCTTTTTGGACTCCAGCATGTCATGGGAGCTTCTGAACTCTTGCCCCAGACGTTCACGCTTCTTCTTCTCCTCAGTCAACTCAGCACCTAGTCTGTTTACTAGCTCGATCTGCTGTTGGAAAGCATGCACGACCTTGTTTTTCTCACTGCATATCTGAGCTAGCTCTTGCTCTAACCCTTCATTGATCTTCATCAAGGCTTCTTTTTCTTTCACAACTTGCTCGTAGGCCTCCCTAGTAACAATAGTTGGCTCTTCCACCAGAATATGAACAGGGACTGGTGCAGCCGGAAATGGCATCAGCAACTGACTTGCTCTCTCTTGGATCCAAATCTTGTAGGGTGCATAAGCCTGACAATCATTCTTCCCTAACAGTGGCTTCCCTCTTCTGTTAATACGCGTCCATGCGTGCTGCAGCTTGGCTAATAACTCTCCCTTCAAATCACCGGTGAAGTACAGAGATTCCTGTACTTCCTCCTCCTGAGGTGGGTTCTTCAGCGCATATCCAAACTGGCGGACGAATAGAGATGGGTTGTAGTTGATACACCCTTTTCTCCCTATCAATGGAACATTAGGATACCCTAAACAACTGAAAATAAGCTCGGACCCCAACAAGTCTCGATCAAACCACTCAATGTCTTCAGAAGACAACCTCATCAGGCGCTCTGGCCAGCTAGCTGTAGTTGCACTATCCACAAAAGGTCCCTTCAGGGGAAGATGGCTCTTGAACCACATATACAGCAAAGGCACGCAACAAGAGACGTTCTTGCCTCTCCTGTTCTCATTTCTGTAGTGCATCGAATGATAGAAGTCCCCGATCAGTGTAGGCACCGGGTTGCCAGCAGCAAACAGATGAAATGCATCCATGTCCACGAAGTTTGGGAAATTGGGAAACAGCACTATCCCATAAATGCATAGAGCCAAAATAGCGTTAAAGACCACCCAACACCCATTCTTGGCGTACTCTTGAGCTTTACCAACCAGAAACTGGAGAGAGAAACCCGGAACCCCTCGCCAAGAGGTCATCAGCAGCTCAGAAGCATTCATGTGCAAGGCCTTAGCTAAATCCTCCAACTTGGGCTCAGCGGCAGAGTGAATAAAAGGAACTGCATTCTGTACCGGCAGCTCAGTAAACTCTACATACTCCTCCATGGTAGGCCCCAAGATAAAATCAGCAAACGTGAAACATCTCAAAGCAGGGTCGTAGAAATGCATTAAGGTGTACAACCCATTCAATTCATCATCAGTGGATTTGCGAACTAAACCCAACAACCGCCCGTAACTCTGCCTGAAGCTTCTACGGACATCCTCGTTTGCCAGAGAAATCAGACCCAGGAGTGGAGTAATATCAGGAATAGGTAGCTTGTACGCAACTGTCATCCTTAAACCAGCCATGATCAATACTCAGAAGTCCAGACACTAGAAACAGGGAATATGCAAATACACCTGCAGCACAGACACACGTTAATGGGATGCAATGATAATGATTATGCAAACAATGCAATGCAAGCAACATGCAACAGGGACCAAGTGCTATAGCTTAGAAGCATGAACCATATTAAGAGCCTCAGATAGACCCTCCAGAATTCCTCGAACCCTGGTCTCAGATAGACCCAACATGAATCTCTAACACTGGTCTCTGATATACCTCATAACATAACTCCACCTGGTCTCTGACAGACCTCAAACCATAACTCTGACTGGTCTCTGATAGACCTCATAACTCTCCAACTGGTCTCTGACAGACCTCATAACTCTCCAACTGGTCTCTGACAGACCTCACAACTCTCCATAAATATCCAGGATCTCTGATCAAGAAATAACCGGTATCTGAAAGTCTAGTTACCTGCATAACCCCAAACCCTCTCACAGGTGGATGTCCGAGTAACTGACAAAGGTATGGCATCCTATGCGGTCGTCGGCATCACAGACTTTCAGGGTTGATGATACGATTCCCAGAAGGAGTGGCATCATCAAATCCTGAAGAGGCCTCACTTAGCCAACTTCCAAATGATCGGTCCCCAGAGTCGACAATCCAACTAACCAGCAACCCGAGCCACCCAAAGGGCAAGACAGGAGGCCAACAAGAAGAACCTCGTCTGAGTGTAGATTTCGCGGGACACTAGGACATGCAAAGCACGTGCGCGCCCACTAATCTCTACTCTAAGTCTAGGTGCACTCAAGCCCAGGTCCGGCTTATCTCTCAATCATAGAACACCCGTCACACCCCACAATACAGCAATAATAATAATAATAAAATGCTGAAATGTAAATACAGAAATGGTAAATCCATACAAAACCCTCGACGGGAAAACAAGCGCTAGGATTGAATCGCTTAAGGGACGTTGGATCCCAAATGCATAAGGAACTATCGCAGTCCTTAGCAGCCAGGGGACGTTGGATGCCCAGCAGAGTCGCTAGCTGTCGCTACTGCGAAAATCGGCGCCGGCTGAACAGAAGAGTCGCCACCGTGCGTTATTCATCCCCACAGGAGGGAAAGGAAACGCTTAGAGTAAACCTACCGCAAAGACGGGAAAAGGTATGGTCATCGCAACCAAAACCTGGATTCGGGAGTCGGTTACGCAAGGGGAAGGTATTAGCACCCCTCACGTCCGTCGTACTCGACGGGATCCACGCTTGTTTTCGGGTATGGATTGTTATTCTATCTAAACTAAGGGTTAAGGGTTAAAAGAAAAGAAAATGACTCGGCAAAGTATCGCACTTTATGCCTACGTATTCCCGTCTGGAACGAGAAATCAGAGTCAACGTAGTTCGCCTACCTACGGGAAAGGAGGGGAAGGTTGCTCGCTAGGATATCACATCCTATGCCTACGTACTTTCATACAGCATGAAAGATCATAGCAAACGTAGTTCGGGCCACGTACGACACAAGCTTGTCTTGATTGATTTTATTCCTTCTGAAAAAGGGTTTTTCTGATTAACAGTCCAAGCGGACAAAAATGACGTTTTGATGAGTTCACATTCTTTTACGGAAGAAATGTCTTTTATTGTGTTTGAAAGAGTTATTGTGTTTTTCTGTTTGTTTTGAGAAAGAAGAGACAGAACTCTAACCTACGGTTGAAAAGGGGATCACACTAATCCTAATGTTATCATGCATGGGTTAAGACCTAATGTCTATCATGCTCCTCTCTTGCGCAGAGAGAAACAGAGATCCTAAGGGAATAGACGGAAACAGAAACAATAGCAGTATATACAGTAAAGCAGTAAAATGCATGGATGCAGCAATACAAGCGAGGCAAGGGAGTCCCACTCAACCTCGAACCTAGAAAACAATAGGCAAAAGTGAACAGACTTCACTTTCAACCCAACAGGGTAAACAGCAAACAATACAGTCAGGGAAAACCAAACAATACATCAAGAATTAAACAGCAAAATAAACAGCCACAGCAGCTCTGCATCAACATCTGTCTTCAAGCCATCTCCAAACAGCTACAGGCTTCAGGCAAGCCTCAGTCTTCATCTCCACAGCCTTCAAGCAAGGTCTTGATTATCAGTCTTCAATCTGCAATAGCTTTTCTTCAAGTCCCAATCTCCAAGCTGAGGAATCAATCACAAGAGTGAACTGGGTGTTAAGCAATTAGTTGACCACCAAAGGTGGCAAACAGACTGCTAACACCACATAGAATATCTCTCTCAAGAGTTCTATCTCTTAGACACTATCGCCAAGCCTTCCAAAGGAAGGGGGTGAGTGTCTTAGAGAGACTCTGCATCACAGAGAGGGATGGAGGCAATCAAGACCTTCCATGTTTTGAGAATCAAGTTTACTACTCTAGAGCTTTGCCTAGCTCCTAAACCCTATAGCCTTCAACAGCTGCTAGCAAGGGATACTCCTCATCAACTCTGACAGTTGGTCTTTATCCTCTGATCTTCAAATGGGCTTCATCTTCTCAGTCTTCAGCTCTCCCAATCCCCAAGCAAACCCAATACCCCACACAGACAAATGAAAATAACCCTAGAGAGGGCACACCACACAGCCAAGCAAATATAAGCAGTATACTGATAGCAGTAGGGGAATCCTAATATTTTCTAAGGGCTCTATTATCTACCCATAATCCCTATAGTCCCATACCCCAAAGATTCAATCTACAACTCCTAAGGGAAATGATTTAATTCTCCTATGTTATCTCCTAAACCCTAGTTTTGATCATATTATTCACACCTAAACAAATCACCTAAAAATCAATCCTAAAATCATGAATTAAATTGTATATACAAGCTAACAATCTATACTAATCAACCTAAAAAGAATGGATCAAAAATATAAAAGCATCTAATCAAACTAAAATTAACAATTTCATGTATCAAACAAAACCATTATTTAATCCTATTTAAAAGAAAAATATGCCAAAAATAAAAAATAAAATGAAATTGGGATTTTTTTATATGATAATTTTCTTAACAAAATTATGAACAATATGCAAAAAGAACCAATTAAAATCATGCATTTTCCAATTTTTTATGAATTGTCAAAGAATTAAAATAAAATGAGAGAAATTAAAAAGAGTTAATTGAGTTGGGGTGCATCTAGTAATTAAAAGCAGTTGAAATAACCAGATGGGCCCAGACTGGGGGGCGCGCATAGCAAGCGCGTCTGGGCCCAATGCATTCAGAAAACTCAATCAAAAATAATAAAAAAACTGGAACGGTGCCAATAGCAATTATTCTAGTTATAATCCTGATTGGGCCTGCATTGGGGGTGGCATTAGCAAGGATATTTGAGCCCAGTCTGATAGAATAAATGAAACGGTGCGTAGCACCCTTTGAATCTCCCTCCATTTTTCGTTTTAAACGTGAACCACACGATCAAGGTCTGAGTCAATGAGAAAGACCTCATCCAACGGATATCATGCGTCTTCTCCAAATGGTTAGGGTTTCTGCCATGGAAGCTCCATGCACGAGCTTGCAGACCAGATCTTCCACCTTCCCTTATGCCCTCAATTCTCCATGAATTCACACGATTCAAAGACCAAAAGTGATCTACTTCTTCCCCTCTACACAACCATAACAATAACATCCTCTAAAACTCAACCAAGAAACGAACCCGATAGGTGCAAAGCACTGATTCCACCATCTTCACCTGTCATCAACCATTCCAAACCTTGCCAATCTTTACCCTAGCCTAATCTACATTTCATGCTGACCAATCTGAGCTATGGATCCAAGATTATCGTGCAACATTCTATGAGTTACAAGCTCCAATAGATTTGGTGCACTATGATCAACCTTCATGAAACTTCTCCAAACTTTGTGAAATCAATCCTCTAACCTATCCTAACAGTTCTATACTAACAATTCTCTATGATTCTAACTAAATCATGCAATTCGAATGAGAGAACCAACCTGGTATGATGATGAAAACAGGTGCTAAAATCCTTGGATCTGATGCTTGTAATGGTCTGGACTTGATCCACACACTCGAATCTTGATTCTGTATGCAAAGATTCTTGTTCAATCCTCTTGAATTCAGCAATCCCAAAGTTCTTGCACCTTGGATGATGAAGTTGTATGGCACGATTCCTCTTCAATTCAACCAAGTTCTTGTGTGAATTTTGATCTATGAATGATGTTGATGATGATCAGATCAAGAAAAATGGAAATTGATAGAGATTTGAGAGAGTTTGAGATGTTTTGCAAAAATGGAAGAATTGTGTATAACTTGTGTTTTGATCACAATGATTCACCAACCATGGCCTGAAGCCACTCAATGCAATATATAGATGTCATTGGAAAGTCCTAGAACCTTGGAGAAACTTCCCATGCACACTTTCCCTTGGATTTGGATTATGTAACTTTCTTTGTAAGTAACCAAGTATAACTCTCAATTCTTGAACCAAACTCAAAATTCTACTTTTGCCAATGTTCTTAAAACATTTTTTCCAATCAAAATGACCTATAATTTCATCCCATTTGGCCAAATTATGAAAAATCTCAAATTTAGGTCATTTTTTATTCATTAAATTCACCAATTTTGAAACCTTGTGCTATGAGCCTTTCCAATCTTTCATGGTCACTTTTCTAGACTAAAAATGTCATTTGGAGCAAGTTTTATGTTGTGAAGTTTTTCATTTGAAGCTTCCTTGTATGAGTTTTGGGCATAGGCTTAAAATGACCTGTAATTCTCAGATGACCAAAATACCCTTTGCTTGCCAAGACCATAAGTAGAGTTACACAAATCATATGAAGGCATACCATACCATTCTAGAAATCTAAGACAATTAGTAACAACTCTTATGTTGACCAGAAATTCATTTGAAATCTCCTTGAGGGGTAAATATTGCTTGGAAGTCAAGTAACTTTCACAGACAAAATTTCAGATACCTCAGATGACCTGTAACTTGCAAGGATCATAACTTGAGTTATATAAATCTCCTTGATGTCTTCCACCACTCAAATTAAAGGTCTTGAGATCCTCTACAAGTTTCATGTTGACCAAGGATCCATTTGAAGCTTTCATTTTGACTTATCGTGCTTGGAAATTTGACCTAAATTAGGGGATTTTACACAGAAACCCTAATTTAGAAACTCCTCTTCTCCTTGATTTCTCTTGAATTCTTCTTGACACAACACCATATCCATATCTACATGTCAAATGATGAACCCCACATCTCTCCAATAGACCTTAATTCCTTTCAATCAATCAATTGACCTAGGGTTGACCTAGAGTTGACCCCAGATGAAACCCTAGTTGACTGTCTTCAACTGCAAATCTTGTGATCATATCAATGACTTGCCTCCTTCTCTAAATGACTTTCTAAGTCTCCCATGATGTCTACATACTCTCCATGCTCAATTCACAGATCACAACTTCTTTGATGATGTTCAGATACCCTCAGATAGGAGATAGATTCACTGCTTGATCCACTGACTTCTTAGACTTCAAATTCTCTCTGATGACTTGAATGAGATTGAATTAGAATAATAACCTCTTGATAGGCTCATAGAGATGAGAATAGTACTTGGTCCCTGGTTGGATGACTTGTTATGCTATGCTATGCAGATGGTTAGGCTATGTACATGACTCTATATGCAAATGCCAATGCAATTGAAACATAAACCAAGTGAAATAGGTTGAGCAAATTTTAGGGTGCAACACATTGGTTTGATCGAGAATCGACACCTGAATCCATCTCTGCGCGAGCTTTTACACAGGTTTCTGTCTCTCAAATTTTCTCTTAATTTATGGTGAATTAGCACGTAATATGCATGTGGTTAGGACCCTGGTAACTCTTAGATGAATTTAGGATCGGTTAGGGGACTGTTGATGACATTTTTTAGCATAGCATGATTTGTTTAAGCTTTCGGTTTGGTCGATTTCTTTAGAGAACTGAAATTTTAAACATAGCATGATGATCAGTGTGGAGAGACGAAGAGATTGGTATATGAATTTCCAAGTTTGGTTGAATTTGTGTGACTGGTACGGTGGCATCCCACTGGAGAAGACGACCGGAGTCTTCTCCGACCACCACTGGTTCGTTCCCCCCTTTGTTCCAATTTAAATTGCCAGATGCAATGTTGGTCGTTGGATCTTGATAAATCCTTGACCTAGTCCCTTTATCCAACGCTCGTGAGTGAGTCTGAGGGTTGTTTGACTATTTTAATGACGTGGCATGATGAGAGACATTGGATCAGGATACTTATTAAGTTAAGGGCTGAGATTAAGACGTATGGTAGTCACTAGTCAACTGAGCGTACGGAATCATCAGGGTTTTTTAGAACGTGATTGGACCTGGGCCCCTAAGTTGATACTCGCAACCCCTTTCTGAGGCCCAGTGGATTTACAACTTGTTATTTTTGCTATTCAGCACACACTTTTATTTTATTTTCATTTCTTTTATGTTTTGAAGCATGATCATTTTAATTCATTAAAAATAGTAAAGAATGCCAATAAATGCTGGAAAAAATCATGAGCATGAATTGAGATGTCTTTTAATTTTGTGTATTTTTTAATTCCATTTTTAATTCATTTTTCATTTAATTGCATATTTTTCATTTAAATAGCCATTTAATAAAATGTGAAATTGTATGTCTACTTGTAGATTTTATTTCTTGATAGATACTTGGAATGAATGTCTAATGTTTTGCATGCTGGTTCTAGACACATTGTAGGATGTTGTAGTATTTTTATCTTGATTTTTAGGAGCTGTTTGATTAGGGTTTAAGGTAGATTTTTAGAACCCTCCCTATTTGCATCTCCCATAGAACACTTTGTGGTTTAGCTTTCTGTTAGTGTACCTAGACTTAGAATCTTGACCTGAATTTTTGACCATAGCCTCCTAACATATTTAGGATCCCTTAGGAATTTTATTAGGATTTTAGGACTTGTTTTCCTATTTTCCCTAGATTTTACATTCTACCTGATGTTAGGGTGTTCCCAATTTAGTATTCCTCCTAGTTTTGCCTTTAAGTGATCTTTTAGCAGACCTTAAGCACCTATTCATTACATGAACCCTTAGTACATAGGTTGAGACCTTTGTAGGGTGATTTTCAAGCTTTCAATAGGTTATTAGCTCCCTTAGGATGGGCTTCTTTTAGAGCTTAACTATTAGGGTTTCTTTAGGAGCTTGTGTGAATGATTTCTCTCCCTTGTGTGGTTTCTTTACTTGGCCTTGCCTTGTCCCTTCCACCTCAATAACCTAGGCCTCTTTTGGATCCTTCTAGTGAGAGCCTAGTTCCTCCTGTGGAGGAACTCTGTGCATTCCATGAAGAAGTTAAGCCACTGAGGGCCACTCCTTGAATGTGTTGAGATTGGTTGAGTGCCTTAGTAAGCTCCTGTGGAGTTTACTTTGCTTCCCATCCTCATCCTCCTCTTTTCTTTCCTAGTCCTATGACAATTAGGATCCTCTTTGTGAGAGCCTAGTTCTTCCTGTGGAAGAACTCTGTGCATTCTATAAAGAGTTAAGCCTTGAGGACTCAAGTACTTTGTACACACTTTCTCCTTCTTGTCCTGCATTCTCAGGATCCTTCTTGTGAGATCCTAGTTCTTCCTGTGGAAGAACTCTGTGCATTCCATAGGAAGTGTGAGCCTCTGATGGACTCTTGTATTGATGCACATTGAACATGGTGAAATCCCTTTAGTTTTCATTATGCTTCTCCTTTTCCCTTCCCAGTCCCATGACATAGTGATCCCTCTTGTCAGAGCCTAGTTCTTCCTGTGGAAGAACTTTGTGCATTCCATGAGAAGTCTGAGCCTTGAGGACTCTTGTGTTGATACACATTAACCAGACACCTTAGATTGACATCTAGGTTCCACCATTCTCATCTGTCCCTACATTCTAGGGATCCTTCTTGTGAGAGCCTAGTTCTTCATGTGGAAGAACTCTGTGCATTCCATGAGAAGTTTGAGCCCCGAATGGACTCTTATGTTGACACACATCTAAACCTGATGTAGCCTTGGGATGACTTCCTTGTTGCTCATCTGGTTTATCTCTCTCCTGATGGATTAATTTGTTTGCCTGCTTGTTGTGATGCATTAGGGTAGATTTGCATGAGTAGATACTCTTGTTTAGGTGCATGATTGCATTAAAGGTTGAGGTGTCCTCCCTTTGCTTGGTTGTTTATATGCTTTCATACTTGCCCTTGCTTGATTGCATTGAAGGTTGAGGTGATCCTCCCTTACTTGTGTGTTCTTTTTCTCTATGCATCTATGTGTTGCATCCCATGTTTGCATCTAATGTTGAGGTGATCCTCCCTTGCTTGTATTGCTGCATTACATGCATTTTATCTGCTTGATAGCTTTACTCCTTCAGCTTAATGATTTTTGTTGTTGCTGTTGTTTCCCTTTAACATGTTCCCTTAGGGCTCTCACTTCCTTTGATAAGGATAGTAATGATAGACCTTTAGGATGAATCCATGAATGATAACACATAGGATAGATTCCCTTTCAAACTCAACATTAGGGCCATATTGTATGAAAACAGTAGGATGTTTGATAGTTTCCCCTGTAGAGTCATTTCTCTTTCTCATCTCCAAACAACAGTAAAACACTTAATAAAGGCAAGTTTGTACCGTACGTTACGAGCCTTAAGCTACTTGGGAAATGATGATTGGGTGGTTGCCTCTCAATTATCTAGAGTGTTAGCATATGTCCTTAGGACAATATGCGGCGCATTCGCTCCTAAGTCATAGTCTCTAGTGCAGTATGAATTACAAACATTCATAAAAAAACATTTCTTCTCGTAAAAGACAAAAAAATAAGTATTCAAACCTCTTTTTTGCCCTTTGGGGTCTTAATTCAAGGAAAACCTTTTCTGATGAAAAGAGTACTGTTAAGCTTCGGTTCTACCGCAAACAGGAGTTGCCCTTAACTGATGGAACTGTAGTTTAACTTTACTCGGGTAAAAACAATTGAACAAACTTGTGTTCTGTTTTATCCCGCACTACGTTTGCTCTGATCTTTCATACCAGATGAAAGCACGTAGGCACAAGATGCGATGTCTTGGCGAGCAACCTTCCCCCATTACCCGTAGTTAGCCGAACTACGTTGACTCTGACTTTCCCATTTCACGAGGGAATACGTAGGCCCAGAGCAGCGATGCTCTGTCGAGTCACTTTTTTCCTTTCTTTTTCTTTTGAGCCAGCCTTGATAGGTAGATAGTTAAAAAACCCTTTTAGATAAACCAACAAGTGTTGATCTCGTTGAGTACAATGGACGTGAGGGGTGCTAATACCTTCCCCTTGCGAAACCGACTCCCGAATCCAGACATGGTTGCGATGACCTTGTCTTTCCCTTTTCGCCAGGTTTTTCCTAATCGTTTCCTTTCCCTCCTTTGGGATAAATAACGATAGGTGGCGACTCTTCTGTCTTTGTCGGCACCTTTTTCGCAGTAGCGACAGGTAGCCTATCGGGTTGCTTTACCGTCGTCGCTTGCTAATCTCCATGATGTGTTCCATGTATCTCAGTTGAGGAAATACATTACGGATCCGTCTCATGTAGTCCAAGTAGATGATGTGTAGGTGAGAGATAACCTGACTGTGGAGACATCACCTATGCGGATAGAGGATCGGGAGCTGAAGCAACTTCGAGGTAAAGAGATTACTTTGGTGAAGGTTGCTTGGGGAGGACCGGCTGGTGGAAATGTGACTTGGGAACTTGAGAGTCATATTAGAGAGTCGTATCTAGAGTTGTTTGAATCAGGTAACATTTTCGAGGACGAAAATTCCTAAAGTGGGGGAGGGTTGTAACTGCCCAATTTTAATTAATTAATTATTCATATTAATTAATTAATTTATTTGGATGATTTTAATTATTGGTAGATATTTTGAGAGAAGAAATATGATGGAAGGAATAGAGAGACATATAAGGAAGAGTGGAAAGAAAAGGGAAGAATAGAAATATAAGGGAAATAGTAGAGAAAGAAAGAGGAAGAGGAGAAAAGAGAAGGAAAAGAGAGGAAAGCTTGGATTCTTCAAGATCAACTCTTAGGAATCGATTTAATCAAGGTAAGGGTGTGAAATATTATTATCTTTTCAATGTGTATGATTATGTATGTATTTGTTGGATTGGTTTGGATTATTAGAGAGTTTTTACTCATTTTCCATTTTTAGGTCAAAAATGGTTTAATCGATAGAAATCGATGTTTGAACGGTTAGAATCTGGAATAAATTATGTAGTTTAGTTGGAGAATGTTAGACTAAGACTATAGAAATTGGTTTGGTGGAAATTGGGTGATTTTGGAAGTTTCGGAGAGTTTTGGACAGTTGGGGTTTTTGAGTACGCAGACGTTCGCTAGCACGTTCGCTAGGCGAGCAGGATAGCTAGTGTTCGCTAAGCGAGCTGTAGCGAGCAAGTAGCGAATGTTCCCAGACTTGGGCAGAATGGAAATGATCCTTTTCACTAGTAGCGAGTGATGTAGCAAGTTGTTCGCTAGGCGAGGCTCCAGCGAGCCAGTAGCGAACCCTTCCAGTAGCTTCTGTTTGCTTTCGCGAGCTTGTTCGCTAGGCGAGCCAGTAGCGAACATTCACCATGAACTCGCTAGGTGAGCAAGCCAACGAGTGTGACATCATTTTCATTTCCTTGTGTTTTCTATCTAATGGCGATTCTCCGATTCGAATGTGATTAACCCTTTCTTTTAATGTATAGTTGTATGTTGTGATATGTTATGTTGTGGGTAGCCGTATGGTGTGAATCCTAGATTGTAGAATGCGGTCTTTTGACCAATATATGCATTATTTAAATTAATTAAAAGTGTATGATGAATGTGATTGAGTTCTTTGTCGTTAGCTCGATATTGTGAATGCATATTGATTATATGTGACTGTATCTGAAGAATGCATGGGAACATATTGATGAATATGTGTGCATTGCTTGATAAATTTAGTGTTGATGAATGAAAGTATGAACACTTTAATTATCATGAGATGTGTTATGTGTGAAGTCATGTTATAATTCTTGTGTGATGAATTATTTGAGTATGCATAAGATTAAGATGCGAGAACGGCCTTAAGTGCATATGATTGTTTTATGAAAATATGTGTATGTGCAAAACTCGTACTCACTGGGGTAGAATAAAAAAATGTTGTTCCTAGTGGAGTAATCACTGGGGTAGAATGACAAGATGTTGTTCCTAGTGGAGTAATCACTGGGGTAGAATGACAAGATGTTGTTCCTAGTGGAGTAATCACTGGGGTAGAATGACAAGATATTGTTCCTAGTGGAGTAATCACTGGGTAGAATGACAATATGTTGTTCCTAGTAGAGTAATCACTGGGGTAGAATGACAAGATGTTGTTCCTAGTGGAGTAATCACTGGGGTAGAATGGAAAGGTGTCGTTCCTAGTGGAGTAATCGTCGGGGTAGAACGACCGAGATGTTGTTCCTGGTGGGGTATAGCGATGTATCCATAATTCTAAATGGGCACTGATGAAAATTGATGAGTTTTATGTGAGTCACATGGCATAGATATGATTGTTGTATGAAAGTATGCATGTGTATAATTGTGAATGATAGTAATTGATGAGGATTGAAGTGTGAGAATGGGTATTTTATGTTTATACATATATAAATTATGCGCATTAATTATTATGATAATATTTCTCACCCTTCTGCTATTTTATAATGCTCTACGAGGCATTGCAGATTAGGATTGCTGGAGGTCTTTTGTGGAGTGTAACTTCATTCTTTTGGTCGGTTAGCTCTGATATGTAGCACCGGGTAGCTAGGATTGTATAGCATTCTTTTGTGATACATTTGTATATGTATCTGCTGACTAATGTTTATGTAAACATGAATGATGTGTTGAATCAAACTAGATGATATGTATTTATATGATTACATGTTTAAAGTGATTCAATGTTTAGATTTTCCGCTTTTAATTCTAAATATTGAGATGTGGGTGTAAGGACTAAGTTCCTAGGTTGAAGGCTACCCCACTGTTGCATGTCTTCTATAGAGCAGGTGTTGTATGTTTTAATTTCGTGTATGATGTGGCATACCTCTTTTATACCATGTTTTAATTTTACTCTGATGAAATTTTAATATGTGCTTAAATGATTTATTTGATTCTTGGGGGTTTAGAAGGGGGTGTTACAAGGGATCCTGTAAGTCATGTCGATTCGGTAGTTACTACTTTGATGCAAGATTCCGGAGCCTCTAGCGGCAGCCATAAAGCCAGCCCATCAACTGAATTCAAGTTTTGGTCCAATAGCTTTGATGGTATGAATTTCCTATATAATCATTAGAATGCAACAAAGGATGTTGAGAAAGTGAAGACTATAAGAACCCAACAACTAACTCAAAACATTATGGCTTATTTGATTAGATGTGTTGTTATGACCAGGGGTTTGTTTAAAGTTAGTTACTCCTATGAGCAGAGTGAGATCCTTTTGAGGCCCCTTTTTAATAAACGTATTTTTATCATTTTGCATGATTTTTATCAATGTTAATCCTTGGTTATATGTATAGCCCTGAGTCACATCTTAGATTTTTTTTTATGTTTCATATTTTAACTACACTTACCCTGATTCAGACCCAAAGTCTATTGACTCGATCCTTTTGACCAAATTAGAAAGCTCAATAAAATTGACTGATAATCCCAAGATTACACTTGACTTGGATTTTGAGTTTGGTCAGAGGTTTTAATTAGCATAGTCCGGTCAGAGGTTTCAATTTACTTAACCGACTTACCAGAGGTTTCATTTTTCTTGGACTTTAAATTTGGTAAGAGGTTTTGATTAACATAACCCAGTCAAAAGTTTCAATTTACTTAACTGATTTGTCAGAGATTTCAATTTACTTGGACTTTAAATTTGGTTAGAGGTTTAATTAACATAACCCGATCAGAGGTTTCAATTTACTTAACCAATTTTCCAAAGGTTTCAATTTACTTGGACATTAAATTTGGTCAGAGGTTTAATTAACATAACCCGATCAGAGGTTTCAATTTACTTAATCAGTTTGTTAGAGGTTTCAATTTACTTGGACTTTAAATTTGGTCAGAGGTTTTTATTAACATAACCCAATCACAGGTTTCAATTTACTTAACCAGATATTCAGAGGTTTCAATTTACTTGGGCTTTAAATTTGGTCATAGTTTTTTATTAACATAACCTGGTCAGAGGTTTTAATTTACTTAACCGATTTTCTAGAGGTTTCAATTTACTTGGACTTTAAATTTGGTCATAGGTTTTGATTAACATAGCTTGGTCAAATTTTTTTGATTTACTTAACCAACTTGCTAGAGGTTTCAATTTACTTGGGCTTTAAATTTGGTCAGAGGTTTTGATTAACATAACTCGGTCAGAGGTTTCAATTTACTTAACCGATTCGCCAGAGGTTTCAATTTACTTGACTTAAAATTTGGTCAGAGGTTTAATTAACATAATCCGGTCAGAGGTTTCAATTTACTTAATCGATTGGCCAGAGGTTTCAATTTACTTGGACTTTAAATTTGGTCAGAGGTTTTGATTAACATAACCCAGTCAGAGGTTTCAATTTACTGAACTAATTTTCCAAAGGTTTCAATTTACTTGGACTTTAAATTTGGTCATAGGTTTTGATTAACATAACCCGGTTAGAGGCTTCAATTTACTTAACTAATTTGTCAGAGGTTTCAATTTACTTGGACTTTAAATTTGGTCAGAGGCTTTAATTATCATAACCTGATTAGAGGTTTCAATTTACTTAACCAATTTTCCAAACGTCGGCAGTACCGGACACACTTATCATTTCTAAAACTAGTTCGATTTGTTACCTTTGAAAATTGAAAAGAGTGACATACATTGATATGAATTAAGTGTGCCTCGTTAAAAACCCTTTCCCTTGTGAAGGAAAATAGTTCTACCCATAATTTTTATTTAATAAGAACGTTACATAATTTTAACTATAATACAATCTCAGGCTGGTAACATTTCATACCCTTGGTATTTCTACTCCTTCCAAACTTTCAAGCTTATAAGCTCCGTTATTCAGTTTTCGTTTGATTCTATAAGGGCCTTCCAAGTTTGGGGTGAGCTTTCCTTTCTTTTTTGTATCTACAACCCTCTTTAAAACCAGACCTCCCTCATAAAAACTATTTGGATGGACTCTAGTATTGAATATCTGGGACATTCTCTATTTTGTTGCAAACTCTCTAACACGAGCCATTTTTTTAATCTCTTCTATGAGATTGATCAAGTTGTCTCATCCTTCCTTGTTGAGATTATTATCAAAATTGATTCGACGTCAGGTGGGAGTGTTAACATCTACTGATATCATTGTGTCAGCCCCATAAACCATTCAAAAGGGAGTTTCTTTAGTGGTTGAATGAGAGGTGGTATGGTAGGTGTCATACCCCAAATTTGCCCTACTGATATAGTTTTCATCTGTACATCTATCCATTAACAATTATTCAAAAAATCCCAAAAAGAATATGTTGCTCCTGCTATCATTGCTCTCATTTCCTAAGTTCAGGTTGAATTGAGATTCATTAGGTTATCAAGTCAGCAGTGTATCTGTAGTGGATTAGGGTTCATTGTTTTTTACTTAATATATCAGTCAGACAAAGATTGGTTTCATGATCAAGGCATGGGCGCATAATTTAGGTTGTATATGCCTAAATTTCCAGTTAGGATTCAGTGACAATTCAAATTGTTTGCATAGAGATCAAGTTGTCAGGTTATGCCAGGTTGTCAGTACTTCATGGTTAAGGATTATCATGAATCAATTCATGTTTGGATCAAGGATTAGTTCAAGATTTATTGGAAGTTGGTCTTTGGTGTATTTGAGGTTTCAGTTTAAATGGGATGTTATATTAAGCTCAGCCATGATGTGCGTCTGTGATTTTAAATGGAGAATTCATTTTTGATACTCAAAGATCATTTTCTATTCTTATCCTTTTTTTTCTAAATCCACATCCAATATCACGTCCATATTCAATTCCATATACATCCCATTTTCTTTAAATCCATATCCAAACCTCATTTCACATTCACATGTTTTTTAGAAATACACTATCATTACCATCATTTCTTATTATTAATTCTCTACGAAAATAAAATAGAGTTCAAAGTTAAATTTACCAAGATCCCATCTTGTTCACTTACACAAATAGAAAAATTTTAAAAAAAATAGAAAGAGTGTTTTTTTAGCCCATCACCATTTCTATATAAGTCCATCATTTTGTTTGCAAAAATATACATAATGGAGAATCCATATCAATTGAGGCCCACCAAACGAATGTCCAAAATCTACAAAGTGACCAAATCGTGATTCAAAGTACATCTACAAAACCACTTTCTTTGAGTCCTTTCTCATGATAGTACAAGCCATTTGATGCCATAACAAAAACTTCAGCATAAAATGTAATACGGAAGCCACAACATTTCACCGAGCAAATCCACCTCTAAACCCACTCCAGCCGGCATTTTCGCGCACCCAGCCATCATGAAATTGAAAACAAAACCAGTACATATCACAACCTGTATAACGATTCCTTAAAACACTCACGCACATGATAAACCGTAGAGGAAGCATTGATGGCAACACGTCATGAATTGAAACGCAACGCGTCCTTTCCATATCACATATATCCCTTCATTCCACCCTCGGCTTCCCTTAAAAAGATAACAGATTCTTCTCAATAAAGAGGTTGCAAAATTTTCATTCAATCCGGGGGGAATTCCAGAAACAAGCAAAAAAAATACTCTTGAAACTTTTCCCCATTGCAACAAAACTTCCTCCTTCAATCAGTACCCTCACTTTTCCTCCATTATCCTCAACCTCCATCGCCTCTTTTACCCAAACCATCTCATAAATTAACCAACCTTTCAATCACCCAAAACAAACCCCCAATAACTGTTGGTGCAAAGGTGAATAAATGATGAACAAAGAAAGGAAATATTCTATTAAGAATGACGGCTACAAAAACATGATTAAAAGTTACAATGATTGTCACCCTATTTATAAGTTAAAACTAGGGTTACTAGAATCAGATAAAATACTAAAATACCCTCTAACAAACTTAGGGGCTAAGAAAAATAGTACAACTAAATAAATATGAATTACTATTAATATTCTAATACCATCCCTTAATTCATATTCCATCAAAACTTGTAACACCAATTCCATCCCTTAGTATGAGGAATTGATCAGTCTTGATAGCTTTCGTCAGAACATCTGCCAACTGCTTCTGAGTGCTGCAGTGTACAACTTCTAACACTCCACTCTGAACTTGATGTCTCAGAAAATGATACTTGGTCTCAATATGCTTGCTTCTCCCATGCAACACTAGGTTTCTAGCAAGATTGATTGCAGACTTGTTGTCAATCATCAACTTCAGAGGTTTGTCTACTTTAATCTTTAGATCCTGTAACAGATTCAGAATCCACACAGCTTGGCATGCAGTAACAGCACCTGCAATGTATTCAGCTTCACAGGTTGACAACGCCACAACAGGTTGCTTCTTGGAACACCAAGAAATGGAACCTCCCAGAAATTTGAACAAGTATCCAGATGTACTTCTTCTGTCAACTCTGTCTCCACACCAATCAGAGTCTGAATAACTCAGAAGTTCTGACTCATTATTTCCTCCAGAGGGAAATAACACTCCATACTTCAGAGTTCCTTTGATATACCTCAGAATCCTGACAGCAGCTTGGTAATGGGACCACTTAGGTTTACTCATAAACCTACTAACCATCCCAACTGAGTAGCAAATATCAGGTCTGGTATTGCACAGATACCTCAGAGAACCAACCAACTGTTTGAAGGTTGTAGCGTCCACATCCTTTCCTTCAGAGTCTGAATCCAGTTTCTGATTTGTATCAGAAGGTGTGACAGTCATCTTACAATTCTTCAGATCAAATCTCTTCAGAAGTTCTAATTCATACTTGAGCTGATGCAAAATGATACCTTTCTCAGAATATCTGAACTCCATCCCTAGAAAGTATGTCATTTTGCCTAGATCAGTCATTTCAAATTCATTCATCAGAACTTTCTTGAACTTGGCTATCTCCTATTCAGAACTTTCAGTCAATAGTATATCATCAACATATAAACATACCAGAGTCATATTGCCTTCAGAAGTATGTTGAACATAGACACCGTACTCCATCTCACATTTCTGAAAGCCTTGCTTCTTAAAAAATGAATCAATCTTCTGATTCCAAGCTCTGGGCGCTTGTTTCAATCCATATAGAGCTTTGTATAATCTGTACACCATCCCTTCCTGATTCTTTTTTACAAATCCAGGAGGTTGTGACACGTAAACTTCTTCTTCTAATGGACCATTCAGAAATGCAGATTTTACATCTAAATGCATCAGAGGCCAATTCCTGTTAGCAGCTATTGCAATCACCATTCTGATTGTTTCATGTCTTGCTACAGGTGCAAACACTTCAGAATAATCCAGCCCAGGTTTCTGTAGAAATCCTCTGGCTACCAACCTTGCTTTATGTTTGCCAATTGAACCATCTGGCTTCAACTTCTGCTTGAAAACCCATCTGACGCTGATGGCTTTCTTGTCTTTTGGAAGTTCTGTCAGCTTCCAATTCTTGTTTCTCTCTATAGCATCAAGTTCTTCTTTCATGGCCTTCAGCCAGAGCTTCTGCTTAAGAGCCTCTTCTGTACTTATGGGTTCAGAGTCTACCATCATGGCACACTGAATAACTTCTCCTTCAGAGTCTACTTCAGGTTTCTTGCAGCATGTCAAATTCTGCATATCTTCTGGGAACGTTTCTGATTCTTTGTGGTCTCTGAACTTGTTCAGAGTCTTGAGCTTCAGAGTTTCCAGCTTCAGATGGTTGACTTCCTCTAGAGCTTTGACCATCTTCAAGATCTAGCATATTTTCAGAGTCTTGGCCATCTTCAGAGTCTGAATTTCCACCAGAATCTGGATTACCATCAGAGTCTGGATCATCAGAGTCACCTTCATCTTCTGAGTCTTCTCCAGAGTCAGAATCACTATCAGAGTCAAAATCAACGTCAGAATTTACTCCAACTTCATAAATTCTTAACTCTGACCTTTCTTCAGAAGTTCTAACATCAGAATCAGATTGAGACTTATCCCAATTCCAAACTTCTGATTCCTTCACAATCACATCTCTGCTGAATTCAATTTTATTGGTTTCTGGATAATAGAGCTTGTATGCACCTGTACTGTGGTACCCTATCAGAATCATCACTTTGCTTCTATCATCCAGCTTCTGTCTTCTGGCTTCTGGAACATGTTTATAGAAAACAGAACCAAACACCTTCAGATGACTAACATTTTGCTTGTCTCCAGTCCACTTCTGCATAGGAACTATTTCCTTCAACTTCTTCGTAGGACATCTGTTGAGTACATACGTTGCAGTGGCAATAGCTTCTCCCCAGAGCTTCTGAGGAAGCTTCTTCTCCTTTAGCATGCTTCTCACCATATCAAGCAAAGTACGGTTTCTTCTTTCAGCAAGACCATTGTGTTGAGGGGTATAAGGAGCAGTAACCTCATGCTCAATTCCATTCTTCTCACAGAACTTCTGGAACTCTTTGGAGTTATACTCACCTCCACCATCAGTTCTAAGAATCTTCAACTTCTGACCACTCTGATTCTCAGCCTTCATTCTGAACTTCTTGAATTCATCAAACACCTCATGTTTAAATTTAATAAGGGATACCCATGTCATTCTTGTGAATTCATAAACAAACAACACAAAGTACTTATTCCCTCCGATTGATGCTACTGGAAATGGACCACACACATCAGAATGTACAACTCCCAAGGCATGTTTTGCTCTTGGAGCAGCTTCTGACGCAAATGGCAATCGTGGTTGTTTTCCTTCCATGCAAACTTTGCATGATTTTTCAGGCTTCTTAATTTTAGGAATTCCATGTACCAACTTCTTTGAATTCAGATGTTTTAGGCTTCTGAAATTCAAATGACCAAATCTTCTGTGCCACAGCTCACTCTTCTTCTCAGCACATGTTGCACTAAGACATTCTGAGTCTGCAGTTCTGACATTCACCTTGAATGTTCTATTCCTTCCCTGTTCTGACTCCATAATCAACTTCTGATTGTAGTCATACAGCTTCAGAAGATTGTCCTTCATGGTAACTGAAAAACCTTTCTCAATTAATTGTCCCACACTCATCAGATTGCTTCTGATGCCAGGTACATACCACACGTTCTGAATCAATGCTGTTTTCCCATTGTTCAGAGTCACTCTGACATTTCCCATACCTTCTGCATTAAGATATTTGTCATCAGCACATCTGATCTTTGTTCTTTTTTCAGAGTCAAAGTCAACCAACCATTTCTTGTTTCCAGTAAGATGATTTGAACAACCAGTGTCCATATACCACCAGTCTGTCTGATCATCAGATTCAGAGGCCATCAATAGCACAGATTCGTCATCAGAACTTCTGGCTATATTTGCTTCTTCTGATTTTCTCTCCTTGTTTGACCAACAATCTCTAGCAAAGTGACCAAACTTCTTACAATAGTAACATTGGATCTTCTTCTTGTCATACTTCTCTTTTCCCTTCTGAGCATTCTTTTGTCTATCAGAGGTTGAGCTTTCTGACTTCTGACCACCATCAGATCTTCTCTTGGCTTCTTACTGCTTCTGATACCTCCTATCAGAAGTTGCTTTCAGAGCCTGCTGCTCTACTTCCCTTTCAGAAGTTCTCTCAGTCAAACGCAACTCTTGCGCTTCTAAACTGCTCTACAGCTCTTCAATTCTCATGGTACTCAGATCTTTGGAATGTTCTATTGCTACCACAATGTAATCAAATTGAGAGGTAAGGGATCTCAATACCTTCTCAATGATTGTTTCTTCAGAAAGAGTTTCTCCACACGCCTTCATCTCATTAGTGATCAGAATCACTCTGGAGATGTATTCAGAAACTTTCTCATTATTCTTCATGTTGAGATTCTCATATTGCTTTCTCAAGGACTGAAGCTTCACCTTCTTCACTGATGCGTCACCACCATAACATCTAACCAATGTGTCCCACGCAGCCTTTGCTGTCGTTGAATCTGCAATCTTCTCAAACACATTTACATCAACACATTGATGAATAAAGAATAATGCTTTCTGATCCTTCTTCCTTACTTCTTTCTGCGCGTTTTTCTGTTCATCTGTTGCATCTGCTGCTACCGGAACATAACCATCAGTAACAAGATCTAAAACATCTTGAGCACCAAACAGTACGCGCATTTGGATCATCCAACGATTCTAGTTTTTACCGTCAAATACTGGAAGCTTGGTGTTCATGTTGCCGTTTCCGTTCATCTTCACCTTGCACAATACACTTAGATTTCTCACACAGTGTTTCCCAACCCACAGAATAAAATTATGATCAGATTTTGTTCAAGATTCAACATGAATCTAAGAATCAAAATCAAACACACAAGACCTCACGTTCACTCGTGTTTCCCGTGTTTCCAATGAATCTGAACCGGAGCTCTATATACCAATTATTGGTGCAAATGTGAATAAATGATGAACAAAGAAAGGAAATATTCTATTAAGAATGACGGCTACAAAAACATGATTAAAAGTTACAATGATTGTCCCCCTATTTATAAGTTAAAACTAGGGTTACTAGAATAAGATAAAATACTAAAATACCCTCTAACAAACTTAGGGGCTAAGAAAAATAGTACAACTAAATAAATATGAATTACTATTAATATTCTAATAATAACAACACAAAAAAACAAATCAATTCATAAAACCCAATTGAAACAGAATAGAGAAGAAGATGAAATCGAATGAAGAGATGAAGAAGAGTTGAATGGAATCGAGATGTAAAGCAGAACCTTACCAACCTGGAAAAGAGCAAAATGGAGAGAAATAGAGTGAGATCGAGCAAAATCGATTAGAGGTAGAAAAAGATGGCATCGTTTCTTATCTTTTTGTCCTTGCGAATTTCTTCACTGTTTTTGGTAACCTGGGTTCTTTCGGGATAGCATGACATGGTGGTAGTTGGAATCCGTTTTGTGATTTGAGCAAACCGTGTTGATTGTTGAGATGTGGGTTTTCTTCATAGTCATAAAGTTTTTTTCTGACCATCTTTTTTTTGGGCCACGCTCATGGATGTTTGAGAGGATGATGGGAAGCCCATATGATTCCTACAGCCTTCATGTTTAATCACACCCCGATCTTTTGTTTTGTTATAATTGTTATTTCATTTTTTATGAAAGTTTTTTTCAAGTTTTTTTATCCATTGTTTAAATTTATTACCTTATGTTTTGTCCTATTAACTATATTCAATTTCCTTGATCTTCTTTATTTTTTTTCAATTGTTTAATTTTGATTCATTTCTTTTCTTTTTCGATTCTCATTTTCGGTTTTATTTCAATTATGTGTCGATGACGAAATCAAAAAGTCACCACTAGTCAAATTATTGATAAATGGAGATGAATCTGAGACCACTTCTTTTTTCTTTATTCTACATTTTCTCATTTCGATTTTATTTTTATTTTATCGATCGATGAAGTCTTTGCATTTGTAAACGTTAATTTATCGAAGTCGATAATCTTTATTATGTCAAATATGTGAAAAATGACCATTGGGGTCATTTTTTATACTTTGGGGTCGTGATAGGCTACCTTCGATTAATCGACACGAGTTTATGATTAAGACGAGATCCCTCTCTTCTTTTTATCCGTGCGACACGATTAAATTGGAGAATGATCCTCAATATCGTTTATGTATCTTGTTTTTAGCACGGATATCAATTTACGCGACCTCCTATAGTTCAAATTTCGTCATAAGTCAAGCTACGACGGTTTAGCGCTACATTTCGTCCAAATTCAATTCACAAATCAACTAACGACTAACTTTACTTTCCGTCAATATACAATTGCTTTATTTTCAGTCAAATATACCTTTGATTTAATTTCAGTCAATTATATCTCGATTATATTATCTTGTTCATATACTTGTTAATATTTATCTCGACTATATTATTGTGAATATTATCTCGATTATATTGTTATATGACTTGCCATATTATTCATATTGTCATTTTGTTCATATTCATATTCATCTTGTTCATCTCTTATTCACATTCTTTTCGAAAACACTTAACGATTATCGAAACGATAAAATCCTAAGTTGGTGGACTGTTGGTTATTTGTCCGAGCAATGGACTATTGGACTTTGTCAGAAACCCTAGCTTGGAGTTTTGTCCGACTTTTGCTTAAGGCATAGTTTAGGACACTTCGCGCACACACGACTTTCTCTTAGACTATCTTACAACGAGACCCTTTATTTCGTGCAATCCTGTGTAACTCACATGTATCCCTCTCCCATTTCGATGTATGCATTCATATTTCTTTCATTGTGGTTTATCTTCTAGGGGCACCCTTAGGGACTAGCGTAGATTAAAACCATTTTCAAACTAATTCTTGATTCATCATCGAGCCATTTTCAAACACCCCTTTGCAAGTCGAGTGCTCATACGCATTCGCCATCAACCTATTGCACACTTTCACATTTCATCATGGTTTCGATATTATGGGCACCCTTAAGGACTAGTATTGTTTCTCATAACCTAACCATTGATTCTTCATCAAGTCGGTTCCATTTTCAATCAAACCCTCGACTCATCGTCGAGCCATTTTCAAACCAACTTCCATTCCAACGTGTTTTGCATGAAAATATAAGTCAAACCCTTGATCCAACGTCAAGCGATATTTTTAAACCAAGTTGTAAGCTGAGTGCCTTTTGCCTCGCAGTTCACCTCTTTTCGCAATGTATTTGAACCAATCTTTTTACAAACGATTTCTTAACAAATAACGAAAGAAGAAGATTCTTTGAGTCTAGCATTCATTGAATCTTCGAATGAATGGCTCTTAAGGCGCACACTTTGGGTTGTAATCTGTTCACCCTTTCGTCTTAAAACACCTAATCCATATTCAAACATTTTTTAGTCAAACTTACAAAAGAAGGATATTATTGGAGTCTAGCATTCCATGAATCTTTGAATGTATAGCTCTCGAGGTGCGTCCCTTGAGTTGTTGTTCATTCGCTCTTTCTATTTCAAAACGTTCAACTCTTCCTCGAAATATTTCTAGTCAACTTCCGAAAGAACTGAGTTCTTGGAATCTCGCATTCCTTGAATTCTTGAGTGACAGCTCTCGAGGCACACCCCTTGGGTTGTTTTTCAGTCAATTTTTTGTTCCCAAACCAAACTTCAAACTCATATTTCAACTCAATTCAACCTATCTCTTTTTGTGGTTGCCTCCATGAACTACAGACACTCTGATTTTTCATTCTAGTCTGAATGTAAGATACGTAGGCACAAGGTTGCGATGATCTTGGTGAGCACAATTCCCTTCATCTTTCGTTTACCCCTAACCTTTCCTGTAGTCGAACTAGGAAGCTCTGATTTCTCATTCTCGTCTGAATGAGCATACATGTAACCTCCCATTTCCCCTTAGTGACCTTATCCTTTTATCGTACCATTTAACATTTATATTTGAGAAGAAAATAAGAAAGCTTAGATAACGCCCATCGCAAATCCCCTAAGAGGTTCCCGTTGAGTACAACATACGTGAGGGGTGCTAATACCTTCCCCTTACATAACCGACTCCCGAACCCAGAACATCGATTGTGACGACCCTGTTCCTGTCCATTCGTTCCAAAAGGTTTTCTCGATATTTTCCTTTCCCTCTATGGGATAAATAAAGTTCGGTGGAGACTCTTTCGAACCGAATTTCTGCGCCTTTTGCGCGAGGGTTGTGTTTTCGAATTATCTCTACAAGATTTTTTAAGGGGCGACTGTAGGATTATAAAATCTCGTGTAAATACTCGACCCATAACCCCATTGCTTCATCTAGCTTTTTCTTCATTCCTAACAGGATGATCTTATTTGCTGCTTCAGCTTGGCCATTATCACGGGGGTGTTCAAAAGGTACTTATAATTGTAGGAAATTATTTCTTATTATTATACCTAGCCCCGTTTGTTGTTGGTATATTGTAGCTATCCAATTTAGTGGGAGTATTGAGCCATCTGCTATTTGAATCTTTAATGGTTTTTATTTTCTTTTTCATTCATTAAATAATGTTTTGGTTTCTAAATAAATACTTGCTTATGTATCTATATGGGCTTCAATTTCTTTATTTTATTTCAATTTTAATTATGATATATGTACTATTCAAGTTTTGTTTCTTCTGAAGATAATTCATCTACTATGTATTCATATACACTACATTAAGAATCACTTAGCTCATCTTTTAAAGGTTTTAAAGTATATTTTTTTATAAACTTTCTTTATTAGTTTTGATTTTTCCTTAAGATCATTTTTTTTCTTTGTTGAACATTCATTGACATAATGACCTTTTACATTGCATAACCAACATACACATTTCTTTTTTCCTTTTGGACAATATTTTTTAGATATTTGTTTTCTCTTTCTAAAATAATTTTTTCTAGTGTTTTTATAGGCATTTTTTTCTTGGATAATTTTTTCTTCATTTATGTTTTTTTCTATAATATTTTCTACTTCGTTGATTACAACCATAATTTTATGGTTGCTCTATCCCTGGTATATCACAACAAAGTGATGTTCTTCCTCTATCTAATTGTTTAGCTTCTATACTTTTTATGCATTGTAATATTAATTCATTATATAGGATTTAAGTAATCTCTCCTAAGTTATCCCTTAATTTGATTGGTTGGGATTTCCATCACTACTAGGAAAAATATGTTTAACCTCAGTCGGATATGAGGTGTTACCTCGGTTCCAAAGGTGAGGTAATGAAGATCTTCATAATAAGTTCCCATTTTACCTCCCGATTAAAACTCCACTGAGAAAAAGGTTGAACTTGTAGCGGATTTGATTCCTAACAACTGTTTATTCATTTTTTTTAAAGGCATTACTTCACCTCTCGGTTATTAGTATATCAGAGGTGATATATATATATATATATATATATATATATATATATATATATATATATATATATATATATATATATATATATATATATATATATATATATATATATATATATATATATATATATATATATATATATATATATATATATATATATATATATATATATATATATATATATATATATATATATATATATGTGTGTGTGTGTGTGTGTGTGTGTGTGTGTGTGTGTGTGTGTGTGTGTGTGTGTGTGTGTGTGTGTGTGTGTGTGTGTGTGTGTGTGTGTGTGTGTGTGTGTGTGTGTGTGTGTGTGTGTGTGTGTGTGTATGTGTGTGTGTGTGTGTGTGTGTGTGTGTGTGTGTGTGTGTGTGTGTGTGTGTGTGTGTGTGTGTGTGTGTGTGTGTGTGTGTGTGTGTGTGTCTTTTTGTGTGTCTGTGTGTCTGTGTGTCTATGTGTTTGTAAATATTTCTTGTTTTATTAATGTTCTGTGTCGATCAAAGGCCTAAGACTTAATGCCCTGCGTCGACCAAAATCTCAATAACACGAGACCCGTTATTTCACCTGCTTCATTAAGCCCAAGGTATAAATACCTTCACTAAGTGTTTTTAGGTACATAATTTTGAAGCTCCACTTAGATTATAGTTACCAAAATCTTAAACTAACTTGGGCGTTGGAATATTAAGCATGCAGGTACCCCCCCCCCCTGAACCACCGTATCAGATATTAGCAACATCTATTCAGTATCTACACCAATCAATGTCGTTGATTCAATGTTAATGCTCACAATCCAATAAGCATCATAATCGCAACCTCTGATCCATGATATCGCATTACAAAATCACTTACTAAGCCCAGTCTCACCGTAACTTCTGCAATGTCTTTCGTTTCTGGTTCTGCAACAAAACAATGACCCCGTCTATGGAAATCGACTTCAAACTCCTGCAATTTCCATGATTTCATATCCATATATCAACATTGAAGAAAAACACATATAAAAATTTAAATTGGAGCCGCATTCACTCGTCTGATCTAGACGATCTCTACAGATCTGCTCGAGCCATTCGATTTATTTGTTCGCACCTCTCCAAATTTGAATAGTAGTGGCATTCAAAAGCAAGCACATGGATTTACCCTTTGCTGTCCAGATGGTCTCCGTCTCACCCACATCTCCACCATCAAGATTTATAACTGAAGTTCTGTGTCAAAAATGCTCTGATGATCAACACGCTGTAAAGCACACCAGCTGCAGAAGACTCTGATACAGCATAGTTCTGAATCTCTTTAGAAGACTCTGATCCATTCAGACTCTGAAGAACTTGCTGAAAACTGAAGAAGTATTTTTCAAGAATATATTTGTTGGAGCTATTCAACGTCTCTTTCCTTATTTGTGCTAGACACACTTACACAGACAAAAAGGATTTTGTTGTGCCATCTACTTCTAGGAAAGGTCACTTGATGTGAAGACAAAAAGGCTCAGACCTTTTGGGACTCTCTTTTCAACGCTCAGCTTGCATGGATCAGCTACCTATAAAAGGAGAACTTCACCACATTCTTCAGTTACACACTTTGCTGAAAAGAAATCAATATATTCTAAAGCTCTCATTTATTCTTATTCTTCATAGAATCTCATTGTACTTAAACTTAAGAGAAAAATCACTGTTGTGATTATAGCTTTTTAGAAGCATTAAAACTCTTGTATTTAATTTACATTGATTGTAAAGGTTATTCCTTAAGAGGATTCAGTTGGAATCAATAGCTCTTGAGAAGACTAAGAACTGTTGTTCTTAGGTGATACTATTGTAATCAATTTGATTTAATAGTGGATTAAGTCCTTGTTAAGAAAGGCAAATCACTCTAGGAAGGGTGGACTGGAGTAGTTGTTTAAACGAACCAGGATAAAAATAATTGTGTGATTATTTTCTAGTCTTAATTTCTCATACTTATTCAACCCCCCCTTCTAAGTATTATCTCACCTTCAGGTCTCCGTCTCACCCACATCTCCGCCATCAAGATTTATAACTTTCTAAACAACTTCAAGGATCTAGAGTGGAAATGATCTCGGATTCGGATCAAGAGTTATATCGATCTCCAAAGGTAATTTTTGAGTAAATTGGTAAATGTCGCTACTGCGAAAATAAGGTGCCGGCAAAACAGAAGAGTCGCCACCTTTCGTTATTTATCCCACAGAAAGGGAAAGGAAATGATCGGAAAAACCTGACGAAAAGGTATAAGACAAGGTCATCGCAACCATGTCTGGGTTCGGGAGTCGGTTATGCAAGGGGAAGGTATTAGCACCCCTCATGTCCGTTGTACTTAACAGGATCCACGCTTGTTGTGTTTATCTGACGGGTTGGTTTAACTATCTACCTATCAAGGCCGGTCTGAAAAGAAAAAGAAAACTGACTCGATAAAGCATCGCGCTTCGTGTCTACGTATTCTCGTCAGAGAACGAGAAATCAGAGTCAACGTAGTTCGGCTAACTACGGGTAACGGAAGAAGGTGGCTCGCCAATACGTCAGTAATGTGCCTACGTACTCTCAATAAATATGAGAGATCAGAGCTTACGTAGTTCGGGATAATATGGATTACGGGGGTTCAGATTCATCTGTTTTTCCGAGTAGGGTTAACAAACAGTTCCAGCAGTTTGGTGTATGCAGCTCGCTCGTCAGAGTCTCGTGCGTTACCGTTTACGGTAGAAATGGGAGTTAACTACACTCTTTTCTTCAGAAAAGTTTTCCTTGATTATGGGCCCACGGGGAAAAAAGAAGGTGTGAAGTTTGTTTTCTGTCTTTTACGGAAGAAGTGTTTTGTATGGATGTATGTAGTTTGTACAACACTAGAGACTATGACTTAGGAGCGAATGTGTCGCATATCGTCCAAAGGACATATACTAAACACTCTAGATGATTGAGAGGAGACCGCTCAATTATCATTTCCCAAGTAGTTAAGGCTCGTAACGCGATGTACTAACTTGCCTTTATTACGTTTTTTACTGTTGTTTTGGAGATAAGAAGAGAACGAACTCTACAGGGAACTATCAAGCCCTAATGTTGTCATGCCAAGGATTCATCCTATGGTTGAGGTTTGAAACAGGGAACTCCTATATGTTATCATGCATAGGTTTCAACCTAAAGTTCTATCATCACTTCCTTATCAAAGGAAGTGAGAGTCCTAGGGGATCATGTCAATGGGAAACAGACAACAGACAAAGCATCAACTAAACATCAGTAAAACAGATAAACAGGAAAGAAAACAGTAAAGATGCAAATGCAATGCAGCAATACAAGCAGAGGGAGACACACTCAACCTCTTAGCAATCAAGCAAAGAAACAGGCAACAACAGACGAGCAAAGGGAGCCCAGCTCAACCTTTATATGCAAATACGTCAATTAGAAAGAGAAAAATAACACACAAGCAAGGGGAGGATCACCTCAACCCTTAAGGAAAACAAGCAGAGGGGGACCCATTCAACCTCTTAATGCAGTCATTCATCTACACTTAGACTAGCCTAAACATGAACTATCCTAATGAAACACACCACTCAATCATGAATGAAGGCAAGGATTTATGGCAAGTAAGGAACTCATTCCACAAGTAAACAAACAAGGCATCTATCCTAAGGAAAGGAATTGAATGTTGGGAAGCAAGGGTAAGGTCCACAGGAACTTGCCACAGACACTCAACCAACTCAGAGGGATTTGGAGATTTCTTAGAGGTTTGACTCCTTCAGGAGATGTGCAACATTCCCCCCACAGGAGGGACTATGCTACCCCAAGAAGGTTCCTAAAATGATTGAATAAGAGAAGATTAGGAGAATGAAGATGGGAAGCAAGGTAAGGTCCACAGGAACTTACCACAGGCACTCAACCAACTCCATTTCCTTGGAAAGCTTGCATAGATTCAACTCCTATATGAAAATGCAATGAATTCCTCCACAGGAGGAAACATGCTCACAAGGAGGATCCTAATTAAGCAAGGAAGATTGTGAGGGAAACTAACCCT
This sequence comes from Lathyrus sativus, assembly GCA_963859935.3. NCBI lineage: Eukaryota > Viridiplantae > Streptophyta > Magnoliopsida > Fabales > Fabaceae > Lathyrus > Lathyrus sativus. Next base: position 335,236 of record OZ012737.1, read on the forward strand.
ATAGGAAGAATCATCCACCTTATTTGAACTTCTAAGGAACCTCAATGATTACCTTCTAAGGATCACCTAAACTAAAGATTCAAAGGCTCTATCAAGGCCTACTCAAGGATCTAAAGAGGTATCTACCTAATTCCTATTCTAAAGGAAGGGATTTGAAGCTTTGAATTAGTTAGAGTTTACTCTAAGGACTAATCTATGAAGTTAATCTAGTTAGGGTCACCTAAACTATAACCAACTTGTAAAATGGTGGAATAATAGAAAATCAATTCTAAAAATCTTGAGGAAAATCCTAGGTTATCCTATATGGGTTAAGAGTCTATGGTAGAAAAACCAGGGGCAGAACCTACTCCTAAAGGTTCTAATAAAATCTAAAATCAAAGGGTGTGCTAAAGGGGATCCATCAAGGAATGCTCCTAAAGATCTATCTCAAACTCCTACTTATAATCATCTAAAAATTACAACAAAAATCACACAAACCTATCAAGGAGTCTATAACAGGCATGCAAAATTTCAGTATCAAATTCTAAATCATGAACTAGTAATAAAATCAGCAAGTAAACTACTCATTTTATGCATTTTTAATCAATTATTAAAAATAGAAAAATGGACATTAAATTGAAAACAACACCAAAATAAAATCCAAAAGCATAGAAAAATCAGGAATTAAACAAGGATCACTCACATATTTTTTCCATAATTTTCTGATCATTATTGCTATTTAAAATGAATTTAAAATGAAAAATCAATTAAAAGAAATAGAAAATGAATAAAAGAAATACAAAAAATTCAGAAAAAACTAGGACCACAAGATCACATTACTAGTCAACAGATCCTAAGGCTAAGCGCGTGCCACCTCACTTAATAAAACGATGCGTTTTGCTCAGGGACATGGTGTGGTTCAGTTGACTAGCGTACACGGTGGGTTCTAATCACATGCGTTGGCTGGAAAAGTAAGCTAATCATATGCTTCAGAGTGTGCCACCTCACCAGTCAAGGTCAAACTAAATCCTACACGTTAGATGCTAAGACCAAGTCCACAAATGTAAACAGATCCAACGGTTTCCAACCTTTCTTCTTTGTTTGAACTGGTGCAAGGAGGGAAAACAATTCACGATGGCCGGAAAAGAGCTCCACCGTCTTCTCCGGCGAGAGCAATCATGCTCTGGTTTCAAACTCAACCAATATCAATGAAAATTACACGAATCCACACGCCTCTCCACACTGATCATCAAGATCCACTTCATTTTTACTAATTCTTCATGAATGATCAAACACGATGATGAACAGAAAAATCACCAACTCTACAAGTGTCATCAAACTCCAAATTAACTACAAAAAACTCTTCCTCACCTCTCAAGGATCACTCTGATATATCCAATTCATCCTAACTCTCAAGAATCAGCCATATACGATGCTCAACAGAAATGTCATCCAATCAAGAATCATCACAAAACTCCATAATTCTGATCCTAAAACGATCTAGGTCATATCTACAACCTAACCACATGCCAAATCTTGTCTAATTATGCTTAAATTAAGAGGAATTGTGAAAAGTAAAAACTTGTTCTGTAGCTTCGATTGAGGTGTTCTTGAGTGTGAATCTTGATGCCAAAACGTGCAGATTTCTTTACTGAAGCTTGCTGAATGATTCTTGATATTCAGAAGTTCTTGATTCTTCCTCAAACTCCAAAACCAATTCTTGCTCGAAAGCTCCAAAATCCCAACTGTAATAACTGCTTTCTCTCCAAATGCTAACCAAAAACAATCTGAACATGATCCAAGACTTAAATAGAACCTATTTGGATCATAACCTGGCCCAATCATGGCCCAATTTGATTAATGAAAAATTTCAATTTCCTTTAATGTGCAACCATGGCAGTCGTGTGTTCTGGCTCTGTTTCAGCTTAATATTCACTCAAATGGCTTGCATAACACTCCTTGAATGTGAATGGATCAGATTGAAAGCTTGATTTCATCCAATGGCCAATCTTTGATGTGTAACTTCAATTCTAAGTAACCTTTGAAATGTCCATGAATTAAGCCTCAAATTAAAATTCTACCAATGCCATTGTCTTCAAAATGCCATTTGCAATCAAAATATGTACCAATTTGTAATTTTTTGAACCATTGTGAATTATTCTACCATTTTCTCATTTTTGATGCCTTTAATAATCTTTTTTCAAATTTTCTTCATACACTTCTTAATTCAATCCATATCAATGAACCTTTGGGTCATGGTTAGACAAATAACACCATTTTGAACAACTTTCAAGTTGATCAAAAGTCCATTTGAGGTGCCTAAGTTGATGAAATTGACCTATACCAAAAATGACCTGTAATTCCAAATTCCCAAAATACCCTTGTCTTGCAAAGCTTGTAACTTGAGTTATACAAATCCAATCATGGACTTCTAGTACTTTCTAGAAAGCTAAGAGGATAAGGAACAACATTCATGTTGGCCAAAAGTTCATGAGAATCATCCATCTAGGGCAAAAGTGTCATGCAAGTTGGTTGACTTTCAAGCTCCAAATTCACATTCCTCTGATGACCTGTAACTTGTCTGGCTCATAACTTGAGTTCTATAAACCCTATCAAGGACTTCTAGTACTAAAAATTAAAGCTCTAATCATGCTCTACAACAATCATGTTGAGGTCAAGGTAAGGTGAAACTCACATCCTGAGTTATGTGGTCTTGAAGTTAGGCACTAAACTAGGGGATTTTACACTGTCAAGCATAGCAACCCTAGCTTAGGAACTCCTCACACTCTTGATTCATGATGAGTTGGCCTTGGAATCATCCCTTAGGCATCTCAATACATCAATCCATGATAACATGGCCTTGGAATTAGGTCTCAACCTTCTTCAAATCATCAGTTATCATAGGGTTGACTAGATGAAACCCTAGTTGTACCAATCTTGGGTATATCTTCATATCCTTTGCATATTGACCTGTCTAGGCTTCAAAATGAACTTCAACACTTCTTAAGAGCTCTCTCAAGGTCTCAAGTCCAACTTCATGGCCTCAGAATCATCTGATGATCTTCCCACAACCTTCAAGTTAGGAGATGTACACACTTGGCTTCAGCCACTCTTTCTGAGGATCTTAGACTTCTTTGGTGAGGATACCAACCCTTGAACACTTGGATAAACCTCTTAGTTAGCTTCATAGTCTTGTGTATCCCTTGATTAGTAGTCATACCTCTTGATCTCCTGCATACATGTCAATGAAATACAGATGATAATGCTAATATGAATGCAATGAAACACAAGCTAAGTATAAAATAAGGTTAGGCAAATTTTGGGGTGCAACAACTGCCCCTATTCAAACAGATTGGACCTGACTGGGTGAGAAGCGAACGACTCTCAGACAATCAAGTTACGGTTGAATACCAATAAACCCGAAAATTTTTCAACCGCACAAGTGAACGATACTCTGATGGGGACAAATTCTCGGAAACTGAAATGATAGTTGCACGACAACTAGCTAGAGAAATACTGATTTGGAAATCTAATTTCACTGTAACACTTCGTCCTCAAATCATCAAGGGATCACCGGTCACACGATAATTGGTGAAGGGTAACTGATATTGATAGTTGCACGACAACCTACTGGTGAATGATTAACTTCAAATCTCCGTCAGGATGATCATCTATGTCCTCAAGTCATAACGGGATCGCTGGTTACACGATAACTGGTGATCTGCCAACCGCACAAGCAAACGATACTCTGATTGGTATGAACATCTTCAAAATTGGAAATGACAGTTGCACGACAACTTGCTAGGGAATCGGTTACACGGTAACCGGAAATTTTCCAACCGCACAAGCAAACGATACTCTGATTGGTAGGACAATCTTTGAAGTATGAAATGGCAGTTGCACGGAAACTGGCCCAAGTCTCCGTCAGGATGATCATCAGATTTCACTGCAGCTTCTTCCTCAAGTCATCAAGGGATCACTGGTTACACGGTAACTGGTGACACAAAGCTGATATTACCGTCAGGCATTCTGCAGCACGGCAGCAGAAGAATTCCTCGGGACTCATCAGGTCATTGGGAACTTTTGACAATCGAGTTAATTATGCCACCGGGCATTCAAAGAAATTCTCGGGCGTCAGTCGGACTTCGTCAGTAAGTCAGAAATAGAATCCTCAGTTCATCATGAACCAATAGGGATATCTAAACTTCTGCCGTCAGGCACTCCTCGTCAGCTAGGGGAACTGCTTCGACATCACAGTCGGACTTCATTAGTAAGTCAGGGGGAGATTTCAACTTCTTTGTTTAAAACCCGCTGGGGAGGACACATCTCCGCTGGGGATTCTGGAGAACTATCAAGTAACTCTGCTTTGGGGATTTCGGAATCATCCTAGATGAATAAACTCTTCTGAGGAAGTCAAGAATCATCCTGATCAAACAACTCCGCTGGGGATTTCAAGAATCATCTTGAACAAACAATTCTTCTGAGGGACTCAAGAATCATCTTGAACAAACAACTCCGCCGGGGACTCTAAGAATCATCTTGAGCAACAACTCTGTTGACTTCACTGGGGATTTTAAGAATCATCTTAAGCAAACAACTCCACTGAGGATTTCAAGAATCATCCTGAGCAAACAACTATGTCGCGGAACACATGAAAAACAAGAACGGTAACGACCCAACTCATGTTTCATATGCATATGTTTGATGATGGCGTAATGCTCCACACGGTGGAAATGCTACGCGTTTAGGGTAGATGCTATGCAATCATGCAACATGTTTTGACCCCATCAGCAAAATAAATGTTGAAGGGAAAATCCTCCTGTCAAGGAGAAAGAGCCACTCTGGTGAAGAGGAGGAGTCATCCTGCCGAGGAGAAGAAATCACACTAATCTCAATTGGACCCAACCTGGGGAAACGAACTCCAGATGTCTTTCTGCAGGGGACAAAGTTCTACGAGAACCTGCACGTGCTCAACTAGGTATACGAACCACGAACAACTAAGGAAACGATGTCAATCGCAAAAATAAACTGCATGGCCTTCAAAGATAGAATCTTCCTTGGAGACACGGGCTCCGATGGGGAAGTATAGCCACAACAATTCAACTTTCTCTGCTGGGGAAAACTAATAATGCCCTGAACGGCTTCCAAGGACTCGGCTCTCTTGGGGAAACTGCAAACTCGGCTGGGGACACGCAACCAGACGCTGGAATAACTCCTACATGCCGGGGAGAACACAACTCTATGAGGAATTTTAATTCCGCCGGAGACTTCAGTCTGCACTATCAGAAGCTAAACACTTACGGATAGTCTTCTACGAGAAAACTGCATGTTGACCCAGTGCTGGGAATGAGTATACACTTCTGCGTGCGACTCAGCTGGGGAGACGATGATCCTGCCTAGGATACATCTGATTGGGGAGAGTCTATCTCTGCTTGGGGAGACATATCAATGCTCACAATACCATGTTCAGACTCCGTGGGGAAACACTGCTTAACCCGCTAGGGAAGAAGGAATCATCCTACTTGGAAAACATTTGGCGTACTGCCTGGAGGGTGACGTCCCTGCAACAAAATGAACAAACGGACAAGATACCCTTCACAAAGGGGCCTATCAAGGTTATCATCCTGTGATAATGTTCAGATGCTTCAATAATTATCGGCCTAGGCCAGCAAGTTTATGTATGTGCATTTTATCAAAAACATCGGACGTTCTTTTTCGCAAACAAAACAGATAATATCTAAACAAACAAACAAAAATACTGAATAGTATATGTTTATTGATAACGAGCCCCTGAATGGGCAAAATGTTTTGCAACAGATGCAAGCTCCTGAAATGAGGAAGTCGTGCAAGCATAAACATAAATATACATCAGTATACACAAATGTCGGTAATGTGGCGTAGACGAACACCATGAGTTGATCCCTTTATGACCCACTCGACTTCGATACTTCTCTGACGCTTCGGCTTCAGAAGAGATTGATTCGGATAAACGGCCCTCAGGTCTTCCCAAACCATTAAACAATGAAAGTTCACACGTGGAACGCAGTCATTTGCTTTTTCAAATCCCTAACTTTTGCCTGAACCGCCCTTTCAGGTTTTCGATTCACTGGGATACCCTTTTTTGCCAAAGCCGCCCTTTCAGGTTTTCGACTATGCGGATGTACATTTTTCATTTATATCCCTAATTTTTTCCCGAACCTCTTTCCTTTTTTATGGTTCGCCGGGATGCCCCATTTTTGCCTGGATATTCTTTTTTCTTTCCAGTGGGTCATTTTAAGAAAAGTATTTTTTAACTGTGTTCGCGTTCACAGGGGATGCAAAATCTTCGCCATCCATCGTGGATAACAACAAGGCTTCTCCCGAGAAGACCTTGCTGACGACGTATGGACCTTCGTAGTTAGGAGTCCACTTGCCCCTATGATCGGATTGTGGTGGAAGAATCTTCTTTAGGACGAGACCACCCGTCTGAAAGCTTCTAGGACGCACCTTCTTATCATAAGCTTTATTCATTCGGCTCTGGTACAGACGACCATATGCAATCGATGCTAATCTCTTCTCATCCATCAGACTGAGTTGATTTAATCGGTTCTTAATCCATTCTGCCTCATCGAGTTTCACGTCAACCAAAACTCGCAATGAAGGAATCTCAACTTCCAACGGTAGGACAACTTCCATACCGTACACTAGTGAGAAAGGAGTTGTCCCGGTTGATGTGCGTACCGTCGTACGATAACCATGCAATGCAAATGGCAACATCTCATGCCAATCTTTGTAGGTCACAACCATCTTTTGTACTATCTTTTTTATGTTCTTGTTGGCCGCTTCAACTGCACCATTCATCTTCGGCCGGTAAGGTGATGAGTTGTGATGTTCAATCTTGAAATTCTGGCATAACTCCTTCATCATATTATTATTCAGATTTGAACCATTGTCGGTAATGATCCGCTCGGGAACTCCGTATCGACAGATGATGTCCTTCTTTATGAATCTAGCTACCACTTGCTTGGTCACGTTAGCATACGAGGCTGCCTCCACCCACTTGGTGAAGTAGTCGATGGCTACCAAAATGAAGCGATGAACGTTAGATGCAGTGGGCTCGATCTTGCCTATCATATCAATGCCCCACATGGAGAACGGCCACGGGGATGACATGACATTCAACAGGCACGGCGGCACATGAATTCTATCAGCATAAATCTGGAATTTATGACATCTCTTTGCAAATTTGAAACAATCTGACTCCATCGTCAGCCAGTAATACCCTGCTCGTAGGATTTTCCTCGTCATGGCATGTCCGCCGGCGTGCGTACCAAATGTGCCTTCATGGACTTCCTCCATAAGCAAACTAGCTTTTCTTTCATCTACACATCTGAGCAGCACGAGATCGTGATTTCTCTTATACAGAACTCCATTAGGATTGAGATAGAAATTTCCAGATAGCCTCCTCAGAGTCTTCTTATCCTGGGTTGACGCTCCCGCAGGATACTCCTTAGTCATAAGGAAAGTCTGGATATCATGGAACCATGGCTTGCCATCGGAGGCTTCCTGAATTGCAAAAACGAATGCAGGTCTATCAAGACGGGAAATAACAATTCTTGGGGCTTTATTCCAAAAATTGACTTTGTACATTGAAGCCAACGTGGCTAAGGCATCAGCCATCTGATTTTCAGCTCTGGGCATATGATAGAGTTCCACTCGATCGAAGAAAGAAAGCAGCCTTCTGGCATAATTCATGTACGGGACCAAATTCGACTGACGAGTCTCCCACTCCCCTTTAATTTGGTTAACAATGAGTGCCGAGTCACCGTATACATCTAGGTTTTTGATTCTCAAATCAATGGCTTCTTCTAAACCCATGATGCATGCCTCGTATTCTGCTTCATTATTGGTGACTGGGAAAGTCAATCTAGCAGTGAATGGGATGTGGGATCCTTGGGGAGTCATAATGATTGCCCCAATACCACTTCCGTATGAATTAACCGCACCGTCAAATATCAATTTCCACTAGGACTTCCTATCTGGCCCCTCGTCGGGCAACGGTTCATCACAATCCTTCACTTTGAGAAACATGATATCCTCATCAGGGAATTCAAATTTCATCGGCTGATAATCTTCGATAGGCTGTTCGGCAAGGTATTCAGACAATACACTTCCCTTGATGGCCTTCTGGGAAATGTACTGAATATCATACTCTGTCAACACCATTTGCCATCTGGCAATCCTGCCCGAAAGCGCTTGCTTCTCGATGACGTACTTGATAGGATCCATCTTCAAAATTAGCATGGTCGTGTGATTGAGCATATACTGTCGTAAACGTTTGGCAGCCCACGCGAGTGCGCAACACGTTTTTTCCAGCATTGAGTAACGGGACTCACAATCTGTGAACTTTTTACTCAAGTAATAAATGGCATGCTCCTTTCTGCTAGTCTCGTCGTGCTGACCGAGAACGCAACCCATGCTATTCTCAAGAACTGTCAAGTACATGATTAAGGGTCTTCCGGCCACTGGGGGTATCAAAATGGGAGGTTCCTGCAGATACTGTTTTATCTTGTCAAATGCCTTCTGGCAATCCTCGTTCCAGATAATCGCCTGATCTTTTTTCAGTAACTTGAACATCGGTTCACACGTGGCCATGAGCTGAGATATAAACCTTGCAATGTAGTTTATTCTGCCCAGGAAGCCACAAACTTCTTTTTCAGTCTTCGACGCTGGCATATCTTGTATTGCTTTTATCTTAGCAGGATCAACCTTAATGCCTTTTTCACTCACAATAAACCCCAGTAGTTTTCCAGATCGTACTCCAAAAGTACACTTGTTAGGATTCAGCCTCAACCTGAACTTCCTAAGCCTCTCAAAAAGCTTCAGCAAATTGACCAGATGTCCTTCCTCCGTTTGGGACTTCGCAATCATGTCATCAACATAGACTTCAATCTCATGGTGAATCATGTCATGAAACAAAGTGACCATCGCCCGTTGGTAAATGGCCCCTGCGTTCTTCAGACCGAAGGGCATTACCTTGTAGCAGAACGTCCCCCAAGGTGTAATGAACGTGGTTTTCTCCATGTCCTCCGGCGCCATCTTGATTTGATTATAGCCGGAGAAGCCATCCATGAACGAAAACACAGAAAACTGAGCTGTATTGTCGACCAACACATCAATATGAGGGAGCGGGAAATCATCTTTAGGGCTCGCCTTATTCAAATCCCGATAATCAACGCACATCCGTACCTTACCGTCCTTCTTCGGTACAGGTACTATATTGGCGACCCACGGAGGGTAAGTAGTGACCGCTAAAAAGCCAGCATCCAGCTGCTTTTGCACTTCTTCTTTGATCTTAACGGCCATATCTGGTCGTGTCCTTCTAAGCTTCTGCTTAACGGGAGGACAATCTTCTTGCAATGGTAGATGATGGACCAATATGTCAGTGTCGAGTTCGAGCATATCTTCATACGACCAAGAAAATATGTCACTATACTCGCGAAGCATCTCGACCAATCTTCGCTTGACATCGCTCTGTAATGCAACCCCTATCCTGACATTTCTGACAAGTTCCTCAGAACCCAGATTAACAATCTCAATCTCTTCCTCATGAGGTAGAATGATCTTATCTTCTTGTTTCAACAAACGGGCCAACTCTTCTGGAAGGTCTTCATCATTATAAATCTCTTCTTCAGCTTGATATATCGGGCAATCAAAGTCGAAGTGAGTCGTAGAAGGTTCAGAGTCGATGTCATCTGTAGTGTGAATCTCTTTGCGCGTCACTTGGATGATATCCTGGACGGACCAGTTGTTGAGGCTTTGGCCTGGTTTGCTCGGCTAAATCCAGGAGTCTAGGTCGCAATGACTATGTACGTCTTCTTCAGACACGGTGTTGACATTCTCAAATATCACCCCACCTTTTATGAACTAAATCGGCCCTCTGACGCATGGCGCACTGTGAGAGGAGGAAGCATCAGCAGAAGGAGAATACCCTAACCCAAACTTATCTTGCTTGTTAGGGATTTCCAAAACTTGCCCCCAGCCTGGGGCAGAGCCAGCTTGAACAATAGCTCGAGCTTCCTTGAAGGAAGAGAGATTTATCTCAGGTTTCTCGATCATCACCGGAGTCGCATCCTTGACTTTAACGGCTTCAAACGCCTGGCACAAAGTTTCGTGGATCTCGCCATCCACCTCAACATATTTAAAAGATGACAAATGGCTCACCATTATATCCTCTTCACCACAGACAATTACGATGCTACACCTCACAACATATTTCAGTTTCTGGTGCAATGTGGAAGTCACTGCACCTGCATAATGGATCCAAGGCCGGCCCAACAGATAACTATAGGCGGGCATGATATCCATGATATAGAAGATCGCGTCAAAGGTTTCTGGCCCAAATTCAATGGGTAGAGTTACCTCTCCAAAGACGGTTCGCTTAGTTCCATCAAACGCTTTTACCACCAGGTCACTAGGTGTACATATCAGCCCTCTCGTATCCAACCTCATCAGAGCTTTCTTTGGGAGAACATTGAGAGATGATCCCATGTCCACCAACACATGGGACATAACCGTTCCTCGATATTCTATCGAGATATGCAAGGCGCTATTGTGGTTCCTTCCCTTCGGCGTCAGCTCTAGGTCAGTAAACCCTAATCCATTCCCAGCATTCACATGAGCAACCACTCCCTCTAGCTGGTTGACGGAGATCTCTTGCGGTACATACGTTGCATTCAGAACCTTCAGCAAAGCGTTGCGGTGTGCCTCAGAACACAACAACAGATTCAGAATGGAGATCTTAGACGACGTCTGATGAAGATGATCGACGATCTTATAATCACTTTTCTTGATCAGTCTCATAAATTCTTCGACGTCTTTCACAAGCAGGTATTTTCGTACCTCACGAGAGGCTTCTTCAACGACCTTACTTTTACCTTTGTCAGTCTTCTCAGCCTTATCAGCTTTGTCAACCACAGTCTCTGGCGGAGTGAACGCTCTTCCCCTACGTGTTATTCCCCCAGTCCCAACTAGGTTGTCAACAGATGGCCCGGATGGCTCCAGCTCTAACTTCTGTCCATTGCAATAGACACCTGCCCCATAGTGCCATGGAACCGCATTAGTGCTCTCGAATGGTATAGGTCCAGCCTTCGTTATGGTGATCGTAGGTGGCTTTGACGCAGAAATGGTGATTTTTTTATGAGGGATGATGATAGTGGCAACCTCATCCTTCTGCTTCAGCATTACTTCCCCTGATATGTTTTCAACCCTCCGACTAAACTGCAGAATCCCTTCGTTCATCAAACTCTGAATCCCTGCTACCAACTGATCATAGCCTTCTGAGTAATTCACACAATCCATACACAACTTTCCACAGCCCGGGAAAATACCTTTCTTCATCAACTTGGATTTAACGAAACCAAGCAGTGTTTTCAGGTCTTTGACATCGGTCAATAAGTCTGAATCTTCTTCTTCAATGATGGCGCCAACCTCATCTCCCCCATGGTTAGGCATAGGGTTCTTTGTAACATTCGAAACATTATCAGAAAAGTTGATTATCTTGGCGTCAACCATATCTTGCACTTTGTGCTTGAATGCCTTACAGTTGTCAATCGAGTGGCCAAGTGCCCCCGAATGAAACTCACATCTCGCATTCGCATCGTAGCCCGGTGGAGGTGTCCCTGTCAAGGGAGCCAAAGTTCTCTTTCTGAACTAGCTGTAACTGAAGCAAAGTCTGCAAAAGCTGAGCATATGACATAGGTGGGATTTCAAGATGACGATTTGACAGAGGTGCTCTGTTCTGGTACCTTCGGTACCCTTGCTGGTTATGTTGTTGCTGTTGCTGAGGCTGCTGGATAGCAGGAATAGTAATGCTAGCGACCTGCTGGCGCTGGCCTTTTCCTTTTCCCCGAGCATTAGACACTGAGCTTGTGTCACCTTCACGTCTCTTACCACTGTAAGGTTTCTTTCCTCCTCCAGCTGAGGATACATCTACACCCTGAATCTTTCCGAGTTTGATGCCATTCTCTACATGTTCTCCAGTGATGATGAGGTCGGAGAAACTTCCCGACATACCACTGAAAAGCTTCTCATAATAAACTCCTGGAAGAGTAGCTACGAACATCTCAACAAGTTCCCGCTCAACCATCGGTGGCTGAACTCTTGCTGCCAATTCACGCCATCTCTGGGCGTACTCTTTAAATCCTTCGTTGTTCTTCTGAGACAAATTTTATAGCTAAACCCAATTGGGAGCCAGATTGTTGTTATACTGATAATGGCATACGAATGCTTCAGCAAGGTCTTCCCATGTACGTACACTGGTGGGTTCCAAACCCATATACCACTCTAACGAGGGGCCGAACAAGCTGTCCTGGAAGAAGTGCATCAACAACTTCTCATCTTCAGAATGTGCGGACATCTTTCGGTAGTACGACCTCAGATGGACACGGGGGAAAGTGGTGCCCTTATACTTCTCGAAGTCGGGTACCTTAAACTTGGGAGGCACTTTGAAGTCTGAGATCAATCCCAGCTTGGTCATGTCAACACCCATAGTATTCAAGTTCTCAAAACTCTTCATCTTGTCTTTGAGTGCTTTGAACCTTAAGCGGGCTTCAGAATTCAGTTCGCCCTCAGCTCCCTTCATTGAGAATAAGTCCTCTTGACGATCCTCTTGTCATGGTTGATGACCATTACCCTGAGAAAATCCAGCAGCATCAAGACCATACAGATTACCAGCACCAGCGTCCCCAACGTTGCCAGTTCCCCCAGTATTGCCATTGCATATACCAGCGTTACCATTGGCCTCAAAGTTGCCATTTCTGACGCCAGTCGTATTCCCATTAGCTCCAATATTAGTGACAACATTACCATTTCCACTTCCATTCCCTCCAGTCACAGGAATGCCAACATGAGGGGTCTCAACAAGCGGAGGGTTCACCATATTCCCACCGTGAAGCACGTCGTTGCTGTCGCCGCGTGCAATCAGAGGTTGCACCAGAGTCCTGAGCTGATCCTGGCCATTAGCGACCACTTGCATGAGATCCATAAAATGGTCCATCCTCTCTCTAAGCTCTTGAATGTCAGTCTGAACTTGCTCATTACTCTGGCTGTATTTGCTCTGGTAGAGTACCGATGAATTTGTCTTTGTTCACTCCTGAAATAACCTGTAAGCACAAAGGGTTAGGAAAACAGCTCGAGGTACTTGTTATGCAAATGATTCATGCAAATGCAAACACGTATCTATGCATTAGGAGGAACTCCCCCTCGATTCTAGCTCCAAGACAAATAAAGTCTACCATCCAATCATGGAAATAAAGCCTCATACATATATCTGAAAAACCCACGTGGGCAGCATACAACAGTAACTGAATATAGCTGAAGCAACAAGTGTGACCCCAATCAACAAGCCTGGTGGTGGTCAGCATATCAATGCATAAAAGGTACAAAGAAATACAAAGAAATCAAGCGCGGCCACGGGCACAGAAATCCTCTAGTAACTTCTTCGTAGTGGGATGATCAGGATGGGTGAGCAGACCCCGGATTAGCAAATCCCTCTGCCTGATGGTACCATGGAGATCTTGGGAAACGTCCCCACAAGCCCCTTCTCCAGAGCGGTCCTCCACTCTACTCCTCTTAGAATCAACTCTGAGTTGATAATCCATTAGGTTTGCCTTGGTCTCAACCAACCTATATTGGACGTCTCGTCGAAGTGAGGCTTCAGCCTCTATCTTCTGGTCTTTGATCTTAATCTGAGCTTCCAACTAGGCTATTTGTTGCTTCAAATTTTCTTCCCTCTCTTTGTGGCTAGTCAAAGTGTTGTTCCATAATTTCTCGTACTTGGATAACTTCAGATACGCTCTACTCAAGTCCTGCTTCTTGGTGGTCAACACGCCGTGCACTGCCTTCAGGTCTAACCCGAGACGTTCCCTAGAATCAGTCTCCTTGGTCAAATTGGCGCCCAGGTGATTTATCAATTTTGTCTGCTTCTTGCAGGTGTGCATGGCTTCGTTCTTCTCTCTTCGGAGTTGAGCGATCTCTTTTTCCAGCTCCTCGTTGGCTTTGATCAGCTCTTTATTCTTAGCTTGAAGCTGATTATACTTCTGGATTTCAATCATGGTAGGCTCTGAATGACAGTCCTGCTTGACGGGAGGAAAGGGCATCATCACCTTTTCTGCTCTGCTATGAATCCAGTCCATATAAGGAGCATAAGCCTAACTATTGCTCTTCCCCAATGAGGCCTTTCCTTTTTGGTGAACGTTATTCCATGCATGTTCAAATCTGGCCAAATCATCCCCTTCTAATGCGCCAGTGAGGTACAGAGATTCCTGTACCTCCTCGTCCTTAGGAGGGCCCCTCAAGGCATACCTGAACTGTCTGATAGCGATAGACGGATTGTAATTGATGCAGCCTTTCCTACCCACCAGAGGGACATTAGGAAAGTTCCCACAGCTGTAAATGATTTCACTCCCCAGGAGATCTCTGTCAAACCAATCAATGTCTTCGGCAGACAAACTCATCAGGCGCTCAGACCACTCCTTCGTCTCTGTAGTCTTTATAAAAGAACCAGCCTTAGGTAAATGAGTGAGAAACCATCTATAAAACAGTGAAGCACAACAGGACACACTCTTGCCTCTTCTATTCTCGTTCTTATGGTGCACCGAATGATACACGTCTCCGAGCAAAGTAGGGATAGGATTCCTTGAAACGAAAATACGAAGAGCGTCCACTTCCACAAAGTCTGGGATATTGGGGAATAACATGATACCATATATGCATAAGGCCAAAATAGCTTTGAATGCCACCCAGCATTCCTTCTTGGCAAAGTGTCGGGCCTTATCAGCCAGAAAAGGTAATGGGAATTCATAAGCTTCGTTTCTCCTGATTGTTTTTCCTTTTAACTCAGAAACCTCCATATGCAAAGTTGTACTAGCCAGATTTGGCTCCTGGTCAATAGGACAAAAGGGTACCTGAGCAAGAATGGGTACTTCCAATATGGCAGAAAACTCTTCCAGCGTGGGGGCCAGCACATAACTAGGAAACGTGAAGCAACGCAACTGAGGGTCCTAAAATTGAAGCAGAGTCTGAAGTCCGTTCAATTCATACACAAATGGCTTGCACATAACACTTAACAGCTTCCCATAGGTTCCCCTGAAATCCTTCATCACTTCTTTACCACCCGAAGAAATCAAACCCCTCAAAGTAGTAATATTTGGAGTAGGAAACTTGTAAGCCAAAGTTCTTCTCAAGTTGGGTTCCATGTTGGACAAAGAGGGAACAAGATTGCTAGAATCGAGAAGGAACTGCACACCTGCAACATAGGTACGTGTTAAATGTAATGCAACATGAGAATGTAAATGCAAATGCAAAATGCAGCAGGAGATCAAGAGTGTTGTGCTGTGAAGTGGCAATTCATAATTCTGCTTCGGCAAGAATACAACACAACTCTGATAATAAGGGCCTACTGATACCAATAATACTGATTCACTGTCAAGAAAACCAGGTTGTCTGAAGGTTAAAGTTTCCTGCAATAACCCGACCCCGCTCACAGGTATGGACCTAATCACTGACAAAGGCACGACATCCTATGCGTTCATCAGCGTCACAGACTTTCAGGAAATGATGATACGTTCACCATTTCTGGTTTGGCATCATCCTCTCCTGAAGAGGCCTCACTCAGCTGAGTCACAAATGATCGGTCCCCAGAGTCGACAATCCTTAGATCTGAAATCCTTTCAACGGCCCACTGGGCTGGAAATGGAAATCATCTCAAAGAATCTCGTCTGAGCGCAGATTTCGTGGGAACTAGTGTATGCCTAATATACAGGTTCACCACTAATCTGCTTCTAGTGCTATGTACATACTCAAGCCTGGGTCTGGCTTATCACTCATCAGAGCCCCCTCCCACAACAGCACAAATAATCATATTATACTGAAAATAAAATGCGGAAGGTAAAATGCGATAAATAAATGCAAACTCAACAGATAAACACGCAAGCACTAGGATTGACTCGCATAGGGGACGTTGGGTCCCCAGCAGAGTCGCCAGCTGTCGCTACTGCGAAAATAAGGTGCCGACAAAACAGAAGAGTCGCCACCTTTCGTTATTTATCCCACAGAAAGGGAAAGGAAACGATCGGAAAAACCTGACAAAAAGGTATAAGACAAGGTCATCGCAACCATGTCTGGGTTCGGGAGTCGGTTACGCAAGGGGAAGGTATTAGCACCCCTCACGTCCGTTGTACTTAACGGGATCCATGCTTGTTGTGTTTATCTGAATGGTTGGTTTAACTATCTACCTATCAAGGCCAGTCTGAAAAGAAAAAGAAAACTAACACGGCAAAGCATCGCGCTTCGTGCCTACGTATTCTCGTTAGAGAACAAGAAATCAGAGTCAACATAGTTCGGCTAACTACGGGTAACGGAAGAAGGTGGCTCGCCAATACGTCAGTAATGTGCCTACGTACTCTCAACAAATATGAGAGATTAGAGCTTATGTAGTTTGGGATAATACGGATTACGGGGGTTCAGATTCATCTGTTTTTCAGAGTAGGGTTAACAAACAGTTCCAGCAGTTTGGTGTATGCAGCTCGCTCGTCAGAGTCTCAAGCGTTACCGTTTACGGTAGAAATGGGAGTTAACTACACTCTTTTCTTCAGAAAAGTTTTCCTTGATTATGGGCCCACGGGGAAAAAAGAAGGTGTGAAGTTTATTTTCTGTCTTTTACGGAAGAAGTGTTTTGTATGGATGTATTTAGTTTGTACAACACTAGAGACTATGACTTAGAAGCGAATGCGTCGCATATCGTCCAAAGGACATATACTAAACACTCTAGATGATTGAGAGGAGACCGCTCAATTATCATTTCCCAAGTAGTTAAGGCTCGTAACGCGATGTACTAACTTGCCTTTATTACGTTTTTTACTGTTGTTTTGGAGATAAGAAGAGAACGAACTCTACAAGGAACTATCAAGCCCTAATGTTGTCATGCCAAGGATTCATCCTATGGTTGAGGTTTGAAACAGGGAACTCCTATATGTTATCATGCATAGGTTTCAACCTAAAGTTCTATCATCACTTCCTTATCAAAGGAAGTGAGAGTCCTAGGGGATCATGTCAATGGGAAACAGACAACAGACAAAGCATCAGCTAAACATCAGTAAAACAGATAAACAGGAAAGAAAACAGTAAAGATGCAAATGCAATGCAGCAATACAAGCAGATGGAGACTCACTCAACCTCTTAGCAATCAAGCAAAGAAACAGGCAACAACAGACAAGCAAAGGGAGCCCAGCTCAACCTTTATATGCAAATACGTCAATTAGAAAGAGAAAAATAACACACAAGCAAGGGGAGGATCACCTCAACCCTTAAGGCAAACAAGCAGAGGGGGACCCACTCAACCTCTTAATGCAGTCATGCATCTACACTTAGACTATCCTAAACATGAACTATCCTAATGAAACACACCACTCAATCATGAATGAAGGCAAGGATTTATGGCAAATAAGGAACTCATTCCACAAGTAAACAAACAAGGCATCTATCCTAAGGAAAGGAATTGAATGTTGGGAAGCAAGGGTAAGGTCCACAGGAACTTGCCACAGACACTCAACCAACTCAAAGGGATTTGGAGATTTCTTAGAGGTTTGACTCCTTCAGAAGATGTGCAACATTCCCCCCACATGAGGGACTATGCTACCCCAAGAAGGTTCCTAAAATGATTGAATAAGAGAAGATTAGGAGAATGAAGATGGGAAGCAAGGTAAGGTCCACAGGAACTTACCACAGACACTCAACCAACTCCATTTCCTTGGAAAGCTTGCATAGATTCAACTCCTATATGAAAATGCAATGAATTCCTCCACAGGAGGAAACATGCTCACAAGGAGGATCCTAATTAAGCAAGGAAGATTGTGAGGGAAACTAACCCTATAGGAAGAATCATCCACCTAATTTGAACTTCTAAGGAACCTCAATGATTACCTTCTAAGGATCACCTAAACTAAAGATTCAAAGGCTCTATCAAGGCCTGCTCAAGGATCTAAAGAGGTATCTACCTAATTCCTATTCTAAAGGAAGGGATTTGAAGCTTTGAATTAGTTAGAGTTTACTCTAAGGACTAATCTATGAAGTTAATCTAGTTAGGGTCACCTAAATTATAACCAACTTGTAAAATGGGGGAATAATAGAAAATCAATTCTAAAAATCTTGAGTAAAATCCTAGGTTATCCTACATGGGTTAAGAGTCTATGGTAGAAAAACCAGGGGCAAAACCTACTCCTAAAGGTTCTAATAAAATCTAAACTTAAAGGGTGTGCTAAAGGGGATCCATCAAGGAATTCTCCTAAAGATCTATCTCAAACTCCTACTTAGAATCATCTAAAAATTACAACAAAAATCACACAAACCTATCAAGGAGTCTATAACAAGCATGCAAAATTTCAGTATCAAATTCTAAATCATGAACTAGTAATAAAATCAGCAAGTAAACTACTCATTTTATGCATTTTTAATCAATGTTTAAAAATAGAAAAATGGACATTAAATTGAAAACAGCACCAAAATAAAATCCAAAAGCATAGAAAAATCAGAAATTAAACAAGGATCACTCACATATTTTTTCTATAATTTTCTGATCAATATTGCTATTTAAAATGAATTTAAAATGAAAAATAAATTAAAAGAAATAGAAAATGAATAAAAGAAATAAAAAGAATTCAGAAAAACCAGGACCACAAGATCACACTACTAGTCAACAGATCCTAAGGCTAAGCGTGTGCCACCTCATTTAATAAAACGATGCGTTTTGCTCAGGGACATGGTGTGGTTCAGTTGACTAGCGTACACAGTGGGTTCTAATCACATGCGTTGGCTGGAAAAGTAAGCTAATCCTATGCTTCAGAGTGTGTCACCTCACCAAGTCAAGGTCAAACTAAATCCTACATGTTAGATGCTAAGACCAAGTTCACAAATGTAAACAGATCCAACGCTTCCAACCTTTCTTCTTCGTTTGAACTTGTGCAAGGTGTAACACCCCCTTTCTATACCCCAAAAATAAACACAAAATCATTTAGGCACGAATTCAAAATTTCATCAGAGTATTATTTAAAATACAGTATAAAAGGAACATGTCACATTATGCTTGAAATAAAACACATACAACACCTGCTCATAATAGATATGCAACAATGGGCAACAGCACATCAGAGGATCTTAGTCCTTATACCCACATCTCAAATATTTATAATAAAAGCAGAAAATCTAAACATTTGAATCACAACTGACATGTATTCACATATATACATATTCATATCATTCAATGCAATTCATCAACAACATACATGTTTACAAAACATGCAACACAAATAATACATATACAAATGTATTCATCAAAAATAGCCCAAGGTTTCCTATGCTACCCGGTGTTACATATCAGAGCCATCTGACCAAAACTAATGAAGACACGCTCCACAAAAAGGGATCACCAGCACCTAATCTGCAATGCCTCATAGAGCATCATAAAACAGCAGAAGGGTGAGAAACAATATCATAATATTCAATGCATAACTCATATATATACATATCATTAGTTACGCATCTTCCGCATTCACACCACAACACACCTCATTCATGCCATACATCGCAATGTATCCATATAAGTATCTATATATAATTAGAACATCAAGCATATACAATATGCAATCACCAATGTTTATATCAATCCATATAAACCTACATGTATACATATATTCACACACACACACACACACACACACACACACAGATATATATATATATATATATATATATATATATATATATATATATATATATATATATATATATATATATATATATATATATATATATATATATATATATATATATATATATATATATATATATATATATATATATATATATATATATATATATATATATATATATATATATATATATATATATATATATATATATATATATATATATATATATATATATATATATATATATATATATATATATATATATATATATATATATATATATATATATATATATATATATATATATATATATATATATATATATATATATATATATATATATATATATATATATATATATATATATATATATATATATATATATATATATATATATATATATATATATATATATATATATATATATATATATATATATATATATATATATATATATATATATATATATATATATATATATATATATATATATATATATATATATATATATATATATATATATATATATATATATATATATATATATATATATATATACACACATATTTTCAAGCATACTCACTCATGCCATTATCACAATTCGCATTAATTCACATAAACATACACAACATGTTTATTTCACCAATTCATATAAACATCCACATACATGTTTATTTCACTAATGCATCATATAAAGATGATAATGCAACTCATAGAGACCGACTCACGACTCTATGCAAATGCAAATGCGGTACCGACTCAATTCAGCAGGTTCAATTGAAGAACCAAAATGGAACCATCGCTCGTTACCGAAGTAACTCCCCGTCGGGCCTACGATGTTCACCCATCGCTCACACCCCACATGGGCACACGATGTTTCAGGATTGCTCACACCCCACATGGGCACACGATGTTTCAGGATTGCTCACACCCCACATGGGCACACAATCCGATTGCTCACACCCCACATGGGCACACAATCGTTCTGCAGATTCTACGCGAAATCAAATATAACCATCGTATCATACAAGGTTCTGCAGATCCTACACGGGATCAAATGTAACCATCGCTCACACGAGGTTCTGCAGATCCTACACGGGATCAATTAACACAAAATGCATACATATTCGCAAATATATTATCATGCATTCTTCACATTCATCACAATTACCATGCATTTTTATTTAATTCAAACAATGCATATCATTTGCCCAACGGCCACACTCACAATTGATCCATAACCTAGGATTCACACCATACGGCTACCCACAGCATAACATATCACAAATGCACACAAATCGTCCATTCAGATAAGGATTAACGTAACCGAAACAAACAATTAACATTGGAAAAGAAAACACAGGAACCGGAAAAAAATGCTGTCACATTCGCTGACCTTCGCCTGGTAAAGCCTCTGATGAATGCTCGCTACCTCCTTCGCTTGGAGAACTCGCTAGCGAAGGTAGTCAGAAGCTACTGGAAGTATTCTCTACCACTCGCTGGATTCATTCGCCTGGCGAACCCTTGCCACTAGCCTTCACCCGGCGAACTTGCCACCGAAGACTGAACTTGGCTACTGACTTGGTTCGCTGACCACTCGCTAGGCTTCACCTGGCGAAGCTTCGCTGCCACTCGCCTGGCGAACCTGCGAACTCAGAAATCCCTAACTGTTCAAAAATTCTGAAACTCACCGAATATAACCGATTCTATTCCAACTCGTCTCAACAACACCACCCAACATCCCTCGACTTAAACTTTACCACTTATTCTCATTTTTAACCATTAAAAACTCGATTCTACCGATTAAATCAAATTCAACCTAGAAATGGAAAGTGTAAAAACTACCAAACAATCCACACAACACATACATGATCATACATATGGATAGAATAATAAAGTTTCACACCCTTACCCGATTATCCGATTCCTAGTGAGCTTTCTTGATGATTTCCAACTGTTTCCTCCTTTTTCTTCTCTTCTTCTTTCTTTCTCTTTTCTTTCTCTCTAACTCTCTTTTCTTTCTTTCTATTTTCCTCTCTATTTCCTCTTATATCTTTCCCCTCAATTCTATTATTACCAAAAGACTAAAATACCCTTCAATCTAAATTTTACCCAAAACTCTCCGAAACGGTAAAATAATAAAACATACTAAATCAACACATCAAATTCACAATTAAAACAATTATTACTCAATCAAATAGCACACTTAATAAAATGAAATAATCGAAATCGGGGCGTTACAACTCTCCCCCACTTTAGAAATTTTCGTCCTCGAAAATATTACCTGATTCAAACAAGTCCGGATACGACTCTCGCATCCCAATTTTCAATTCCCAAGTCATATTGCCTTCAAAAGCGCCTCCCCACGCCACTTTCACAAGCGCAATATCCTTGCCTCTAAGTTTCTTAACTTCACGATCCAAGATCCTAACTGGTAAAACTTCTACCGTAAGGTTATCTCTCACCTCAACCTCGTCCATAGGAACAACATGTGACGGATCCAAAACATACTTCCGAAGTTGTGAAACATGGAACACATCATGCAAATTCGAAAGATTCGGAGGCAACGCCACACGATAAGCCACAGCACCTACTCGTGCAGTAATCTGATAAGGACCAATAAAACGAGAAGTCAACTTCTTTGACTTCAAAGCACGATCCACACCCGTAACCGGTGTAACTCTCAAAAACACATGGTCGCCTTCTTGAAATTCAAGATATTTCCTTCTCTTGTCATGGTAGCTCTTTTTTCTATTCTAAGAAGCCTTCATCTTCTCCCGAATAAACTTCACTTTCTCTGTAGTTTGCTGTACCAACTCCGGACCAACTACCGACCTCTCACCGGTTTCACGCCAACACAAAGGTGTTCGACATCTCCGGCCATACAAAGCCTCAAATGGTGCCATACCAATACTTGCATGAAAACTATTATTATAGGTGAACTCAATCAATGCCAAATAACTATCCCATGCACCACCTTGTTCTAGCACACAAGCACGTAACAAGTCTTCCAATGATTGAATTGTTCTCTCAGTTTGACCATCCGTCTGCGGATGATACACCGAGCTCAATCTCAACTTAGAACCCAAAGCACTTTGTAAACTTTTCCAAAATCTTGATGTAAATCTAGGATCTCTATCTGACACAATACTCTTAGGAACTCCATGCAACTTCACAATCACGTGAACATAAATCTCGGCTAACTTTTCCAAAGGATAACTAATATCAATCGGAACAAAGAGAGCAGACTTAATAAGCCTATCAACAATGACCCAAATAGCATTATATCCTCTTTACGTATTCAGTAATCCCGTAAAAAAATCCATGGATATACTATCCCATTTCCATTCGAAATGTCTAACGGTTACATCAATCCACTAGGATTCTGATGCTCCACCTTAGACTTCTGACAAGTCAAGCACGAATACATAAAACGAGCAACATCCCGCTTTAACACGGACCACCAAAAGATCTTCTTCAAATCCTGATACATCTTATTCGCGCCGGGATGAATACTTAAGTTGCTTCGGTGTTCTTCCTCCAATATCATCTTTTTCGATTCTGAATCATCGAGAATACAAATACGATCACGAAATCTCAAAACTCCAAAATCATCGACCTTGTAATCCTCACTCTCATTCATCATCAAATCAACAAACTTCAAATCTAACTTTTGCTTTTCACAAACCGTCGCAAGAAAATCATTCGTAACATGTAGCATACCAAGTTTCACGCTTACCGGCGTCATTTCGCAAACTAAACTCAAGTCTCTGAAATCTTCCAAAAGTTCCCATTCTTTCACCATCAACGCGGACATATGTAACAACTTCCGACTTAAGGCATCCGCCACCACATTCGCCTTACCCGGATGGTAATTCAAACCAAAGTCATAATCTTTCAAAAGTTCTAGCCATCTCCTTTGCCTCATGTTCAATTCTTTCTGATCAAATAAATACTTCAAGCTCTTGTGATCACTAAAGACTTCAAATCTTGCCCCATAAATATAATGTCTCCAAATTTTCAAAACAAACACCACGACCGCTAATTCCAAGTCATGGGTAGGGTAATTCTTTTCATGCACTCTCAATTGCCTCGAAGCATAAGCCACAACTTTCCCATCTTGCATCAAAACACCACCTAGACCTGTCAATGACGCATCACAATACACCACAAAAGGATCCGTATGATTCGGCAAAATCAAAATCGGCGTCGTCATCAACCGTCTCTTAAGTTCCGTGAAACTCTCTTCACAATGAATATCCCAAACAAAAGATTTTACTTTACAAGTTAACTGTGTCAAAGGAAGTGCCAACTTCAAAAATCCCTCAATGAACCTCTGATAATAACCCGCCAATCCTAAAAAGCTTCGGATTTCCGTAACCGACTTAGGAGTCTCCCATTGTCTCACTGCATCAATCTTGGATGGATCAACACTAATTCCTCTACCGGAAATAACATGCCCTAGAAAACTTACTTCCGACAACCAAAACTCACACTTAGACAATTTAGCATACAATTGCTTTTCCTTCAAAATTTGCAACACAATCCTTAAATGCTCTTCATGCTCCTCTTGAGACTTAGAATAAATCAAAATATCGTCGATGTACACAACCACAAAGCGATCCAACTGGTCATGAAAAATACGATTCATGTATTCCATAAACACACCCGACGCATTAGAAACTCCGGCTGGCATCACGAATTACTCGTAATGACCATACCGTGTCCTAAAGGCTGTCTTCTGAATATCTTCCTTTTTCACGCGAATCTGGTGATAACCTGATCTCAAATAGATCTTGCTAAAAACACGTGCACCAACAATTGGTCCATTAAATCATCGATCCTAGGAAGCGAATACTTATTCTTAATTGTCACCTTGTTCAATTGTCTATAATCAATACACAAACGCATACTTCCATCCTTTTTCTTCACCAACAATATCGGAGCACCCCAAGGAGAAACACTAGGCCTTACAAATTTCTTGTCCAACAAGTCATTCAATTGTTTCTTCAATTCCACCAACTCCGATGCCGACATACGATACGGTGCCATCGAAACTGGTCTAGTACCCGAAACCAGATCAATGGAAAATTCAACTTCTCTTTCCGGCGGTACATCCGTAATATCCTCCGGAAACACTTCTGGAAAGTCACACACCATTGGAAAAACATTAAGTTCCATCTTACTTTCCACGGACAAAGATGCAAACAAACCGAACAATTGAGCTTCATCCGCTAAAAGTTTCTTTAGCTCTTTAGTGGATAGAAAACTCATCTCTTCATCGTCTTCCAAAGAAGGAAACCTTACTAACTTTTTATAGCAATCTATATGAACTTGATTAAACTACAACCAGTTCATACCCAAGATCACGTCCAAACCTTCCAAGGTAAACACACCAAATCCATAACAAAGTCTCTGCCATACATGGTCAGAGGACAACTTACACACACCGAGGACGTAGTTACCGACCCTGAAGCAGGAGTCTCAATAACCATCTCGCCACCCCAAGAAGTCACAAACAAGTCCAAACGCTTAGCGCACTCATGAGAAATGAATGAAGGAGTCGCTCCCGTATCAATAATAGCAATTAAAGGTGTACTATTAATAAAGCATATACCTTTAATCAGACGGTCTGCACTGGTAGTATCCTTCCCAGCTAAAGAAAACACTTTACCACCCGCCTGAGCTTGCTGCGGCTTAGTACACTTAGTCCTAATATGCCCCACTTCTCCACAATTAAAACATTTCACCGCATTCCTTCTACAATCAGTTGTAGCATGACCAATACCTCCACAGTTAGAACACTTTGCAACGGTCTTTCCGCAATCAAAAGACTTATGTTCCATCTCACCACACTTGAAACACTTAATCGTACCGGAACCTCACCTCCGGATCTCCTATCGAAGTTCCCCCTATGTTTGCCCTTATCAACAGGTGTCACATACGGTCCACTCCTTACTTGTTGTTTCCCTTTCCTCTCATTCACACTCTTATAATGTGTGGAACGAGCTTTGCTATCTTCTTCAAAATCCTACAACATTCGACCAAATCCGAAAACCTTAGAATTCGTTGATACCCCACCGCTTGCTTAATCTCAGGGCACAAGCCATTCTCATACTTAATACATTTAGAAAATTCTGCCGTCACCGCCGCATAATGAGGCTGAAATTGAACCAATTCCACAAACTTCGCCGTGTAGTCTACACGGACATGTTGCCTTGTTTCAACTCAAGAAATTCCATTTCTTTCTTCCCCCTTCACACTTTCGGGATAATACTTCCTCAAGAATTCCGTACGAAACAAATCCCAAGTGATTGTTTCCTCATTTACCTCAATAACTTGTCGCATACCGACCCACCAGTCATCGGCTTCTTCCCTCAGCATGTGAGTCCCAAGTCTCACCTTGTTTCCTTCAGCATAATTCATAACTCTGAAAACTCTTTCGATCTCTTGCAGCCAAATCTGAGCACCGTCAGGATCGAATCTTCCTTTAAAGACTGGCGGCTGATTCTTCCTGAACTTATCATTCTCATTCGCATTCGGCGCACCCTGCACCGCTCTAGCCATCGCTTCCATGGCAGCAGCCATCGCAGCATCATTCTTACCAGCCATATTCTGAGTAACCCAGAAACAAAAACAAGGTTAAACCACAACTTAACCGTCAACAACAATAAGACAGACACAACAGACTCAACACTGGCTCTGATACCACTTAATGTAACACCCCATTTCTATACCCCCAAAATAAACACAAAATCATTTAGGCACGAATTCAAAATTTCATCAGAGTATTATTTAAAATACGGTATAAAAGGAACATGTCACTTTATGCTTGAATTAAAACACATACAACACCTGCTCATAATAGATATGCAACAATGGGCAACAACACATCAGAGGACCTTAGTCCATATACCCACATCTCAAATATTTAGAATAAAAGCGGAAATCTAAACATTTGAATCACAACCGACATGTATTCACATATATACATATTCACATCATTCAATGCAATTCATCAACAACATTCATGTTTACAAAATATGCAACACCAATAATACATATACAAATGTATTAATCAAAAATAGCCCAAGGCTTCCTATGCTACCCGGTGTTACATATCAGAGCCATCTGACCAAAACTAATGAAGACGCACTCCATAAAAAGGGATCACCAGCACTTAATCTGCAATGCCTCATAGAGCATCATAAAACAGCAGAAGGGTGAGAAACAATATCATAATATTCAATGCATAACTCATATATATACATATCATTAGTTACGCATCTTTCGCATTCACACCACAACTCACCTCATTCATTCCATACATTGCAATGTATCCATATAAGTATCTATATATAATTAGAACATCAAGCATATACAATATGCAATCACCAATGTTTATATCAATCCATATAAACCTACATATATACATATATTCACACACACACACACACACATACACACACGCGCGCGCACACACACACACACACACACACACACACACACACACACACACACACACACACACACACACACACACACACACACACACACACACATATATATATATATATATATATATATATATATATATATATATATATATATATATATATATATATATATATATATATATATATATATATATATATATATATATATATATATATATATATATATATATATATATATATATATTATATATATATATATATATATATATATATATATTTATATATATATATATATATATATATATATATATATATATATATATATATATATATATATATATATATATAATATATATATATATACATATTTCAAGCATACTCACTCATGCCATTATCACAATTCGCATTAATTCACATAAACATACACAACATGTTTATTTCACCAATTCACATAAACATCCACATACATGTTTATTTCACTAATGCATCATATAAAGATGATAATGCAACTCATAGAGACCGACTCACGACTCTATGCAGATGCAAATGCGGTACGAACTCAATTCAGCAGATTCAATTGAAGAACCAAAGTAGAACCATCGCTCGTTACCGAAGTAACTCCCCGCCGGGCCTACGATGTTCACCTATCGCTCACACCCCACATGGGCACACGATGTTTCAGGATTGCTCACACCCCACATGGGCACACAATCGTTCTGCAGATTCTACGCGGAATCAAATATAACCATCGTATCATACGAGGTTCTGCAGATCCTACACGGGATCAAATGTAACCATCGCTCACACGAGGTTCTGCAGATCCTACACGAGATCAATTTACACAAAATGCATACATATTCGCAAATATATTATCATGCATTCTTCACATTCATCACAATTACCATGCATGTTTATTTAATTCAAACAATGCATATCATTTGCCTAACAGCCACACTCACAATTGATCCATAACCTAGGATTCACACCATACGGCTACCCACAACATAACATATCACAAATGCACACAAATCATCCATTCGGATAAGGATTAACGTAACCGAAACAAACAATTAACATTGGAAAAGAAAATACAGGAACCGGAAAAAAATGTTGTCACATTCGCTGACCTTCGCCTGGAGAAGCCTTTGGCGAATGCTCGCTACCTCCTTCGCCTGGCGAACTGGCCAGTGAAGTTAGTCAGAAGCTACTGGAAGTATTCTCTACCACTCGCTGGATTCATTCGCCTGGCGAACCCTCGCCACTAGCCTTCGCCCGGCGAACTTGCCAGCGAAGACTGAACTTGGCTACTGACTTGGTTCGCTGACCACTCGCCTGGCGAACCTGCGAACTCAGAAATCCCTAACTGTTCAAAAATTTCGAAACTCACCGAATCTAACCGATTCTATTCCACCTCGTCTCAACAACACCACCCAACATCCATCGACTTAAACTTTACCACTTATTCTTATTTTTAACCATTAAAAACTCGATTCTACCGATTAAATCATATTCAACCTAGAAATGGAAAGTGTAAAAACTACCAAACAATCCACACAACACATACATGATCATACATATGGATAGAATAATAAAGTTTTACACCCTTACCCGATTATCCGATTCCTAGTGAGCTTTCTTGATGATTTCCAACTTTTTCCTCCTTTCTCTTCTCTTCTTCTTTCTTTCTCTTTTCTTTCTCTCTAACTCTCTTTTCTTTTTTTCTATTTTCCTCTCTATTTCCTCTTATATCTTTCCCCTCAATTCTATTATTACCAAAAGACTAAAATACCCTCCAATCTAAATTTTACCCAAACTCTCCGAAACAGTAAAATAATATAACATACTTGTCGCTACTCGAAAAAATGCATCGCGCAACGATGGGAAGGCGAAAAAGATAGACAGAAGAGTCGCCACCGAACTTTATTTATCCCATGAGGGGAAAAGAAAATATCGAGAAAACCTTAAGAAAGAAAAATGAATAAGATGGTCTCGCAACCATGAACGGGTTCGGAAGCCGGTTATGCGAGGGAAGGTATTAGCACCCCTCGCATCCATCGTACTCGATGGGAACCATTTGTTTGTCGATGTGTGATTATATTTGCTAAAATATTATGCTATAAAAGGTGTTCCAACGGGTAAAGAAAGAGGGTTTAGAAATAGGAGAGAGAGAAGCAACAGGGAAAGAAGGGAGAAAGAACAGACTCGGTAGGACTTCGCGGTCCTAGACCTACGTATTCTCAAAAGGTATGAGAAAATTAGAGTCGACGTAGTTCGGGGAACTACAGATATAGGGGGGAATTGTGCTCCGAAAGGATTGTGGCCCTTGTGCCTACGTATCTTTACTCAAAAGAAGTAAAGAATCAGAGCAGCCGTAGTTCGGCCTACGGTTTGTTGATGTTTTGTGGATGATGCTATCGTGCGCATTCTAGCAGTTTAGGTGTTTTGCTGCTCGCATGTGATGAGACTTATGCGTTACCTGTTTGCGGTAGAACGGACGTAACATATCCTTTTTGAAAGATTGGGTTTTCGCCATACGAGGCAAGATGTCACATTTGATTTGTGAGAT
>OZ012737.1:365482-499795 GCA_963859935.3 Lathyrus sativus
GATCTACTTGGAGAGGACGGGCAAACCCAGTAACTTGGCGGTTAACCACAGCCAAAGTAACGACAAAAGACAACGAGGACAACAAATATGCAGATGCTAATGCATATGTCTAAATGAAAAATGCAAGGAGATGCCAATGCTTATGTTAATGCTCATGCACATGCTGACAAAACAGATGAGAGGAGGAAACGAGAGATGAAATAAACATCTAGACGAGGATACCCGACAACCTATGCAAAAGTACCTCTATCAGGGGATAGAAAAAGTTGGCGGAACTAAATCTTGCTTCGAAGTTCCAAATTCTCTGGGTAGAACAAAATTCTGCTTGTGGATAAGATATCATGATTTCACTAGAAGGATTGCCATAATGAATCTGAATATGATAAAAAATGACCTATTCACTAGGAGAGTCTTCTTAGGATTGGAGACTTCCAGGGATAAAATAAATATCCTCTTCGTGAGGAATATGTGGAGCTAGGCAGCTTCAGGAGAAAGTGTAGCAACTTCCTAGGAAAAGTACATCAACTTCCTAGGAAAGTACATCAGCTTCCCTAGGGAAAGTATCTCGACTTCTTGAGGAGAATATGGCAATCTCCTGGGGAACATTTCCTGAGGAAAGTATAGAAACTTCATTGAGGAAAAGATGATTCTACCGGGAGTGGGTGCTCAATAGATATGTATCACTTAGAAGATACTAGGGAGATTCTCTGCAGTCTTGAAGAATCACTGGAGATTATCGGATCAATCCAAAGTGTTGTCAACTTATGTTTCGCTGGGGATTTGCACTGAGGCAATGGTTTAAAAGTGCTTATGCAACATTGAGATTTACTGGGGAATGAATATGTCCTTCGGAGATTTCCACAAGTCAAAGCAACTTACATTCTTTTCAAAAGCGTTTTCAAAAACAGTTTTAAGTTTAGAAAACTTTTCACTTTCAAAATTATTATCAAAAAATGACATTTTGCATAACAAGAAATGAAATAGAGATAGCATAAATGGCAAAAAAAATTGAATAGCAAAGGTTCGATTTTATTGAATATTGGTAGCTTGCTAATGGCAAGGCTCCATAGAAAATTATAATTGAAATTAGCAATAGGGAAAGGTTACGTTGAATCCAACGACCTCTACTAACCCTAATAACTAAGACTACCCAGAATCCTGCTTCTGACAAGAGCGATTGGATTGGAGTTGATCTTCTGTAAATGTTCTTTGATGATCGGCGTCATCTGATGCATGAAATTCCTTTGTCCCTAACTTTTGCTTGGACTTCCCTTTCGGGTTTTCAATCCATTGGGACACTCATTTTTGCCTAAGCCTCCTTTCCAAGTTTTCAACTTAGCGAGCTATGTATTTTTTTTTGCATTTTCATCCCTAATTTTTGCCTGGATCTCCTTCATAGGTTGTGATCCACCGGGATACCCATTGTTGCATAAGTCGCCTTTCCAGGTTTTCGACTTAGCGGGTTCTTTTAGGCATAATATTTTCGTACTTCATCAGAGTTCACAAGATGTGCAGGCTCTTCACCATCCATTGTTGTGAGAATTAGCGATCCTCCTGAGAAGACTGTCTTCACAATAAATGGGCTTTCGTATTGGGGCATCCATTTCCCACGCATGTCTTTATGAACTGGCAAGATTTTCTTAAGTACAAGTTCTCCTTGGCGGAACTCACTAATTCAAACTTTCTTGTCAAAGGCTCTTTTCATCCACTTTTGATATAACTGACCACGGCACATTGTTGTCATGCGCTTCTCGTTAATAAGATTCAGCTAGTCAAATCTATCTTGAACCCAAACGGCTTCATCAAGCTTGGTTTCCATCAATACCCGTAAGGAAGGTAACTCAACTTCGATGGGGAGGACGGCGTCCATTCCATACACCAATGAGAAAGGGGTTGCCCCTGTTGAAGTTCACACTGAAGTTTTGTATCTGTGCAAAGCAAATGGTAGCATTTCATGCCAATCCTTGTAAGTCTTGACCATCTTTTGCAGGATTTTCTTGATATTTTTGTTTGCAGCTTCAACAGCTTCATTCATTTTAGGACGGTAAGGAAAAGAATTGTGATGTGCAATCTTAAAACTTTCACACAACTCCTTCATGTTCTTGTTGTTCAAATTGGTACCGTTGTCTGTTATGATCCGGCTTGGAATTCCATAACGGCATATAATCTCTTTTCTGATGAAGCGGGTAACCACTTGCTTGGTCACGTTGGCGTAAGAAGCAGCTTCGACCTATTTGGTGAAGTAGTCAATAGCAACTAGAATGAATCGATGACCATTGGAAGCTTTCGGCTCAATTGCCCCAATCATGTCAATGCCCCACATTGATAAAGGTCACGGTGAAGATAAAACATTTAACGGTGTTGGAGGTACGTGGACCTTATCAACATAAATTTGGCACTTATGGCATTTTCTGGCATATTGGATGCAATCTGATTCCATGGTTAACCAGTAATATCCAGCTCTCAGAATCTTCTTAGACATAGCATAACCATTGGCATGAGTTCCAAAGGTTCCTTCATGAATTTCTTGAAGTGACATGTCTACTTCACGTCTGTCAACACATCTAAGCAAAACCATGTTGTAGTTTCTCTTGTATAGCACATTGTTACTGATGAAGAATTTGGATGCTAATCTTCTCAGAGTCTTTTAGTCAATATTAGTAGCATCGACTGGATACTCTTGCTTTAGCAGATCTATTTTCTCTTTGTACGGTTGAAGCTCAGTGTACTTATACTCAACCAATTTTACCAGTTCAGTGGGGACTTCGAAATCTTCTTCACCCTCATCTTCAGCTTGATAAATGGGTGAATCAAAGTCAGGAGTGAAAGCAGGGTCATTGGATTTAACAAGGTGTGGGATAGCACTACAATGTTTGAAGGCTATATCTTATTAAAATGCACAAGAAAATGCAAGAGAAAGAGAATGCTTTTTTGTAGTTTTTGAAAAGATTGCCAATTTCATTTTAAAAGGTAAAAGAAAAAAACGCAAATGAAACAAATAGAATTTAACGAAATTCATTTATTAATATCCTTTTGAAAAGTGAAAAGGTGGCCCTACAAAATAATCCAGTAGCTTTGGGCATAGCTATGGAATTATGAAAACAGCAGATGAAAACATTAAATTACTTTGAAATGGGAAAAATCACGGGAATATCTATAGCTTCCCAGTTTCTTAAAGCTGTATTGCTCTTAAATACCAGGTTGCTCAGGTCTTCATCATCATCATCATCATCATTGATAGCATTGATTTGGAAACCTCCACTGACAAACACTTCTTGGACGGTCTTCGGGTGCCCTTTGACATATGTAGAAGCTTCGTCATGAGTTGGTCTGTAACCCAACCCGTGACGATTCATCTTGGTCTTGATGTCGATCACTTCTCCCCAACCTTCAGGAATGCCCCTGTCAATTGTTGATCTGGTGCTCTTGAAAGATGTGAAAGATGGAGTACTCTGGCCCACTGTTTCTTCAACTTCCAATAGGATAGCATTGGCGATCTCAAGTGCTTCGAAAGAAGTTTCTAAAGCGTCTTCATCAGCCTCTATGTAACGGAAAGAAGACAGGTTGCTGACCATTAGATCCTCCTCACCATGTATGATAACCATTTTTTCATCGACCACAAACTTCATCTTCTGACACAAAGTTGAAGTTACAGCTCTAGCGGCGTGGATCCAAGGTCTTCCAAGTAAACAACTGTAATTAGGATTGATGTCCATTACTTGGAATGTGAGTTGAAAACATGTGGTCCAATCAAGATCAGTAGTTCCACTTCTCCAATCACATCCCTGCGAGAACCATCGAAAGCTTTGACGATCAAGGAAGTAGGATTCATCACAGTCTCTTTGTAAGCCAACTTGGTAAGAACTCTCTTAGTTAGAACGTTCAAAGATGATCCGGTATCCACAAGCACCCTTGATAAGTTATCCTCTTGACATTTCACTGATATATGTAAAGCCCGGTTATGATTCTAACCTTCTCTTGGTAGCTCTTCGTTGTTGAAGCTAAGAGTATTGCAGGAAGTAATGTTGGCAATCACACTGTCAACTTGACCAGTAGTAATGTCTTGGGCGACATGAGCTTGAGCCAATATCTTCAGTAAAGCAGTTCTATGAGCAGGTGAACTCATCAGCAAAGATAAGATTGAGATCTTAGAGGGATTCTGATGAAGCTGATCGATAACTTTGTAATCGCTCTTTTTGATGATCCTCAAAAATTCAGCATCGTCATCATTGGTAACTGCTTCTTTACCCTTGTCTTTAGATGGCACAGAGGTAGTAGTTTCCATAGGGGGAGCCTCATTGAAATGGGGAGTATAAATACGACCACTACGAGTCATCTTGCTTGCCCCAGCTATATTTATCACATCTTTATTAACAGTCTTCAAATCTTCCCTCGGAATAAATTTACCAGATTCTTTGTCAATCATGGTCACATCATATTTCCAGGGTACAACTTTAGGATCACTGAAATGGAATGGACTCGGCTTCTGAATGATTACCGGCTTCGGCTGATTAAATGTAGGAGTAACTGGCTTAGATACATTGAACACAGGCTTTGCAGAACTCGATATTGGCAAACTGAAGACATGTACTTTAACATTCGGCTCTGATAAGTTGGAGACGGGTTCAATCACAGCGACTTCATCCTTCTTCACTTTGTTGACCACTTGTAAGAAACCATCGTTGATCAATTTCTGAACATCATTTTGAACTAATAAACAACCCTTGGTACTAACATCACA
The DNA here is from genome assembly GCA_963859935.3 of Lathyrus sativus. Lineage (NCBI taxonomy): Eukaryota > Viridiplantae > Streptophyta > Magnoliopsida > Fabales > Fabaceae > Lathyrus > Lathyrus sativus. The sequence goes on from OZ012737.1 coordinate 370,224, forward strand.
AATTGTACAATCATCATGAGAAGTAGACACTAAACTGGCTTCAAATAGCTTCGAATGGAATACCCAGAGAGGAGTCTTGATCTGAGCAACATCAAGGATAAGGCTTTCATCAGATGAATCATCAATAGGATTAACAACCCCATGGTTAGGCAGAGGGTTATTCTTGACATTCGGATGAGGATCATCAAAAGACAAAATCTTCTTTTCCATTAAATCTCTGACAAGGTTTTTGAGAGCATAACAACTTTCTAGATCATGACCAGGCGCACCCTCATGAAATAAACAATGAGCGGCGGTGTTGTAGTTTGTTGGCAGAGGATTAGGAGGCGGACCCAAAGCTCTGGTGGTAATCAGACCTTGTTGCACTAATGAAGGGTACAACTCGGTAAAAGTCATCGGAATCAGAGGACATGGCTTATACTGTCTCCTGTTAGGAATATTCTGGAGAGGTGCCTGATTCTTAGGGTGTTGATAAGCATTAGCGTTGGACGCTCGTCGATAGTTGGCAGGAGCTTGTGCAGGCTGATAACCAGGAGGTTGTTGATAAACCGGAGGCTGATAGACATGAGCCAGTTGCACAGGCTGATAAGTAGGAACTTGTTGATTTAAAGCAGGTGTAACAGCAGCTACATAAGGTTGTTAAGCAAACTGAACAGAATAACCTGGTTGTTGAACATAATTCTGCTGATGTTGATCAGATTGATTTCTTCGTCGGCTTGCAGATACAACATTGGTTTCACCCTCTTTCTTCTTCTGAGAACTAAATGAAGGTTTCTTTGCATGATATTTAGAGCTTGAACTACCAGCAGTGCTTGACATTTTACCATTCTTCAGACCCAATTCAACTTTAACACCAACAGTAACAATATCTGAGAAATTTGCAGTCACACTTCCAACCATTCTCTCATAGAATTCTGGACGAATGGTGTCGACAAACCAATCTGCAAGCTCTTTCTTAGTCAAAGAAGGTTTTACTTGCGAAGCAATCTCTCTCCACCTTTGAGCATACTGTTTAAATGATTCTAAACTCTTCTGGGACATACTGAGTAGTTGTCTACGGTCAGGAGCCAGATCCATATTATATTTGTAGTGTTTTATGAAGGCATCGGATAAGTCTTGAAAACACTTGATACGGGACTAATCCAAAGTTAGGTACCATTTTGAGGAAGTACCCTTCAAACTATCCTGGAAGCAATGTATCATTAACTTTTCATTCTCAACGTGAGCAGCCATCTTACGGTAGTACATAATCAAATGACTCTTTGTACAAGTAACACCTTCATAACGGTCGAAGCTCATAGTTTTGAACTTCGGAGGAATAACTAGACCAGAAACCAAACAAACTTCTCTGGAAGCAGCACCAAAGATTTGATCACCTTCCATCATTCTCAACCTTTTGTCAATAGTTTCTACATTTTCACGAAGCTTTTCATGACGCTCGTCTTCGTCGTCCTTCACATCAGGAATATCATAAATTGGCTCATTAAAATAAGGTTGCACACGAGTATGAACAACAGCTGGTGCAAAACTCGGAATCACTTGAGGAGCTTTAGAAACCAGAGGAACAGTCTGTGGAACTGGTTGAGCAATAGGAACAGCAGCAGAAGTAGGCACAAAACCATGTGGAAGACCATAAGAAGGTACATTTGCGACATTAACAACTGGTTGAGGATCTACAACAGTATTGGTGATATCAGAAACAACAGTAGGCTGAGTATTCATTCTTGCATTAATGACCTATAGCATCTTCATAATCTGCCCAACACTTCCCTGAAGGTCTTCAAGTTCATTGCTGACACGATCAAGCTCTTGATTTTGTTCTACCATCTTTTTCCGAGCTCGGGCTCTGGTGTTGTACTGATGCAGAGGACTCAGGGTGACAGAACTGGAAGGCGAGAGAACCAAGAATAAGAAACCGTACGGAAAATGCAAATGCAAAAACAGGATGCAATGCAATGCAATGGTTTCAAGGATCTCAACGGTCAATTGCAAATATTTTCTAGGAAAATTGAAAAAGTTTTAGACTTTGAAGTGTAAGATTTTTTTTTAATTTGTAAAGGACTGTTGAATTCCTTGAAACCAGGAATACTATGATGCTGGATGCAATGCACAAACACACAAAGCAAACAAAAGTCCTAGGTTATAGGAACATGAGCGGAGCCAAGGTCTACCCATCCCGAAAGGTATGTATTATAGCTTAATTGTACCTGCAGAACAAGGGTTCTAAAGAGGTTCTTAAAGTCATCAGTCCGTCTTTTGGATATTATCAATTTCCCGACTACTCGGTGGTTAACAATATTCTCAAGAGAACCTCTTTTGAGTGTAATATTGCGTAGCAACTATTTTGGGAATACTCCGTCATAGTCATCACACTACGTCCTAAATAAGGCCAAAGTTGTGTTTAGGTAACTACGGTCCTTAGTATCACCGGCTCCAATCGAAAATAGTGAATGTTTTCATGATTACTCGTTCAATAGTACTAATTTTCAAGAGGGCCTCAACTGAGCGGTGATTCTCAAGTCAACTTGGTCAGGATTCTCCTCCCTATAAGCCTCGTCAAATATATCACCTTCCTATAATAATCGCACTCAAGTATGGGTGTAGGACTTATCTCACAACAATGATACCCCAAGCAAGGTACAACAATATAAAAGCATATAATAAAGAAAATAGTAAGCATAAAAAGAAGATAGAGATAACCCTCAAAAGATACGACTTTCCCCAGTGAAGTCGCCAATTTCTGTTGCGGTGAGAATAAGACATCAAATTATTGATTAATTTGAATCACATCTTGATTCACAACCGGTCTTTGATTTATCCGAAGGAAAGGTTAAAGAAAGAAAAAACCTAATTTGCATCGTAAACACAATGTGGGGAGAGATCTAGGGTTCGGGGGTTGGTTAAGCTTTGGGAAGGTATTAAAATCCTAAACTTTTGTAGTACTCTACAGGAACCTCTTGTTTTAAAATTTTCTACTGCTAAACTTATCTGCTTAAAGGTAATGCTGAGGGTTAAAGGTAAGGAGAAGGACCTTGTTGCACCCCGAAACTTGACCAACCACCTCTCGCAATTTGGCTTATGTTTCGACTCATTTTGCATTTGCATTTGCATACCGCATACATTGCGTTTTTGCAGTCAGATTGATTTTATCGGGATTACAGCCCTCTCCTAGCGTTGCAGGCATTTCAAGCCAGGTCAAATACGAGGATTTTTTTTGGGAATTGGTGCTCGTCCCGGTGTTTTCAGCTCTTGCTGTTGTTTTTGAGGAAATTTCGGTGTCCGGTTGTTACCGTTTATTTCGCTGTATTCACGCATCTGTTTTCTAATCGATTTAATTGACCTTCCTTGCATTTTTAGATTTTTTCCCTTAATTTTTAGAATTTTAAATAGATTTCATTTGTTTTTCTAGATTTTAAATAGATTTTAAAATAGTTTTTAATATGATAACTCTTTTTCTAGAATTTTAAATAGGTTTAATAGATTTTTTCTATTTTTAATAGGTTTAGAAATTAGTAGATTTAATTCTCTTTTAGATATTAATAGGAGTAATTCTCTTTTTAGATTTAATTTGATGTTAATTTCTTTAGAATATTATTAGATGTTAATTAGGGTTTTAATTCATTTTAATTGGATTAATTAGTTTTAATTAGGCCTAGAAGGTATTAATTTTCGTTTAGTATTAATGGGGTCTTTTTAATCATCATTAGCAGTTAATTAGAAATATTAATTAAATTAGGTTTTAATTAGTCTTTAATTAGTCTGAGTTTAATCATTCATTAATTGGGTTTGTTAACTTTTAATTGCAATCAGAGTTCTCGTGGGCCAGATGTCAGTTTGGGGGCCCAGTTTTAGTCCAAAATTTGCGTTGCCACTTGTCACCATATAAGGGATCCACCCGTTCCTTCTCTCAGCTTCCACCTCATTTTCATCACGCCAGCTCACACTCTCACGCCACATCCTCTCTACATGGGGGCCACGTGTGGCCACCTCACGTTTCCACCCCATCTCTCTGCACGCCACGCCACTCGCATGCCACGTTTCACCCTCTCACTCCCAAGCGTGCTGCCACGCGTCCCCACCGTCCTCACCGCCGGAGTGCATGCAAACTTGCCGGAGACTCACCAGTAAAATCACTCACGGCCAGAATCCCCCAAGATTTCGCCGGAAAAATCAACACTCCCCGTAACCACTCGCCGGTAACTCCATAATGGTCGCCGAAAACTGCGAACAACTTGCCGGAAACTGCAAACAACTCGCCGGAACCTGCAATCAAGCCTCAAGATCTTCATCCTCTCCACCAGATCATCAGATCTTCATCACCTTCATCATCCTCATCGTATCTTCGCCAGAAATATTTCGTGAAGATTCATCAATCATTCATCATCAGTCATCAGATCTTCATCCAGATTTGTTCAAGAATTTCATAACCATCTTCTTCATAAACATTCATCCTATCATTTTCCAGTTTTTTTAGAACTCATATAATGTTCATCAGATCTTCGTCTTGTTCATCATTTCTTCAACAGATTCATCAAGAAATTCCCAGATCTCCTTCGTGTTCTTCGTTCTTCAAGCATTTTCCAGGAACTGCCTTAGATTCATACGAGATCCTCTTCAAGCGTTCAACCGTCAGTTTCAAGATCTATCAACAAGATCTTCAGGATCTTCATCTTTCTTTCCAGAACTTCATCAATCGTCATCATCTTCAAGATCCTCAAAGCTTCTTCGCATGTTCTTAGAACGTCAACTGCTTCATCAAAATTCTCAAGATCATCCTTCATCATCGTCTTCAACATGCGAACGACTCCAACCGCCAAGAACACTCATCATCACCTCCAGATTCTTCACCAAACGACCAACATCAGTCTCGGAACGTAGTAACAGATCTATCGAGCTTTGTTTGATATCAAGTTTTACGGTTGAGGTTTGATGGAGTGAGAAGGAGACGATGAGAAGGTAACGGCAATGGAGGATTGGGATCAGAGAAGAAGCAAGTTTGAGGTGGGTTGAACGAAGGTGACGGCGGCGAAGGCAAGATTGAAGAAGGGGAAGCTAGGGTTTCTGAGTGAGATTTTGGGAGAAGGAAGGTGGTAGGTCGTGGACCCTCCATTGGTTTGGCTGGGCTTGCGGCCCAATTTGTTTTTTGCTGGATCCATACATCCAATTCCCAAACAAACCCCCTTTTTCCTTGCTTTTGTTTTGTGACGGGCTGAGCCCTGGGCCCAACCGTTTTGCTGAGGCCTACACCCTCCGTTTTCCATGCACCCCCCAGTTTCTTTATTTTTTATTTTTCTGGATTATTGTATTGTGGGTTGGGCCCTGTTTTTTGCTGCTTCACCCCAGTTTTCAGGTTGTACCCCTCCCCTTACAATTTTTAATTTCTTTTGTATTGGATGGTTGATTTTAATAATTGTAGTTTTTATTTTTCTATTTTCTTTTAGGGATTATAGTCATAGTTTAGATATTATATTCTTAGCATATTTTCTAATATAGATTTTATATTTTTAGAATTTATATTCCTTTTTCTGTTAGGAAATTATAGGAGATTATAGAATATTATGCTTAGTATAGATTTGGCATTCTATTTTCTTTATAGCAAATTATAGAATATTGTGCATAGGATTTCATTCTATTTTCTATTAGGAAATTTTTTCCTTATATTTCTTTAGAATATTTTCTAGTAGAAATTAATTGCCGTATTTTAAGAGTAGCATATTATTTCCATTTTGTGTTAGATTTCTCTCCTCATTTCTTTTCTTATCCAATTTTATCTCCGATTTTATTTTTGGCTGGCCGTGTGACATGATTCAATTGGAGAATGATTTTCGATATCATTTCTCTATCTTGTCTTTGACACGGATATCAATACGCTACCTCTGAGAGTTCGATTTCTCGTGTAAGTCGAACCATGACGGTCTAAGCATTACATTGGTTCTGGTTCGAGCGTCCTCATCAAGGATCCAGAGAGGAGAAGATTGGAATGGAGCTTGCGCACATGTCAAGAGCCAACGGAGCCGCTTCGTTCGATATCATCTTTCTTATTCAAGTCTTCGTGCAACTGTTGAGTGTTGTGAGCCATGGCGTTAGATACGTGGGTAATGACAATCGAGCGGTCTCCCCTAGATCGTTTAGGGTGTTTAGTATATGTCCCGTGGGTGATATATGACGCACTCACTCCTACGTATTAGGTTATTGCGTGTGTGTCCCGAGTTCCTTCCCGTTTAGGCTTTAGGCCTGCTTCCTCTTTGTTATCGCCCCCGTGCGATCGAAACCCTTTTCTCTCGCATTCAGGCGATTGAAACCCTTTCTCTTGCCCCTGTGCAATCGAGACTTGCTTTCCTGTATCGCCGAACTACGTTTGCTCTGATCTCTCGTACCAGACGAGAGTACGTAGGCATAGGATTGCGATAATCCTAGCGAGCACACTAACCACTGATTTCTCGTTTCCCCGTTTGCTGTAGTTGGCCGAACTACAGCTGATCTGATTTCTCGTTCCAGATGAGAATATGTAGGCATAGGATGCGATATCCTAGCGAGCTCACTAACCACTAATTTCTCTGTTCTCTCGCTGACGATTAATGTTCCCTTTCTCTTGCCCTAGCGCAATCGAGACCAGACCGTAGTTCTAGTTTCCGTAGGTTCTCATACCTTCAAAACCCGACATACTATGTCCGTTCTACCACAAATAGGTAACGCCTAAGTCTCCATCGAGCGAGCAGCATACACCTAACTGCTAGAATGTGTACGCTGGTATCGTCAATCCTTTCTCTCACCCCTGTGTGATCGAGAACATCCCGGTTAGCCGTAGTAGCCGAACTACGTTTGCTCTGATCTTTCACGCCGTGTGAAAGTACGTAGGCACGAGATGCAACATCTTGGCGAGCAAAATCCCCCCGTAGTTTCCCGAATTACATTGACTCTGACTTTCCCATTGCACGAGGGAATACGTAGGCATAGAGCGCGGTGCTCTATCGAGTCAGTTTCTTCCCGTTTAGCTTTAGCAGCCGTAGATAGATTATTTTTCACCCGTAGACAAACCAACAAGCGTGGATCCCATCGAGTATGATGGACGTGAGAGGTGCTAATACCTTCCCCTTGCATAACCGACTCCCGAACCCAGACAATGGTTGCGATGACCTTGTCTTATACCCTTTCGTCAGGTTTTTTCCGATCGTTTCCTTTCCTTTTCTGAGGGATAAATAACAAAAGGTGGCGACTCTTCTGTTTTTCCGGCCTCGTTTTTTGTGGTAGCGCCAGACCTAAGGGTTAGTCCTAAGTATACTCGCCAATATTCACATCTTTTGCCTATGTATCCTAGGTAGGGGATGGAATCAGAGTAATCGTAGTTCCCCTCATAGAGGGAGATGAGGAACTTCTTAACTGTGGTCAAGGTTCCATGGGGGAATAAGCGTTCATATAGAAGCACTTACGTGGAGTGCGGCGACTCCTATTCTACGTTGAAAAGTTGAATGGAAAAGGGTAAAGTAAGTATTCCACGGCGGGAACTTACACGGAGTGCGGCGACTCCTGATCCTAAGACTAGGGTAAATGGAAAATTTGTCCATGACGTGACGCTTAAGCATGAGTACGGCGACTCAACGTCTTAAGGTTGGGAAAAGGTAAGGGTGTGTCCACGGCAGGACGCCTAAGCACGAGTATGGCGACTTGGATTCTAAGGCTAGGATGGGCGAGGGTAAAGGATATTGACACGGCAGTCACATGGTAACTTTTCCTTCAGAGGGAAAAAGGGTGATAAAATAAAGTACAATGGATAAAAGCGATGATATAATAGCAATGATATAATGGCAATGATATATGAATAATGGCAATGAATCTAGATATGTAAGTGTACAAATAGGTAAATGGATTAGAAATTGAATTAAATTGGAAAAGAGGCATTAGATTGATTAGGTGTGATTGATTGAAACTTAGAAATTTAGAGATTAAGTGTTTTCTTTTACTTTGAGAATTTGTTAAGTGAAAAATTAAGCAAAAGTTAGAAGTAATTAAATTATGGTTTTTGGGTGAGATTTTATGTAACTAAAGGTAAAAGTTAGGATTTGAATTTAGAATTAAGTTAAGAAAAGGTGCTAGCCTAAATTAATAATAGAGCCAATTATTTTTGTGATTTTTGAGAATTTTTATGTCTATATTGAAAAGATTTTTAGAAATAAAATTAAATTACAAAAATGAAATAAACTAATTGATTTTTAAATAAAAAAAAATTTATTTACTTTTAGTAAAAAAACTTAATTAACTAAAAAAAAACTCTAAAATTTAATTTAAATAAACTAAATCAAATAGATTACTAAACTATTTTAGATTTTAAATGAAACTTTATTTTTTTGGATCTTAAACTATTAAAAAAAGAACTTGAAATAGAGGGCTACGCATTTTCTTAAATTATAAGCAAAAATTTCAATTAAAATTAAATTTGTGAAATCAAGATTCTCAAGGATCAACTTATGTTTTAATGAAGACAAATCACTCGACAAGAAGGCAAAGATGTTCAACCATTTTCAAGACATCAGCATCTTGACGAAGACTTGACATGAAGAATGTTTTCATTAGAAGGTACAATGAAAATTTACATCAAGTATCTAAGTCCTAAGTTGCTCAAACAATAAAAAACTTTTGCATTACTTTTCACACTAACACAAGCTTTTTAAAACATATTTTTTCTAATTTTTTGTAAGCGCAACCGATTGCATGATCAAAATTTTACTTCATTTTTGCTTCTATTTTATAGTGCAATCGATTGCATACTTAAAAATCTTTGTTTTTTCACTTCTGTTTTAGTGTGAAATCGATTGGTGCTTTAGTGCAATCGATTGCTCCATTGAAAATTTGAAATTTCAAGTGTTTTTTGTGAAGGTGAAATCGATTGGTCTTTATGTGCAATCGATTGCTCCCTGAACGTTTTTGAAAAATCATTCTGAAAAATTGCATCTCTTCAACCAATCTTCTGTGAAATGTTTCCATTGAAATATGGCAATTGTTCATCAATTTTTTCTGAGAATTTGCATATTATTTCAAGAGGTGTTCGTGTAATATAAATACCTAATATTTCAAATTTCAAAAACAACATCTCTTTCAATTCTCTTTCAAAATCTTTAACATATTCTTCATTTTTCCACATCTAAGTTCAAATCACTTTTCACAAATAATTTTCTGCATAATTTTCATATCCTTTGAAAAGAAAATACTTGAGCAACAAGTCTTAGATGTTTGTCGAAATTCTAATTGAAAGAGAACATCAACTACAACATTGTATACACTGTTACAAACTCATTGTAAATTCAGATTGAATGTATTTTCCCTTGCTGTTCAGGATTATTGAAAGCAAGTGTGTGCATTGAAGAGGATTATTCTTCTTGCACTTAGTGTTTAGATCTTAAAGGTGTTTAAGAGCTTTTGATCTACCTATAGGTTAGAAATTATTGTACATTGATCCTAACTATAGTGAAATCTTTTTCATCTTGAAAGGAGACTGGAGTACCTTCGAGGTGTGAAGGGAACCAGGATATTTCTCTGTGTTCTTTACTTTCTGCTCTTTACCACTTTTATAACCTCATCACATCTCAAGAAAGTAATAACTCAGTCGATAAAACCAGAAATTTTCAAAGAACCTAATTCACCCCCCCCCCTCTTAGGTGCAACTCAGACTATCAATAGGAATCAGAGCAGGTTTAGGTAACCTGTTCCTATTCAATCCAGTATGGCTTCCGCAAACAACAAAGGTGTGTTTAAAGACGGTGGTAGTAGAAACAAGTCTCCACTGTTTTGTGGTGAATACTTTGACTTATGGAAGATTCACATGAAGGCTCACTTAGAAGCACAAGGATATGAAATATGGGATGCTGTCCAAAATGGCCCCTTCATTCCTACAACGGTCGTTAATGGTGTTGGATCAACAAAGTCTAAAGGCTCATGAGATGACGATGATAAGAAAAAGGTTCTCTATGACAAAAAGTCAATCAATCTTCTGCAAAGTGCACTAAGCATGGACAAATTCTTTCGCGTCTCAACCTGTACATCAATAAAGGAAATCTGGGATACTTTAGTGGAAACTCATGAGGGAACCACTGAAGTTAAGAGATTGAGATTGAACATGTTGAGTCAGGAATACAAGTTATTCAGAATGCATCCATGAGAATCAATTCTTGATTTGCAGAAAAGATTCGTGCACTTGACAAATCATCTCAGAGCACTCGGTAAGACATTAACTAACGATGAATTAAATCTTAAAGTGCTTAGATTTTTATCCAGAGAATGGCAGCCCAAGGTGACATCAATTTCTGAAAAGATCCATGATGACATCCACTACATTGTTTTGAAAACTTCAAGAATATGAGACGGAACTTGGGCGATTGGAAAAACATGAGAATCAAGAGAAGAAATCTAAAAGCATCGCATTAAAGGTTGATTCCAAAGAAGTAGAAAAGGAAGACAAAACAGTTGAAGATGAAAACTTCATGCTTCTCATAAAAAGGTTAGGAAAATATTTTGGTTCTAAAAATAATATTGGAAATTCTGACTATATGAAAAGGAAGAAGTTTTCAAAGAACAAAGAGAAGGAGGCGTCAACATCCACACAAGATGTCAAATGCTATGAATGTGGAAAACAAGGACACATCAAACCAACTTGTCCTAAACTCTCCAAGAATGATGCCTATAAAAGAAAAAAGGGTTTCAAGAAGAATAAGGCGTACGTAGCATGGGAGGATAACGAGATAAGTTCCTCATCAGATTCAGATAGTGATCAAAGCGCAAACCTAGCACTAATGGCCTCACATCATTCTGATGATGAGGACGACAAGGTTAGTAATAATTTTTCAATCTATGATAATGATGCTCAAGGAGCAATTGATGAACTTCTGGGTGAATGCAAAATTTTGTACAAAACTATTTCATCACAAAAGAACCAAATCTCAATTTTAGAGAAAAAGGTTGAGACAATGGAAAATTATTTCAAAGATGAAAAACATAAATTAATTAGTGATCAGAAACAGAATTTTGTATGCACAAAGTGTGAGTCACTTTCATTTCAAATTGTCCAATTAAAAAGAGTCCTTGAAAGGTATGAAAAAGGATAGATTAGACTAGAGGCCGTTCTTAGTCAACAAAGATTCTCAAATGATAAAAGTGGACTTGGCTACTCAAAATTTTCTAAACCAAGTTCCAATAAAACCATCTTTGTTAAGGCTAGTGAACAAACTCTTAAAGAGAAAGTGGTCAAGCCTAAAGTGGTTCATCAATACCCCAAGAAGAAAGTATCTAGTAAGAATAAGTCTTATCCTCCTAGATACAAAAGTAATTTTGATCCCACCTGTTTTTATTGTGGTATCAAAGGCCATACACCTAATGCATGTTATTTAAGAAACTTTAGTGTTGCAAAGGGGCATTATGTGTGGGTCAAGAAAGGCACTAACTATGAAGAACCCAAGGAAATTTGGGTACCTAATGAAACTTAATCTTGTTTTTTAGGTATGCTTGAAGACCTCTTCATATCAGTTGTATCTGGATAGTGGGTGTTCAAGGCATATGACGGGTGACCTTACCAAATTTTCACATCTAACGCTTAAGGCCAAAGGATTCGTAACCTATGGTGATAACAAAAAAGGGAAGATCCTTGGTGTAGGCAACATTGGTGCACCACCTTTTACAACCATAGAAGATGTCCTCTATGTAGAAGGCCTAAAGCATAACCTACTTAACATTACCCAACTTTGTGATAGAGGTTTCAGAATCAACTTCACTAAAGATGAATGTTTGATAGAAAACGAAGTCACTCATGAGGTAATGTTAAAAGTTAATAGAATTAACAACAATTTTATGATTTCCCTTGATAACATGTCTTTGAAGGTTAATTGTCTTATGGCGAACAACAACGACTCTTGGTTATGGCATAAAAGATTTGCTCACATTCATATGGAGCATCTGAACAAATTGATCAAACATGACTTAGTTGTTGGTCTTCTAAAGATCAAATTCATCAAAGATAGATTGTGTGGCACATGCCAAAAAGGGAAACAGACCAAATCAACTTTCATATCCAAGAATTTGGTGTCCAAAATAAGGTCACTACAATTGTTACACATGGATCTCTTCGGACCATCAAGAACAAAAAGTTTTGGAGGTAATGTTTATGAATTAGTAATTGTTGATGACTTCTCTAGATATACATGGAGTTTATTCTTAGTGCAGAAAAGTGAAGCTTTCAAGGCATTCAAGAAGTATGCAAAACAAATTCAGAATGAGAAGTCACTCTCAGTTGTCTCCATTAGAAGTGACCATGGTGGAGAATTCCAGAATGCTCTATTTGAAGAATTTTGCAAAGAAAATGGAATCTCACACAACTTCTCCGCACCAAGAACTTCACAACAAAATGGTGTCGTAGAAAGAAAGAATCGGTCATTGGTAGAACTTGCAAGAACTATGCTGAGTGATTCAAATCTTCCGAAATATTTTTGGGCAGATGCGGTAAGCACGACGTGCTTTATAAGTAATAGTGTCAACATCAGACCCATTCTTAAGAAAACCCCCTATGAACTCTTCAAAGGGAGAAAACCAAACATATCATTCATACACATCTTTGGATGTAAATGCTTTGTCTTGAACAATGACAAAGATAACCTCGGTAAGTTTGACGAGAAATCTGATGAAGGTATTTTTCTCGGCTAATCTCTCTCTAGTAAGGAATTTAGAATTTTTAACAAAAGAACTTTAACCATTGAAGAGTCTATTCATATTTATTTTGATGAATATAACCCCTCCAAGGAGGATGATATTATTGTTGATGATGATGATGATGTAGTAGAAACTTCTCAATGGTGTTCCAAGTGATCAACCGAAACAACAACAAGATGATCCACGAAAAATGAAGAATATAATGATCTACCTAATGAATGGAGAACTCATAGAGATCACCCGATCGATAAAGTCATTGGTGATATCATTCAAGGTGTTGCAACAAGATTGAATCTCAAGGACGCTTGTCTGAACATGGCATTTGTTTCGCAAATTGAACCAGCCAAAATCAATAAAGTCTTAGGCGATGATCAATGGATAATAGCTATGCAAGAAGAACTAAATCAATTTGAAAGAAATCAAGTTTGGAGTCTTGTCCCCAGACCAAACAACAAGCACATCATAGGAACAAGATGGGTCTTCAAAAATAAACTTAATGAAAATGGAATTATAGTTCGAAATAAAACAAGATTGGTCGCACAAGGATACAACCAAGAAGAAGGAATCGATTTTGACGAAACATTTGCTCCAGTTGCAAGGTTAGAAGCAATTAGACTTTTATTGGCTTATGCATGTTCTATGAATTTTCAGTTTTTCCAGATGGACGTCAAAAGTGCATTTTTGAATGGACACATAAATGAAGAAATGTATGTCAAGCAACCCCTTGGATTTGAAGATTACAAATATCCTTCTCATGTCTTCAAATTAAAGAAAGCTCTCTATGGATTGAAACAAGCACCAAAAGCATGGTACGATCGCCTCAACAATTTCTTATGTGACAAAGGCTTTGAAAAAGGAAAGGTTGACAAGACTTTGTTCATCAAGAAAATTAAAGAAGATACTCTCTTGGTACAAGTATATGTTGATGACATAATCTTCGGTTCAACAAACACAAAGTTATGTGAAGAATTCTCATCCATGATGCAAGGAGAATTTGAAATGTCTATGATGGGAAAAATGAACTACTTTCTAGGACTTCAAATCAAGCAACTCAAGAATGGGGTTTTTATCAATCAATCCAAATACTGCAAAGAATTATTAAAGAAATTTGATATGGATAATTGCAAGACGTTGTTTACACCTATGGGATCCGGTACATATATAGATCAAGATGAATCTGGTGTGTCAGTTGATATCACGAAATATAGAGGTATGATTGGCTCCTTACTATACTTGACAGCAAGTCGCCCTGACATCATGTTCAGTGTTTGTCTATATGCTCACTTTCAAGCAAACCCAAAGGAATCACATTTCATGGCAGTCAAGCGGATCATGAAGTATCTCAAAGGAACAACAAATGTCGGCTTATGGTACCCTAAAGGTAGTATTTGCAATTTAATTGGATATTCTGACGCGGATTATGCATGCTATAAAATAGATAGAAAAATCACAAGTGGAACATGTCACATCTTGGGAAATGCACTAGTCTCGTGGGCATGCAAGAAGCAAGTGTGCGTAGCACTTAGTACTGCTGAAGTAGAATACATAGCAGCGGGTAGTTGCTGTGCACAGATACTTTGGCTCAAGCACCAACTTCGTGACTATAGACTCGATCTCGGAAGCATTCCTCTTCGTTGTGACAATACAAGTGAGATCAACATTAAAAAGAATTCGGTCATGCACTCAAGGACCAAGCACATCGACATACGACATCACTTTCTACGAGATCATGTACTTCAAGGAGATGTCGAGATAACCTTTGTGGATACTCATAATCAACTTGCCGATATATTCACAAAGCCTTTGGCCAAGGAACCATTCTTCAAAATTCAAAGAGAACTTGGAGTGTTGGATGAAGCTGACGTTGAATCATGAAAGAACTTCAAAAATGGTGTTTTTCTCAAATATCACTGCCTGCAATCAATTGCACCCTTGTGTCAATCGATTGCTCACTGTAACTCTTCGAAAAAATATTTAAATTTTTTAAGCATGCAATCGATTGCACCCTGTAGCTTTTGATTTATTTCGTTTATGTTTTGTAGTGCAATCGATTGCACCATTGTGCCAATCGATTGCACCTACTGTGATATCTATTTTTTTTTCTTTTTTTTATAGGTCCATGGTCTTTTAAACCTTCCATCTACCCTATCATTATTCTTTTGACCTACCTATGCTATCTTTACTCCTTAGCCCTTTTTTCAAGACTTTGACCATCTTTTCACATATTTCCAAAGTCCTTAAGCATTCAATAACCATCAACCACTCAACTCCCACATTAACTATCTATATATTCTCTCCTCTCTCAACCATTATAAAAACTCTTCTCTCATGGCTTCTCGAACAAAAAGAACTATTTCAGCTCAAAGCAAAGGCAAAGCTCCAGCCTCTTCATCCTCAGAGACTCCACTTGTTCTTCAACATTTGACCGATGAACAACAAGAAAGATTCACAAAATTCTTTCAGAAAAAGGTTGTGCAAACACCAAAATATGGTATTCTCTCATCATTCCCTAAAGAATGTTTCTCTTTTCAAGATTCATTGATTGCATGCGGCTTGGAATCCTTGATTTCTTCATCCGGGCCATACTATCCGGACTTAGTAAGGTTGTTCTACAACAACTTACAAATGGAAGAAGGCAGAATGGTAACATATGTTAGAGGAAAAAGAATCCCCCTCCACTCAAAGATGCTTGGTAGGATTCTGGATATACCAACCTCCGATGGGAGACACTTTGAAGAAATTTTGGCAAGCATACAACAAAAGAGAATTTTATTGGAGTCTTGGCCGAATGTCTGAAGCAGAATTTCATGCAAAACATGTCAGATCCTTAGGCGGCATGGAACCTTCTCGGACCTCTTGGTCAGCAGGTATTTTTAACATTGATGATCGGTTGTTTCACTACTTTATGGTATACATAATGTTTCCAAGGGCTGGAAACCACTGCATTGTGACTGATTTAGAAATGCAAATTTTGTACACTCTCAAGAATGGAATTATATGAGTTAGGCTTACTTAATTATGGTCCATATGAGGTCAGTCAACGAAAAATCCAAGTTTTTTCCCTATGCATGGTTCATCACTAAGATTCTGGAACATTTTGAAGTAGATTTTGAAGGCTTTGATATGTGTCATATGGACTACAACATCAACAAAATCTCCATCAAGAATGTAGACTCTAGGATCAGTGTCAAATATAACCCGAAAACAAAGACAATTGTTTACCTTGATGAAGGAATTGCTGAAAATGAAGAGCAAGAGAATGAAGAAGATGATGATATTCCTCCTCTTCCAACTCAACATGGCCCTAGTAACCAACAATTGATAGACTACATGACTCAACAGTTTGGAAATCTCAACACTTCCATAAACAATCAATACAATGCAATTCAAGAGTCAACAACCACCAGGATCAACAATTTCTGAGAGGCCGTCAATCAACAATTTTCATATCTCTATTCTCACATATACATTCCTCCATATGACTCTACCAACCCGGTTATTCCTCCAACTCGTCCATCACCTCTCCAACAAACATTTCCGAACCAGCAAACCTTTGATCCCAACATGGACCTGTCATAATTTATTTCTTATGTTTCTCTCAGTTTTTATGTAGTTTTTAAATTTTGTACTCTTGGCTTTTGTCTTTTCAATTAATGGCTAGTTATTATGTTACTTTCAATTTATTTTATATATCACTTTTCCATCTTTCCCTTCTCTTTGATAATGTCAAAAGAGGGAGAAGGATGTTAATCTTTCGTTGTTTGTTTTCTTTCCTTGATTATTAAGGTACAAATACAAGGCTACTTCAACCTCAACACGAATTCAGATCTTCTCAGCACTGCATACGTTGAGGGGGAGAAAACTTGTCGAAAAGAACATCACAACAAAATAAGAGGCTTTGTCATCATCAAAAAGGGGGAGAATGTGAAGTCAATATTCTTAAGGATCAACTTATGTTTTGATGAAGACAAATCACTCGACAAGAAGGCAAAGATGTTCAACCATTTTCAAGACATCAGCATCAGGACGAAGACTTGACATGAAGAATGTTTTCATCAGAAGGTACAATGAAAATTTTCATCAAGTATCTAAGTCCTAAGTTGCTCAAACAATAAAAAACTTTTGCATTACTTTTCACACTAACACAAGCTTTTTAAAACAGATTTTTTCTAAGTTTTTGTAAGTGTAATCGATTGCACTCTTAGAGCAATTGATTGCATGATCAAAATTTTACTTCATTTTTGCTTCTGTTTTATAGTGCAATCGATTGGTGCTTTGGTGCAATTGATTGCATACTTAAAAATCTTTGTTTTTTTCGCTTCTGTTTTAGTCTGCAATCAATTGGTGCTTTAGTGCAATCGATTGCTCCATTGAAAATTTGAAATTTCAAGTGTTTTTTGTGAAGGTGCAATTGATTGGTCTATATGTGCAATCGATTGCTCCCTGAAAGTTTTTGAAAAATCATTCTGAAAAATTGCATCTCTTCAACCAATCTTCTGTGAAATGTTTCCATTGAAACATGGCAATCGTTCATCAATTTTTTCTGAGGATTCGCATATTATTTCAAGAGGTGTTTATGTAATATAAATACCTAATCTTTCAAATTTCAAAAACAACATCTCTTTCAATTCTCTTTCAAAATCTTTAACATATTCTTCATCTTTCCACATCTAAGTTCAAATCACTTTTCACAAAGAATTTTTTGCATAATTTTCATATTCTTTGAAAAGAAAATTCTTGAGAAACAAGTCTTAGATGTTTGTGGAAATTCTCATTGAAAGAGAACATCAACTATAGCATTGATACAACATTGTATACATTGTTACAAACTCATTGTAAATTCAGATTGAATATATTTCCCCTTGTTGTTCAGGATTGTTGAAAGCAAGTGTGTGCATTGAAGAGGATTGTTCTTTTTGCACTTCGTGTTTAGATCTTAAAGGTGTTTAAGAGCCTTTGATCTACCTATAGGTTAGAAAGTATTGTACACTGATCCTAACTATAGTGAAATCTCTATCATGTTGAAAGGGGACAGGAGTACCTTCGGGGTGTGAAGGTTACCAGGATATTTCTCTGTGTTCTTTAATTTCTGCTCTTTACCGTTTTCATAACCTCATCACATCTCAAGAAAGTAATAACTCAGTCGATAAAACCAGAAATTTTCAAAGAACCTAATTCACCCCCCCCCCCTTTTAGGTGCAACTCAGACTATCAAAATTAACATTTTTTTTTGATATTTTTTTGTATATTTAAAATTAAATTCTTTTTTTATTATCATTAATTATTAAATGTTTTTTCCTTCATATTTTTATAAATTAAGTTAGTAGTTAGTATTGTTAGTTTTATTATTTAATTAAAATTACAAAAAAAACAATAAAATAAATACAGCAAAATAAAAAAAAAACAGTAAAAGGATGATTGGGTCGGGCCTGGGTGGTCAGGCCCCAGGACTCGACCCTCTACTACGTATAAAAAGGGAGGGGACCCAAAATTAGGGTTTTAACCCTAACACTTTGGTCCGGCGGCGGCCCCCTTGTAGGTGTCTCCTCTGAGTTTTTGTCTTCTTCTTCCCTTGTTTTCATGGCCGCCTGTCTCTCCCATGGCTTTTTCTCTCTATCTCCCTCTTCTCTCATGTTTCGGCCATGACTTCCTTCTTCCTGCATAACTGACAAACAACAATTAACGGTTAAAAAAATATATACCTCACGGCGGAGGTGGTTGTGAGCGGTTTGGCCGGATTCGTTGTTTTTGTTATTGAGGGTTTCGTTTGGCCGATGATGAGGATGGATTCTCTGAGGCTTCGTGGGTTTTTTCGTGATGATGGATTTGGTTGTGATTCTTGCCCGTTTCTGGATCAGTGATGATTTACGTTATGGTTTTGCTTTGTGATGGTTTTGTGGCTTTAAGGTTTTATGGCCAATGATGAGAAACGTCCTTGTTTCTCTGGGTTTTGACGACTTGATGGTAGTTTACGGATTTCTTATGATGATTTTTGGATGAGGCCGTTTTAGGTTTTCGGTGATGATGCTGATGCTGAGTTTTTGTCCCCTTTCTGAACTTCCGATTCCTTCTTTTTATACACTCTTCTTTTTAAAACATATTTTGATGACTTTAAAAGAAAGTTTCCTTTTTGATTGAACATGTTTCGACATGTTGTAGTTATTTGGGAAATTATTGGTGGTGGCTGTTTGTGTTTTAATAATGGTTTTCTGATTTTGATGTTGTCCGGATTTGTTCCTAACTGTCCGTTTTAGAATCTTTCTTTTTAATGGTGAAGGCATCCCAATCTAATTATGGCTTTGTTGGATTTTATTTGTTGAATCTGATATTATTATCTCTTTGATGGTGGTTCGGATTTGATTTTTTTTATTATGATGATAGATCCGGATCTGGCATTTTTTTGCTGATTTTGGATGTTTGTTGGATGGAATTTTCGGATCTCCTTAAGGCCATGTTTGGACGAAATCATTTTTCAAAAAAAAACTCTTTGTCTCTCTCTCGGACGGAACAGAAATTGCTGGGTCTTGGGCCTGAGGCCGTTGGAAGTATAATTGGAGGGTTTGGTAGCAAATCTGCTGCCCCTCCCGGACCCGATGATGAATCTTTCCTGAGGGTCCAAAATATTAAATTGAAAATCCTTTCTATCACTGATTCCATCTTCTAACGACTTTTCAATGTTTTTCGCAGGTTTTTTACTTGAAGATCGAAGAAGTTGGAAACCTGAAGATTTAGAAATTAAGCTTTAGAAATCTAGGATTAGAAATTGTAACTCCCAAAAAATGTAATTTCTGATTCATGTAATGGAATGTGGATTTGAAAACAATGTATCCAAATTCAAACTTTAATAAAATATGAACTTGATTCTTCCAACTTTAATTCAAAGCCAAATCATATTATGACAACTTTAAACTTTGCATTTCGCACCATGATGCATCTGAAAAATTGCAAATTCTTGAAAACAACAAAACCCAAACGTGAATTCGATGCAACCCGTGAGTTGTGACTCAGACTTGCCTGTGACAATTAACTCATAACCGACTCAAGGATTCAGTGAATAAAGACTTAACTTGCTAGAAAATAGTTCTCGAATAGACTGAATCTCGATTTGTCAAAACTTTGACAGTTTCAAATCATACAGTTCATAAATTGATTAATATTCCAACCTTTCATCTGACGGTTAATAATCCAATTCTCAAATAGGGATGAATTGTATCAAGGAAAACCTAACCTCCACACTGCCATAGAATTCCAACCAGTTTTCAACCCAATGTCTTGCAATTCGAGAGACATGAGACCCTAGTTTCTTGGGGATCCTCTGAGAATGATCCGGCCTTGTAATCGTCACATGACCATAATCTGGTGGCACATCCACACCCACATGAATTAAAGGGCACACGGTATTATTTTCCAACTTTTTCAACACCCCTGAAAAAACGAATAAACTAGGCCAAATGGTTAGTGGTTAGTTAAAAATGACCGATGAACTAAAATGAAATGCTAAATGAAATATAAGGGTAAAATTTTGAGTATGACAGTAAGAAAATAACAATTAAACGATAATAAACATGTGCAATCTGAGACAAATATGTAATGTATTTTAGTGTTATCAAATTCTCCCACACTTAAACCTTTGCTTGTCCTCAAACAAACTCTCATGAGCACAAAAGAAAAACAACAACACACAAGTATTAAATTCATGCTAAAGACTTTTAGTTTGATCAAGGTTATGTTGATAGGTACTACTAGTGAACTAAGGATATAGTAGTGACACTTTTCGCGGGTTGCAGTCATAAGTTTCCTTACTATATAAACCAATTTGCATCATGTTATTATACCTAGGCCTAACTGACTCATTCCTCTTTTATCCTTTTTCATTCAGGCGCAATAACATTAAGCTCGTTATCTTGTACTCTCATGGTGAGCAAACCTATTGGTGATCTTGATCCTGTATTGTGTCTAATTCAATGATTTTTTCTTTATCACAGACACATAAGCATTTTTGTTTTTGATGTTTCGCTACTATTGGGATAAGTAACCGGGTGAGGGTTACCCAACTTAGAAGGCAGATCTTTTTTCTAACATGCTTTCTTTTTTTATTTTTTTCTTCCTCTCACTGGATCATTCACCTATTTGCATCGGTTCGCCCATGTAGTGGTATCTATGATGGTGCTGACTGCTAAAATAAACTACTTTAGGATTAGTTCAAGGGTGAGATTTTAAGGCCACCGCATAATAAGTATTCGGATCGATTCCTATAATTAATAAACTTACGGTGTCATGACGATATCGATTTTTCAAAAGTTTTCCCAAGTCACTGCGCACTATCCTAAACTTGTCTAACAACCCAAATTTTCAAAATAAATGTTGTTTTCTTATTCAAAATTTTTGGTATGGCTCAAGGAATGGGTGAAAATAGACGAACTACACATACGACTCGTCAAGCACATGTATTTATTAAAAACAAACTAAAAACAAGCTAAACACATAGAACTAAACTAGAAGGAAATGAAATGAAAAACATAAAGGGAAATAAAAACAGTAAAAACAGTAAATATCTCCTCCCACACTTAAATCGAACATTGTCCCTAATGTTTCGATAAAAGGTGAAGAAGAGATAGGTGCAACCTGAGTATGACTACTGTAACACCCCAAATTCTTGAAATATTTATTTGATTTATTTAAATATGAATATTCGTATTTTTGGTGATTTTCAGTGGTTGGTGTGAATATTGAGAACTATGGGATTTTGAGTTATTTATTTAAATAATAGTATATAATATGAATATATTGGTATTATTATTAATTTAAATAAATGTAAGTGAATTGAGGGGAAAGTGGACTTTTGAGGAGGAGTTAGTGAAGGTGAAATTGGAAAGCTCATTTTAAGGCCCAAAGTTAGGTTTAACAAAAAGGAATTTTGAGGGAATTAGGATTCATTCTTGTTAGACCATGAAAAGGGCAGAAATAGAGGCCATAGATCTGAGGAAAAGGATTGAGACAAAAGCTTTGCGAGGTTTCCAAGAATCAAGGAGAAAGGCTTAGAGTCGGCAATTAAGGTACGGGGAGTATTGCCTTCATTATCTTCTATATATGATTCAATGTATTTAAAGTCGATTTAAGGATTTATAAGGTTTTTGAGTTTGAGGAAAATTAGGCCTTCGTGGCCAAATCTATTTTTGAGATTGTTTAAGTATGGGGAGTATTACCTTCATTGTTTTCAATATATGATTCAATGTATTTAAAGTCGATTTATGGGTTTAGGGATTTTGAGTATTGAATTGTTTATGAGAAGATATTGTTTGTTGGAGGAAAAGCTCGACGCCCTAATAGGTCATGATACTCTTAATCTGAATGCTTCAAGCATGTGTTTGGTGTCAGGCCTCGTAATGCCTCCAAAGTTTAAGACACCAAATTTTGAGAAGTACAAAGGGGATAGTTGTCCGAAGCAGCATTTGGTGATGTTTTGCAGAAGAATGACATCGTATGTCCATAACGACAAACTTATGATTCACTGTTTCCAGGACAATCTGAGTGGGGCATCGTTGAGTTGGTACATGCAGTTAGAGAGTGGCTGCATCCAATCATGGTTAGACCTAGCCAATGCCTTTGTGAAGAAATACTTATCCCAGGCGGACAATGAATCTTTCAGAGCGTATGTTCAGAGATGGAGAGAATTAGCTGCTCGCGTTCAACCACCACTTCTAGACAAAGAATTGGTTGACCTGTTCATGGGTACTTTGTAAGGTCCTTACTTGAATAAGATGATTGGTAATGGGGCATAGAACTTTTCTAACTTGATAGTAATTGGGGAACGTATCGAGAACAGACTCAAGGGTGGAAGAATTCGAGACACCTCAGACCTCTCTATTAGTGAAAGCGAGTCAGTTCCCAAGAAGAATGGGAGAAAGAAATTCATGCCATCCGGGAATCTCCGATACCTCAAATTCAGTTTTCAGACATTCTGACTGTTCAGAGTCAGCAATCTGTTGGGTCTTTGTGTCAGATATCGTTTCCTTTCCAGAGTCAACGGTTATACCGTCATCAGCCGCGTCAGCACGCTCGGTAAAGACCTAGGAAGCCAGAGAAGTATTTCACTCAGTTGCTGATGTCGTATAGTCAGATGTTGCCAGATTTGATCAAACGTGGATTGATAGCGCCGAAGGAGATTAATCTAGTGATTCCTCCATATCCGCCAGGTTTTGATGTCAATTCCCGTTGTGATTACCATGCTGGGGCACAAGGGTATTCAACCGAAGATTGTAAGGTGTTTAAGAGCAAGGTTCAAACTCTGTTTGACTCCAATATGTTCTTAGTCACACCTCAGGGTATTCAGATCAACAATCCTCCTTCATCCAGTCATGTGGATTCATCAGTTCATGTTATGGAGGAATTCACCAAAAGCATATGTTTAGAAGAGTATCAGACTGACTTTGAAGAACAATTCTGAAGATGGCTAGCTCAGTAGAAAATCAAGATTGGAAGGCCTAGTTCCCAGAAGCTAGCAATCTTTTATATCATGTCATTTCTTTGCATTTGTAGTTTCTTTTCTGTTAAAGTGCGAACTTATTTGTAAAAATTGTCTGTGTTTTATTGATAATGATAATGAAATGAATATGCATGTTTTGATTAAATCCATTCGTGTTCACTCAATACTTTTTATTGATGTCAAACGCTTGTTTAAGCAAAATCCAAGGGAGGATGACGAAATTGAAAGACGCAAAACTTCTGATTATATGCTTTTGAATAAAACCTTTGCTGATGATGTACAAGCATTATTTCAAATCCCTAAACACCATAGATATAAGGAAGATAATCCCTTGTCAACCCCTTTGAGCTTAGTAGTAGGAGTTTCTTTCTGAAAACGAAAAAACTCTCAATCTTAACCTGGGGCAGGGTAGATGTCAGTTAATTTGACCGAGCATCCAAATTGCAAAAGAAGTGTTCCCGTTCGAGGATCAATCACATCTGTAGAAGTCGTACCTAAAAAAATTACAGTGGTTATCCCTCTCCAACCAAGGAGTGAGAGAGTCACAATCCTGTCAAACAAGTCAGACAAGCCGGTGTCACATGACTTGTTCCTAAAACGAAAAGAGAAATAAGAAGCCCGCTAAGTTGATAACTTAAAAACAAGTGGCTTAGACCTAATTGAAGCAGGTCTATTTCAAAACATACTTTGGTAAAGATCGCGTAGAAATTGATTCCTAAAAGGATTTTCTTACCATTTCGGTATTAATGTTGACATTCTGATAAGTGATTCATTCACTATATGTCACAACTTTTTTCCAGTGAACAAACTTGGATTTCAAAACTATCATATGCATTGCATTAACTTATCATTTGCAAAACGATTTGTTTCACTTGCTGGTAAGCACTTGACGTTAGGAGAGTTTCCACAATGGAAAGTTTGATCGAGATAAGATGCAAAGCACCTGAGTACTCCGTTGAGCAGGGGAAAGTCATGATAAATGATCTCATAAAGGGAGTCAGCCATTCCAAGATTCAGTTAATCTAGGGCAACCAGGTCGAGATTCATCAAATCTCTCGAAGGTCAGTCAAAGATGTTATTTCACAAATTGGGAAATCTGGGGCAATCAGGTCGAGATTCGATAAATCTCTCGAAGGTCAATTGTCAGAAGCATTTCTTCACAGATTATCCAACTAGGGGGCAAAATCACTTCAAGTCTGGGGGAGACCACCCCAAGAGCACAAAAGTTATTCTTATCCAGAAGGAAATTAATTTGAAGCACCTCTTCGAGGTTCAAAATGCTAAGGCAGTTCATCTTAAACCATCAGGGTACAGAGATTCCAGGTTCCCTTTCAAGGAAGATTTTTACAAAGATCCCACAAGCTGGGGCAAAATTGGAGACAGAGAAGCGTTTCCTCTCCATATTTTCAGAGCTACTCAGAGTTATTCAAGCAGGTTCGGTCAACCTTCAAGTTCAAGACGAATGTCGGAAAGTCATGTAAACCATTCCTTGACCCTTCAACTATAAACCTTGTATCCAGATAAGACATTTTCCAGCGTCAACTGTACCTGACCCATTCACAAAAAGTCCAAAGCCCAATCCCTATTGGAATCCATTTCAAATCCAAAAACGCAAGGTATAGAAAAGCTTCCTAGGTATTTCTCCTTTTTACCAAGCTTATTTTCGGCAATAGAATTTCATTCTAAGGGTTTTGGATCGTCAAGCCTTCGTTTGTTGGTTAATATGTCTTTAAGGAATTTGGCGTAAGATGGTATCTAGGTAAAGGCTTCGGTGAATGAAATCTCTACGTGGAGCTTCTCGATAACTTTTATAAACCTTTTATATTGGTTATCTAATTTGGTTTGTTTCAGTCTTTGTGGGTATGAAATTGGAGGTTTATAAGGAGGGGTGGCATATAAACTTTATCATCTTTCACTCTTTTCTTATCTTTAATTCCTTCATCCTTTGGTTGCTCAGATTCTACTGGTTTCTCTACTTCTTTCTCAGGTGTGGTCACTACATTTTTCTTAGGGGATTCTGTCTTATTCAACCTCGGGTCTACAGGCCCATCATAAGTAGTTCCACTCCATAGGGCGATAGCGTTAGCATGTCGTTTGGGTTTAGATTGAGGTTATCCAAGAAATTGTCCTCCTGGTTAAACTTGTGTAAATTGTTGTTGTGCCACTTGAGAAATTTGGGTTTCAAGCATTTTGTTGTGAGTAATTGCAAAATTGAGTTTGGTGCCCAATTGTGTAATTAGTCCATTTATATGAATGTTTTAGTTCATGAAATCCTTGTTTTGCTGAAGTTAAGAAGCAATGAAACCTTCCACCATTTTCTCAAAATTCGGCTTTTGAGGAGCATATTGCATAGGTGGGTTTGGTTTTTGAGCTTGGAAAGCGGATGGTCTTTGGGGTGTAGAATTATGAGTAGGGTTATTATTCTTATAGGAAATATTTGGGTGATTCCTCCATCCAGGGTTATACGTGTTAGAATAGGGGTTGCCTTAAGCATAATTGACCTGGTATATGGTTGTTTCATCTAAAAGATTACATTAAGCTAGATTATGTCCTTCGGTTCCACAGATCTCACATTCAGATTGAGCTGCAGTTATGGTAGCTGTAGGGTTGATAGTCAGACTTTCTACTTTTTAGGCTATGACGTCTATTTTGGTATTCATATGGTCAAGGCAACTGACTTCATAAACAACTTCTTTGGATTCTTTATTCTCTATTAAGGCTCGTTATGTTCCCCATTGGTAATGGTTATATGCCATATCTTTAATGAGAGCGCAAGCCTCAGGATAAGGTTTTTTCAACAAGGCGCCACTAGCGGCAGCGTTAATGGTCATATTGGTGTTATACATGAGTCCGTTATAAAAGGTGTGAATTATGAGTCATTGTTCTAACCCATGTTGTGGGCAAGGTCTTATTAGTTCCTTGTATCTTTCCCAAGCGTCGAAAAGTGGTTCTCCCTCGTTTTGAGTGAATCGGGTTATTTGGTTTCATTGGGTAGCAGTTTTACTCAGTGGAAAGTATCTAGCTAGGAATACTTTCTTTAGGTCATTGCAAGTGGTTATGGAGTTTGTTGGAAGGGAACCTAACCATGACCGGGCTCTATCTTTGAGGGAAAAAGGAAATAGTCTTAGACGTATCGCCTCAGGAGGAGCAACGTTGGCTTTCAAGCTGTCGACCAATTGGATAAAAACTTTCAGGTGTTGGTTCGGGTTCTCCGTAGGAAGACCTGCGAACTGATTATGTTGCACTAATTATAACAGAGAAGGTTTTAATTCAAATTTATTAGCTGGTATAGTTGGGTTTATGATACTAGAGTGGGGTTCTTCGTTAGATGGTAGGGCGAAATCCTTAAGTGGTTTCTCGTTCTGATCTTCTTCCATTGCTCTTTTAAGTCTTCAGAGAAAAAGACAAGCTCGGGCGTAGCATTCGGGTTCTTCTATTAGATTAACTAAGTTTTCGGTGCTGGAAGTTCTTTGCATTGACCGGCTAAAAGGGGGCTTTAGTCTAGACAGTGTAACAATAGGGTACGAAATTTGACGAAATTGGTCCCTGACAACGACACCAAAAACTTGATGTGTTCTATCCGCAAGTATACGGAGTACGTAAGAGTAATATAAAAGATTATCGATCTCACAGACACCAATGTCAATATATCAATTACTATTGTTACGGTGTTTATCTAAAGCTAATGAAAAAAGAGAGCAATACGCACAGAGAAAATGAAAACTAAGGAATGAATTTAAATTCAGAATAAAGGCATATTGGAATGTAATTCTCATCGATCAAACATTACTCCTATTGTCTAAGTAGTAATACTTACGGGGAAATGTTTTCTTCCTTGAAAAAGAGTTAATAAAAAAGGAATCATCGCGTTAGCATAATCGAACCCGACTTGACCTTTAATCTATACCAGCTGGTCACATCTTGCGTTAAAGTGAAAAAGTCCTTTTTTATATAACTACCTCTAAGACTCAGTTAAAAAATATTTTTGATTGGAAACTTTAATTTCAAAGGGTTTCCGGCATATGCTCGGACAACCAGATCCTAAATCTATGAACGCGTTCAAAAATAGTTTTATAATCACTTTCTAATAATACCAAACTTTCCTAATTAATTAATAAAGTGTTTTCGCTATTTTTACCAATTAAAAACTAACCAACTCTTATCTAATGTGCCAGAAGACTTTGAACTTACCCGGCATAGTCACGGTTATTACATAAACAGAAACACGGTCTCGTTCGTGTAATGGCCAATCAATTTAAGTTCAGAAAAGTTGCATTAAAATCCAAAACAACCTCTAAAGTGTTTCTACAAATACAACATATGGAGTACCGTCGAAACGACGGTCCTCGCATTCCAGCACAACAGATTTAGCTAGACATGATGGTGATAAACATAATAAATAATTTGTTTGTAGAATAAATTATTTAGGGAATGAAACGTGCGTGATTGGTTTTTTGAATGAACAAAACTGTCACTCTTAGTTCAATTTAGAAAATGAATATGGGAAATAAAATTGTTATGTAAATCGTGCAGGAAAATAAATGCATGATTGCTTTTCAGAAGAACAAAAGTGTCACGTTTAAGTTCACTATTAGAAAAACAAGTCTTCAAAATAAAAGGGATAAATAAATCGTGCAGAAAATAAATGTGTGATCAGTTTCCAAAGGTAAGAACCAAAGTGTCACTATTAAGTTCATTCTTGGACACAGATCTACGAGATAGAAGCGATAAATAAATTGTGCGGAACTTAAATGCGTGATAAGTTTCCAAAGTTAAGAACCAAAGTGTCAATCTTAAGTTCACTCTTGGAAATAGATCTTTGAAATAAAAAGAGATAAATAAATCATGCGGAAATTAGACAAATTAAAGCAAGGCAGAAAGTAAATAATAAAAGTGCGAGTAAAATAAAACCTGCTCCAATTCGGAGACTTGAGTCTGGTACAATGCTGGAAATAAAATCTAACTTAAAAGTAAAATGACAACAAGCTTAAAGTTCATATGCTATGATGCTCCAACCTCAGTTACAACAATGGTGCGATAACCCCTCGATGTGACGGTTTATCACTTTAACAATTGAATGTATGCCTATGCTAAGAACTAAGACTGGATGCCTAAAACTAAAGATCTAGGCTCTATTTATAGTGTAACAATGCCTTGGAAGTTATGTATCTCCTTCAAAAATTGTATGGAGGAAATATCTCTGGTCATGGTATCATCTCCAATCGTCCTTGACCAGGCCACCTAATACAAAGATGGCGCCTGCCATGTGTATAAAAGTTGGTGGACATGGTCAAGTGATGGTTAGAACATGGGAGAAACCCTACACGTCATGGCTACCCTCATGGGCAGCGCCATGTGGAACGCCGTGTGCGTAATTTTTATCCAAAACTCTGTTTTCTGCTCTTTTCGCTCCATTTCTTCGTGGAAGGCTCTTATTCGGCAATGTACCTGAAAACATGACAAAACACAAGCGTAATGCAAGAAAATAACAATTAAAATACAATAAACATGTGCAATCTGAGGCAAATACGCAATGTGTTTTAGTGTTATCTTATTTCAACACACATGGGACTCTATTAGAGTGTAAGACCCAACCCTCTGTGTAAATAAACCAATCTTTAGGCCTATTGTAGCGGTAAAAATTGTGAGTGTAAGCTATTAATTAACTTAACTCAAAAAACAAGAGTCGCCACCGCACTTTTGTTTTATCCAAAAAGGAAGGGAAAAAGAGTGAACAAAACCAAAGAGTTCTAAAACAAGAACAAGAAACAGAGATCAGGGTAAGGGGTTGGTTACGCAATGGGAAGGTGTTAGCACCCAAAACGTCTATAGTACTCTGTAGGAGCCCTTTGAAATATTTACGCTTTTTGGTTTGAAAATGGTTTGTTTGAAAAGTGATTGGGGAGATGAGAAGAGAATTATTTTTTAGATTTTTGTGTTTGGAGAGACTTATCGCCTCATGCCTACGTACCCACAAAGTGCATTATAGGATCAAAACCTCGTAGTTCATGGTACAAATAACAAAAATTTGTTGGTTTTGATTGATTTTAAATGTAAAGACAAGTCGTCATTTTAAGCAGAAAACTACGACTAGTCGCCCACAAGTATAAGACAACATTTGCGTCACCTAAAGATGGAGGATTTGCTTGGATTATCAACAAGTCTATCACTCAACATCAAAGTGGAAAATGTCAAAGTCTTAATACTATGGGGAATAGGAGAATTATATCTCAACTATGGAAATGACTCATGTCTAAACTTTATGAAAAGTTTTAAAGTGAAAAGTGCATAAAGGCACAAAAAGAGTTGATGAGTTTTGTTTGTATTTTTATGTCTTTTGAAATTGGTCAAAGCATGATTAATATTGATTGACTTTTATTAAGAAAAAAAAATTTTGAGAATCACTTGACGAAAGTCAGGGTTTTATTGTAAAAGCGGTTTTGAAGTTTGAAACCAAGAAGGTTTAGAAAGAGGGAGAAAGTTTTGAAAATTTAAGAAGGGGAGGAGATGAAGTGACTATCCTAGAAAACAAAATAAAAGCTAGAGATAAGAAAGATCTAACCAACTTGTAGCACACTCCATAGCAAGCAAAAAGAATTTCATGCGATTTAAAGCATAAGCTAATGAGCGAGCCAAATAAAGGCCAAGACCCACAACACTCCAAGCATAGGGAAGAAAGTCCTAATTCTAAGTCCAAGGGTCCAAGAATGGTCCAAAATCATAACCACCAAGTTAATATCACCAAGTTTTTTAGATCTTTGGATCCTTTATTAGTGTTTTGAACAAGATATGGTCCAAGTGGACAAAAGAGAAATGACATAAACATAAACAAAGATATGATATGAAATGATATTATTGAAGCATAAAAGTAAAGAGATAAGAAAGAAATATAAACAAAATTAAACAAGGATATTGTTAGTGAATTAATGATTAGTGGTTAGAACATATGATCAAAGACGGTTAATTCTTACACTTAGACCAAGGTTAACGAAAACTCATTAGAGGATTGATAGAATCAAAGCCTCCTAACAATGAGTTTCATAGGTAGTGGACTTAAGACAAGCAACCAACCATACTTGGACTTTCAAACATAAGTTTGAGCCACGAATGATCATTTTCCGATTACGGGACACTTTAGCACTATGTTAAGCAATCGTAATCGGGTTTATGTAGAAACCACGACTATCTGAGGCCGGTCAATAATAATGTTAGTGTTAACACATGTTAGAGAAGTGATATGTAAATCACTCTCCTAAAACATGCCACACAAAAAGAAAAGAGGTAGTGATCTCATCATAATCAAGACTTTTCATCGATTTATCAAAGGTAATCTATCACTATTCCAAAGTATGGAGAATTATCTCAATGATTATTCATCCATAGATTTGAAATAATGAAGATTAAACAACATTGATAATCAACAATGCATGATCCATAGATTTCATCGATCAAAAGAAAAAGAAGAAGAACGAGAACTAAAATGACAAGAAACCACAATTTGAATCTTAAATCGATTAAATCATCATCAATATCAATTACCTCTCTTGGTGGATAAAATCGACACCCAAAGTCCATTGATATTGATGAAAACTTATCAAAATTCAAGATCCAAAACAAAAATCTATTTTAAGAAATTATTTCAAAAGAAAAAAAAAACAAAATATTAGAAAATTATTAAAAGGAAATTGAATGAAAAAACTTTTTAAAAAAAGAGAGGGAGGTTTACAGTAAAAAAAAAGTGGTGATAAGAGTGAAAAGGCCACACGGCCCAAGATCTGTTTTAAAAGAAAATTTAAAATAAAATAAAAAGTAAAGTGAATCGAACCTGAAGTTTTAGAACTTCATCATCTTCTTCATTTGCAACGTGCCACTATTCACGACCATGGATGTTTCAGAGCTTTCCAGAAATTAGAGCGGCGGGACGCGAAAATCACACGGAATGGATCGAAATCAAGAGCTCTTCACAACAGTACCAACAGTTCAAAGAAACGCAACCAAAAGTAACAGATCAAAAATGACGGTGAAGCTCAAACTACCTTCAAACTCAAGTAAATGGTGAAACTGAAACTCTCTTCTTCTTCTTCTTCGATTCTGGTTGAATTTTGGTTTGAATCTAGTTTGAAATGGAGTTCAATTGGAAGTACGAAAGAAGGGAATAATTTGTATGAAACGGTTTTACAGAGTAAGAAATAAAGAGAGAAAAATGTCAGAGTTTTCTTGGCTGAAAAAGCTTGAATGAAAATGAGTGAATGTGAGTTGTATTTATAGATGAGAGTGAGTGAAAATGATTTGCCGTTTGTGAAAAAACTGTTGTGTTTTGAAAATTTGATGCGGGTTGTGCGTGAACTGTGGTTGTAAATTTTTCAAGTCGTTTTGATATTTCTCTTTCAGCTTATGTATTTTATGACGTGGAATGTTTTTCAGCTGGCTCACGTGCTATTCATTTTTGCTGCAGCTTGCGAATATGGCTTAGTTGATGGCTTGGATACGTGAAACGCAGTGATATATTAGTTCAGCAAGAGCCTCGGCCGACTTAATTTGCAGTATTTCCTCTTGCTCTCATCTGATTGAAGCCATCAAAGGCAAAATGATGAGGTGAGCCAAGTTGGAAACCTAGACATCCACACAATTGCAGCTGCCACTACAGATGTGAGCGTAACATGTAAATTACTCTTAACACATTTTAAATAGCCAGAAGTTGTCAAGAGCCTCTGTTTTGGGGATTCAATATCATCCATAGTGTTCTTTCTCAAAGATTCATTTGCAGGACTATCATTACACAATGCTGGAATCTTTGATGCAAAACCAGTGGCATCATATACACCATCACCAGCATCATCCAAAGAGAACCGTGTAGCATCAGCAGAAAACTCCTCAATTGCCTGACGAATAGTTCTGAAGTTTCCAGTGGACATGGACATTTTCTCAGAATTGAGCAATGTGTGGCCATTGCATCTAAACCCGCAAGGCCAGTGATGTTTTAGGAAAAATTGCAGCATGGTTGTAAATGCAGAAGGTAAGGTGATTTTGAATAAGATCTTTACCAGAAACCCGAAGATCATATGGATACCAGTACTCAAACTCGAGCTTCATTCTTTCTAATACGGATGATGAATTATCAGTGGTCTTAGGGAGAGGTCCATCACAGAAAATGTAATCCCAAACATCATCAGTAAACTATTGAGGTTTGATGGATGATTCACTGGATCCATTTTGTCACATTCCTGCAAATAATATGCTATGGTGTAATAAGCCATGTAAATGGTAGAATCCGATAGAGACTCAACTAGGAACTGTTCATCCCAAGCTTAGCCTTGATGATCTTTTTCAACAACATCCTTCAAATTTGAGCGGTTTGTGTTTATTTCGAGCAATACAGGACTCTCAGAACAAACATAACATGATTTGTTTGGTTCAAATGGCTCCACTGGCATAAGCAGCAGGTTTCTTGATACTTGACTCACAATGTCTCCATTATTTTCGTAAGTATCGGAAAAAAACTCATAACCTGATTTAATGATACTTGAACATAGTTGGATCTAATGACAGGTGTTTGTTATTCTTCAGTCAAAATCCAACATGAAACCTCAATCCAACTAGCAGCAAAAACTCCTGCTGCAATGTAAACAATGGTCAAAGCAAGCTCAGTGAACCTCTCAAACCTCTCATGCGATCCAGTCGGCTGATCATCCACCCGCAACACATGAATAATCTTAGCAAAGTAATGCAAATAAACCACAAGCGTCGTTCCATGAGCAGTGTTATCCAATTCAAATAAAGACTGAGCATCATCAAGTAGAGACTGTGCTTCACACTCCCATGCACAACATTTTACAGTGTCCATAGCAGCCAAAATTTCATTCATGAAACTAATTCTCTTGTCTGTGCGTTGTAACCCTTCCTTAGACAGCTTCTGCATTCTACTCATGATTAATGTCTGTAATGGAAACATGAGAACTAGAAATAAAGCACCAATAAGGGAAGTTGCACCTAGTTTGTTGTAAAGAAGAACCATAGCAATAGTAATTCGAAAGGGAGTTGACCATAAAGTGTGAAGTGATTGGTATATTTGTTGAAGCGACTCAACATCAGTAGTCATCAAGTTGTTTATTTTTCCAGATGCAAATTGCTTTCGTGCTTCATGGGTAAGCTTTAGAGACTTGCGAAATACTGCAGCCACCAGATACAAATGAGAGAAGGTCGCATACTGAATAGCAACAAACCAATCCCAAACCATAATTAACAGTATTTCCACGTAATCTCCATGGAGGAAGGAGCTGGAGACTACTAAATTCCTCTCGACTCAAGCAAGCACCTTCAAAAATTGCTACAACAGAAGGCCCTTGGAATTCACCTAAATTATGCTGAAGCGAAGACTGGCGAGAATGTTCCCTCTTATCATAAACTAGGTGTAACGTCTTGGCTTTGCAACAATCTGCCAACTCAAGAAGATCAAACAACAAAAACTCACTGTTTCCAATAAGAACTAGGATGACAAATATCCATATAGACAAAAGTGCATAACTCTTCATAACAATGTTGTACCACTTCCAGATTTGGTTCAACAAAACGGAAGTCCTCCTTTTTCTAACATGTTCGATTGAGTATCTAAATCCAGCAACAGCAGTCCAGATCACATAACTTCCAATGATGAAGGCATACAGATCGTTGCACTTAATGCCATGAGTTATAGGAAGACAAGGAATGGAGTTGAAAAGCACCCTTCCCAGTGATATTAGTACAACTATCAAGGCAGAATTGAAGATAAGGAGAATCATCCAAGCAATGACAAGTAAAAGAACAATGTGAAGCACAAAGGCATAACCTTCAAAATCAGATTGTTCATCATTCATAATCCTCTCCAGCATCTGCATTAGTGACTCTGTTCAAATCATCACCTGCAAATGGCATTATACCTTGATCGTGTGCCCCTGCTTGTACTATCTGTAACATTTCCTGCCTTTATTTGGGAACTTGTATTTGGACTTTAAGCTTTGACAATTGTCTTATCTTGTTGAACCCTTGAATACTTTGAACTTGGAAAATAATAGATGATGATGAATGCCTTAAATTTTCAAGTAACTTGTATTCTAAGTAAGCCATATGCATGTCTCTTCCAAACTTAACTTGAACCAAATTCTTGAATAAGATGAATTCTTAAGAAATTGATGCCATGATGAACCCAAAGATCAATACCCTCAATCATGCTTTAGAATCACTTGGAAATGGCACACTTGAATGAAAACTTTGGACTTGCATCCCAAAACAAACATCTTGATTGAACATCCACCAAACTTGACTTGTACATACAAAACTCTGAATCTTTGATTAAAACTGGTTCAAACTTCTCATAGAACACTGCTTGAAAGCTAGATGAATTCCGATATAGGACAACTTACCTTGAAAAAAAACATTGCCTGAGAAAATAGCCCATCACCATGGGTAACTTATAGTTGAAGCAAACTCTTGATAGTTTGACCAAGATGAGGTCAAACTTCCATCTGATTTAGACTTGAATGAACGTCCTTGCCATTAATCTCCTTGCAAAACCCTAAACACGCAAAGAAGAGGAAACAAACAAAAAATGCAAAATATTTTTGGTATTTTGGTTAGAGGTTAGTAAATAGAAACAAACATAGAGCAAGTAAGAAACAACAGGGGTGTTGAGAGAACCAAAAAGTACGATCTTGTTTGCGTATGTAATGATGCAAATGAAATGTGGGATCTTAGGGGTAAAAATTAGGGTATTACACCTATGTTATAGTATAAGTCCCATTTCCCTTTTCAAAATCATGGTGCAATCAGTGTATTTTCAAAATACACTTGGGCCTCTCCATGAGTATAAGCCCCATCGTCATTTCTTTCCCCCTCATAATAATCACATGGACCTCTAATAGAGTGTAAGTCCTATCCCTTTTTACATAAATAACCAATCTTTGGGCTTCTGATAGGAGTGTAAGTCCCATCTCTCTATATATAAACTTTATTTCCAATAACCATGGGCCTCTATTAGAGGGTAATACCCAACACCTTTTGTAAATATCTTTTAGCCTCATTCATTCTGGGATTTGTACAAGATACAAATAACCATGGGCCTCTATCTAGAGTGTAAGACCTAACACCTTTGTTTACTTAAAGATCAAGTCATCTTCAAAGTCAAAACATTTTTCAATTTCTCAAAACCCTGACTCAGTCTTGAAGAAAACATATAATCATTCACAATACACTTGGGCCCCTATCCAAAGTATAAGACCCACCACCTTTTTCAATTCAATTCATACTTGTTGATATACTTGTTAATATCTTTGTATATATGCTTGTACATATCTTGTTAAGTTTCTCTTAGAATTTGAATCATCCTTAGTTTAGACTAGTTCAAACAATAGGATTCTTGTCAATCAGTATAACTTAGTCCAAACAACTAGTTCCCCCCTGTACAAAGGAATTCTTCTTTGCAATACAGTCGGCCTCCTCTTGGACTTTGTCCAATTGATTCAACTTTGAAAAACTTCAATAAAGAGAGGATTATTTCCTGGTGAAACCTCTTATTTAACCCCTTTAATCTTGGAACAAGTTAACAAAGAAAGGATTATTTCCCAGTGAAACCTTTCTCAAACTCTTCTTAAGAATTGGTTAGTATAAATTCCCCAGCCTCCTCTAGGGATTCATGCAAGGACCCACAGGCTTCCTATAAGCATCCTCAGCCTCCTCTTAGGCTTCATTCAAGGACCCTCAGGCTTCCTAAAAGCATAGGATAGACCCGAGTTATCCATATCCCTACACCAATTCCTAGGAGAGTCAAAACCTCTAAGACATTCAAACTCAACCTTTGAGTCTCCTCTGATCCTCAACAAGATATGACTTCCACCTTAAAATCCCCAGCCAGGGTCAAGTTACAATCAACAAACCCCTAAAAAAATCAAAGCCTTTATGGCAGCTCAACAAATCCAACTCTCCTCTAATCTCCAATAAGAGTCAGTTTCTCTTTTGATTCCTCAGAGTCGTTGGAACCTGCTCTTGAATTTAATTTTCCTCAGCAAAAGTCAGTCTCCACTTAAATTCCCTCAGCCTTCTCTTAGGCTTTATATAAGGAATTTTCCCAGTCAGCCTCAATCCTGGGCTTTGTACAAGATAGATATAATACTCCCTCAGTTGAGTTAGTTTTCAATCCCTTTTTGAGCTTCAACCTTGAGCTTTGATCAAGGCACATAATTCAACATCCCCACAAATGAGACTCTGAGTCCTCTCCGTAGAAGGATATTTCCTCTATACATCACATTACAAGACAAACAATTAAAACCTTTTTCCAAATAATTGATGTAAGTGGTACACTAGTTGATTCAAAATCCAAGTTGGATTCTCTCCTTTATCATGGACAAAGTTCTCTTTCATCTAAGTGACGTAAGCCTCAAGGCTTTGGAACATATCCAAGCCAATGTCCCTCTCTTAGGATGCAAAGATTCACAAAGGAAAAAGTGGCATTACTCTACACTGAGTTAAAGTTTCTTCCTTCATGACATTTCAACTCTCTTATAAAGGAATATGTGGTATTGCTGGATTCCACACATCCCAGTTAAAGCAATTTCCCTTATAATAAATCCCTTAATAATTGTGATGAATATGTGAGGTATATCCCTTTAGAGATGGGAAATTCTCTCTCAAAAACTCCTTTAGCTTCAATCTTGGGCTTTTAACAAGACATAAATATTCCTTTAGCTTCAATCTTGGGCTTTGAACAAGACACAAATACTCTTTTAGCTTCAATCTTGGGCTTTGAACAAGACACAAACACTTTTAGCTTCAATCTTGGGATTTGAACAAAACATCAAACATTTTTCCTCCCATAGAATAGGAGGAACTACCAAAGCTATGATTTCTCAGTTTCGTTTTTGAGAATACGTAGGCATAAGATTATGAAATCTTAGCGAGCGCACTAATCAAAAACCTTAGGTCCATATACCTTTCTAAAAACAATAGAAAATCCTAAAACAACAAAAGTGTTTCCTCGACCTCCCAAATGAGAAACTTTCCCCACCTGACAACAAATAGAATCAAGAAAGCAATTCAAACTGTAAAACCAAATGCAATGAAGGTTCATATAGATTACTATAGATACTCTGGGTGTTAATAGCTTCCCTTTGTATAACCAACCCCTGATTCCATATCTCTCTGCATTTGTAGGGAAAACACTTGCGTGCAAGGTTATTTTAAGATATCTTCCCCTTCCTTTTAAGCTTCATAGTATAAATATAGAAATTAGAAAGTAGCACTAGAAATGGTAGTGGCCTCACCATAAAGACCAACGCTGCAGTATCCC
This sequence comes from Lathyrus sativus, assembly GCA_963859935.3. Classification (NCBI taxonomy): domain Eukaryota; kingdom Viridiplantae; phylum Streptophyta; class Magnoliopsida; order Fabales; family Fabaceae; genus Lathyrus; species Lathyrus sativus. The sequence goes on from OZ012737.1 coordinate 407,717, forward strand.
CTAAAGAGGTTGCAATACTGGGAGCAAATCGGTATCTATGGCATTGTCAACCTGTCTAAAATTGTCCCCAAGTCTAGCCGGTGCATGTTGTTGGCGTTGATTTTCTTTTGGGAAGGTTCAACAAACACTCTCCAGATGCCTTGTGGCATGTTGATGCCAACCTTGATCGATGTTATTTCCACCAATCTCAAAATGCTTGCACCTCTTGATGGCTTGTGGAACAACCATGTTTGCCACCTTGGAATTGCACCCTCGGATCAATTTTCTTAGAGGTTTTAGCCTTCTCGTGGAAGACAAGTTTGGTCTAACACCCTAAATGGACCGTTTCCAGACGCTTCCCTTAAAAGGAGGTAACCTTGTGGGGTGTTTGCTTTTTCACTCCTTCTTTTCTACAATAGTTTTTTTGTTGCTATTTTCTTTCTTCACTTAGGACAATCTGGACTCAACCAAAGATCAAGATATAACCCTTAATCAAAGAGCTACTCCAAATCAAGAGGTAACCCCTGTAAGAGAAAGATTTGTCTCTACAGGATAATCTCTATGTTTTGATGATAACAATTGAGTATTTGTGAAAGTACCATTTTATGGTTTAATGTTTGTTATGTGCAGGTCATATTAAATTAAATATATTAGACCAAACAAACAGAAGCAACGTGTACAGCTAGTAACTTATGGAATTACTTAGTGTGACGTCATGAAGCGCTTGTGAGAAGCTAGTTTGCTTATGTATCTGATCACCATCAGTAAAGAACCAAGGGTGCTGGATATTGCAGTTGCAATGCTCCTGTGGTTTCTGCTATGAAGAAGTGCATCTGATCTGAAAGCAAATGAAGCTCAGTGAAGAAGCAAGTTTGTTTCTACATCTGATCATGTTCAGTAAAGAATCAAGGATGCTGGATATTGCAGTTGCAATGCATCTATAGATTCTGCTCTGAGTTATGCATCTGATCTAGAAGCTAACGAGCGTCTCTGAAGAGTGAGTTCTCAGAAGAACAAAGTGCTGAAGACTCTGATGACTTTAAGTTCTGAAGGCTGAAGGCTCTGAAGACCAAGTGCGTCAAGACTCTGAAGATGGGTTCTGAGGTCAAGACTCTAAAGACTCTGAAGAGAGGTTCTGAAGGTCAAGACTCTGAAGAAGTGTTCTGAAGGTCAAGACTCTGAAGAAGTGTTCTGAAGGTCAAGGCTCTGAAGATTCTAAAGACATGGTTTCTGAAGAATTAGTTATAAAGATTCTCAAGATTGTTTTAGAGGAAACTTAGTTCTTGGAATGCTGAAGACTGGATTCTGAAGTGGAAGATTGTGTCAGAAGAAGATTCATCCAGATGCAAGACGTGTTACATCAGATAAGCTGCTGCTATTCAATCTGATAAACATGTGCTTGAGTTAACAACTCTGATGCTGAAGCTTTCATACCAAAGTAGTTCTGAACTACTCATCAGATGAATCATCAGAAGAATCAAGAAGATTGAAGCACAACGTATGCAATTATTCAAATGTGCTAAAGACGTTGGTAGTGTTCAAGCGTAGTTTCCAAGGATTAAATATATTGAAGCTACAAGCTAAGGTCACTGTTCCAACACATGAGCCTATTCTATCCGTTGGGGTATGACCGTTGGAATTAGAAATGACAACTATATCCTCACAACAACTCTATTGGCTGCAATATAAAAAGAAGAATCATTTGATCAAAAATGTTGTTGAGTGGTTGGGTGGCTGAGTCAAGAAACGTTGTTGCTGTTAAGCTGCACTATAAGAAATAACATTTGATTCATTCAAATGTTACCATGCTAGTAAGCATGAAGTGAAGAAAGAAAGAAAGAAGAAAAGCTTAAATGAAAAGAAGCCTTAGTGCTCACACACAGAAAAGCTTTTAAGCAATATGGAAACTATGTTCTTATAATCTCTTAGAGATTCATCATTAAATTAGTTTCTGTATTAGGAAGGAAGGAGTTGTTACTCATTACTTGCTATGTGCTTAACTTGGAGTAATTAGCTTCCTAGGAAGCACCATTGTAATCTCCGGCAACACAACATTCTATTTTAGAATTAGTGGTTCCTCAAGTGATCTTGTGAAGATCAGTATAATTGAGATGACAAGTGACAGTAGTCATTTGTGGTTTTCTAATAGGAGATCTTTAGTGATCGGATTCCATTAGATGTTAATGAACGTTATATCCTTGGGGATCCCTGAACGTTTCATTGATCTGTTGTTAGTCACTTGCAGTTAGCTTGTGCATCTGTAACTAGTTTGGTTATAGTGGATTAATTCCTTAATTGATTAAGGAGAAATCACCTTGGAAGGGTGGGCTGGATTAGCTTGGGAGTTGCTCAAGTGAACAAGGATATATGTTGTGTTCTTTACTTTCAGTATGCTTTATTATTTATGATTCCGCAATGTATTTAATATAAGCGCATAAAGTATCAAGTTAAAGAAGAAGATAAGAAAAGGAAAAGTTTTATTTAGGCATAAACCCAATTCAATCCCCCCATTTCTTGTGTTTATTTCTCACCTTCAATTGGTATCAGAGCCTGGTTCTGTTATTGATGGATATCAAACACCTAACAGTATCAGATAAAGATCTATAGGCTATGTGAAGAAATACTTTTGGGGATTTTTCACCGTTCTTACAATTTCAGCCTCACATCAGTTTTTGAGGATGATGAGTTCTAAAATTGTAATCTATTTGGTTACTTGAGCAAGTCACTGATTATGTGAAGTTTGAAGTTTGAAGTGTTGAAGCCTTCAACAACAAATCTCCTCCAGTAGATTCTAGAAGAAGAATGAAGAATCAACTGACAAGAAAGATTCATCAAATAAGAAGATATATCTGTTGAATGCTGATGTAAAATATGTTTGGATTTTTAACATATTTGCTCAAAGATTAAATCTTCACCAAGCAAGAAATCTTGATTTCTAAAGATTAATTCTGGTGAGTATGAGATGTTTTCAAGAAACGGATTAGTCCACACTTGACTTTCTCATGACAACTCATTGGGATTTATCTTAAGTAAGAAAAGATATATTGTTGGCTAATGAATCCTATTCATCAGAACGCCAGAATATAGTCTGCAGAAAAGGGCAAGTTCAGAAAAATGTTCAAATCTGGTAGAAATGATTCTTCATATTCAAAACATTTGAAAGTTGCTATCCTTGAAGAGTTTCAAATAACTCTGCAGAAGTTTCAAGATAGGCAGTGTTTATCAACTCATCTGGATATGATGAAATTCAGAAGATCTGATTTGAAGAAGCATGAACAATTAAGTTCTATTAACTTGAGATGTTATCTCAGTTGAACAAACTGTAATTGATCTGATGTTTTCAGGCATTATTTTTTCAGAAATTCTTAATAAATGTTTTGAGAAATAAAGTTGTGTGGAAAGATACAAGGATAGTAGTCATTCTGTCTGAGGTAAAAAGGATTTAAATCTCTGGTGTTATTCAATCTGAATAAGTCAGTAGATATTCTTTTTTGAGAGCAGATGTTTCTGTTAAACTCTGTTGATCTAACTCTTTACAAGTTAGCTCAGCATTGTAAGAGCAAAATTGTCAGTCAGACTGTGTCTCTTGATACATCTGAGTTTGATGATAATTGCATCTAGATTGGATATGTACTTGTTTCAAGTAGACAAATTCAGAAGATGTAGCCTGATGGAAGCTAGATGCTCTCTACTCATGAAGATCAGAATATATGTGCTTTGAGGATATCTCTCATGAATCAGATGGATGTTGTTGTGATTAATGAAGACGTTGGAGAATCAGAAGAAGATTGTGTTCCAACTGAAGAAACAGAAGCTACCCCATATGCTATTCAATTAGCTGCTTCTGAAGAATCAACCATGAGAAGTTTCCTCCAGAATCAAATCTTATCTTCCATAAGAGACGTTCATTGGAAAGAAGGATGATTCCAGAAGAACAAGATTCTTTCTTCTCAAAGCTTGTCAACAAGAAGCTTTTGACTATACAAAAGATAGGTGCTTCTGTGACAAGGAGTTTGCTGAGTGTATGTAGGCAGTAGCTGAACCTAGCACTCTGGGCAAAGAAGAGGCTAGTTAAGTCAGATCAGAAGTTGTACAGAAAAGTTCTGTAACACTGATTTTGCAGAGGCTCTATCAATCAGACATCTACTCCTTCAATTGTTAAGCAAGGCTACAGAGGCAAGGTACACAAGCTACAGAGGCAAGTTACAAAAGAATCTGATGAAGCAACGCTACAAGAGATTCTGAAAGTTGTTGAGAAGTAATTCTACAGAAGACTCTGAGCAGATGGTTCAAAGCAATTGTTTTTGATCCTACAAGTGGTAACTCTGGGCAAAGAGTATAAAGCAATTGGTCAGAAGCTCTGAGGTTCAGATTTTGCATGGCTCTGAAACATCAGCAACATAGCTTACATCTAGATAACAAGGACACATGAAGAATGAAGATCTAGTTTGATCTGAAGCATACCTCTGGATGAACTGTTTGCTGAAACATTCACTAGAGCTAAGCTGCATAGATCTGAAGCTAAGGATCTAATGCAAGGAATCATTTCCATAGTTGTTCATTTCACATTTAGTTGTTCACTCAATAGATGTTGATCAAGATAAGTTGGGTTACAACTTCACTGTCAGAAGAAAATACTTTGGATATCATAAAGTTGGTATCAGACTCTTACCAGTCTCCAACCTTCTGAAGAAGCACTTATGGGTTTGACGTTATTAACTAAGCTAACATCTGTTGATAAAGCACTTCTGGAAAAAAGGTTGATTGTTGATAATCAGAAGAACTTGCTAACATAACAGAAATAGTTAAGATTAGAAAGTCTGCTGTAAAGAATCTCGTCAGAAGATTAAGCAGAAGCTTTAAAGGTTTCTGAAGCTAATTCAGAAATGAAAATGTTTAGTGAAGATGTTGATACATGAGTGTATCAGTTGCTGTTCACCATTCTCTGAACTCCTCAGATCTAGTGGAAGTTTGAAATTGATCTGTTGGAAAGATGTTTCTAACGTTCTAGTTCTTCACTTTCATGTTCAAACTTTGAAGGTAGAACAATTAGTAAAGGAAATGTTGGTGTCGCACCTCGAAAATTTCATCTCGAACATACGACCCTCGCGCAAACGGCGCGGAAATTGCAGTTCGACAGAGTCGCCACTGAACTTTATTTTTCCCGAATATACGGGAGAGGAAAATATCGAGAAAACCTCATAGACGCGGAAGGAACACGACCATCGCAACCATATTCCTGGGTTCGGGAGTCGGTTACGCGAGGGGAAGGTATTAGCACCCCTCACGTTCGTCGTACTCGACGAGAACCTCTTAATTCGAGTTAATGGATGTTAGCTAAACTTAATTATTCTCTTCTCGCTACTAAATGCTAAAGGATACTATAAAGGGATAAAGACGCTAGGGGAAAGGGGATGGTTAGAGGATAGGGTGCTCGCCAAGGATTGGGGCCCTTGTGCCTACGTATGCTCATTCGGACGAGAATGAGAAATTAGAGCGTCGTAGTTCGACTACGGGAAAGGATGGGGGAAAATGGAAGATGGAGGGGATTGTGCTCGCCAAGATCATCGCAATCTTGTGCCTACGTATCTTACATTCAAGAGTGAATGAAGAATCAGAGTGTTCGTAGTTCATGGTAACGACCACGAAAGAAACGGGTTTGAATTAAGTTTGAAAGGGGGTACGGATGACGATTACTCGAAGTTTAAGAAAGACTTCTCGGACCCAAGTAATCGGGATAGCGAACCAAAGACTTGGAACACTTTCTTTTTCATCATGAAGGGATGATGTGTTCGAAAGGATAAGGTTGAAATGATGACGATCACTTGAAGCTTAAGAAAGACTTCGCAGCCTCCAAGTAATCGGGAAAGCGAACCAAAGACTTGGGACACTCTCTTTTTCATCGTAAAAGAAGTTGTGTTTGAAAGGATGAGGTTGAAATGATGACGATTAATTGAAGATTAAGAAAGACTTCTCAAACTCCAAATAATCGGGAGAGCGGACCAAAGACTAGGGACACTCTCTTTTTCATCGTGAAAGGAAAGTTGTTTGAGTTGGAGATAGTTGAGCGATGTCGAGTTGTTAATGTTATTTAGAGGCGTCAATTGTTCACACCCGAATAAGACAACTCGCATGTAAACAACTGAAAGCAAGATCAAAGACTTGAACCTACTCTTTATACCTTGAAAAGAATTAAATAGATGTTAATCAATTGATGGTTTGTTTCGAAAATCCGCTTGACGTTGGATCAAGGGTTTGACTAGTTATCGCGTGCAAAGCGTGTTGAAAATGAAATTGTTTGAAAAAGAGACTAACTTGACTTACGCATCAAGGGTCAAGTTGTAATAGGTTGATGGCGAATGCGTATGAGCACTCAACTTACGAGGTTGTTTGAAAGTGGGTCGATGATGAATCGAGAATTAGTTTGAAAACAGTTTGAATCCGCTCTAGTCCCTATGGGTGCTCCTAGGAGATAAACTAATAATCAAAGAAATGCGAAACATACATCGGAATGGGAGAGGGATACATGTAAGTTACACGGGATTGCACGAAATAAAGGGGTCTCATTGTCAGGTAGCCCAAGAGAAAGTCGTGTGTGTGCATTTGTGTCCTAAACTACGCCTTGAGCAAAGTCGGGCACGACTTAAAATCAAGATACCTGCAAATAACCAATGATCCAACAGTCCACCAATTTTGGCTTTTAGGAGTTTCGATAATTTATTAGGTATTTTCGAATATGGGTGAATAAATATGATAAATATGAGATATATGAATAATAACATGAACAATATGAATAAATAATATGTTAAGATAAATGTAGCAATAATATGAATAATATGAATAATAATATAACAATATAATATCCACAATAATATTTGACGGAAATTTAAGTTAGTGGTCAATGAAATAAAATCGAAAGAAAAAAGGGTGGTCTCAGATCCTTTGTTTCACGCCACTAATGTGACGGTTAAATGCCGGAAATCTCGTCATCGACCAAAAACGAGCAAAAGAAATAAAATGCCCAAATACAAAATAAAATCCAATCTCTAAAAATTAAAGAATTTCTAAATGAGATTAAAATATAAAATATTAACATTTTTAGAAAAGCTATTTAGAAAAAAAATATTAACAAAACTTATAAACTAAATTATAAAAAGAAATATTTTACAATTTTCTTAAAAAAACTTTTTTAAAAAAGCAAAAGGGGGTATGACACAAACGAGAGGGCTGTAAATATGATGGAATGGAGAGGATCACTTGGGCTAAGCCCATCACCTCACATTAAACCCGGATAGGGGTGTGGTGATTCTAGGTGATGTACAACAGAATGAGAGTCTCATGTGGGCTTTCTAAAAAAACCCATCTTTCTCATAAAAAAAAAACGATAACTCCAAAAAGGAGTGGGAAGCTCAACGTGACAAATACCACAGCTTTTTACAAAAATAAACCAATCATTACCATCTTAAAAAAAAAAAAAAAATTGGGAAGGCAGTGCAAATATCACGGAGACAGCAAATCAAAGGTGGAAGAACGCAAACGACATCGTTTCAACCTTCGTGAATCTCATACTTCTTGCTCGATTTTCATCTCGATCTCACCCTTCTGCTTTGTTCGTCATAGGTGTGTGAGATTTTTGTTCAGGTTTCGGGTTCGAAGAGCTTTTATGGGTTGAAGAAGCTTGAAGGTTGTTGGCTTATTTGAGATCTGAAGGATTTAAATGAAATCTTGTGGTTAGAGATGGAGTTGGGGTTGAAATAGAACTCAGCCAAAGGAGAAGAAGGTTGTTCTGGTTTTGCGGGTTGCGAGTGAGGGTATCACGGTTTGGGTTTAATGAAAGTTGAAGGCAGTTTATGGTTGATTTTGTTTTGATTTGGAGATAGACTCATGAGTTTCAAAAGAGATTAATGGAAGTGAGTTTTGTTCTGGTGTGGCGATTTTCCGGTGAGAAGGTCGAATTTGGGGTTAAATAAGGGTTTCGAGCTGAGAGATTGTTGCCATTCGTGAAGAAAGAAAGGTCTTTTTATGAGGGAAGAATATCAGCTTTTTTATGGGCGATGAAGAAGATAGTTTTTAGGCTTTTGTGGTTAGTGAAGAAGAAGATGAGGTCAAAAATGGAGGTTGGCTAATTGAACTGTGTTGAAGAATCGTTTGAAGGTTGAAGAAAGGTGTTTCAATGGTGTTTTGGAGGAAAGGTGGGTTTTGAATGTTTTATCTGCAGGTGGTTTTTATTGAAAAACATCAAGAAGGTTTGTGCTCGATTTCGGGGTTGGTCGAAAATTTTGTGAGGGTTTTCTGAAGATGAATGGTTTGAAGGCTTTCACGGGTTTGATGTTTTGGAAGGGTAATGAGAAGTTTGTTGAGATTTTTCGGAAGGAATTTATGGGTAGTCGGAGTTTGAAGGTTGAGTTTGTGAGAATGGTGTTCTTGAATAGAAGGATTTGTGAGGTTTTGAAGGAAGCTCGAAGATGAAGTGGGTTCAATGTTTTCTGAGGAACAGATTGGTTTTGTTTTTGAAAGGAAAAATGGGAGAAGAGTTTTTTTCAAAGCAACTGGCGGCTAGGGTTTATGAAGTTGAAGGTTAGAGTGTAGGAGCTGAAGAGTGTGAGGTTTTTGAGTTTGTTTCTTTTGATGTTGTGTTTTTTCTCTTTAAAAACTGATGGAGAAAAGAATCAGGTCCCCTCAATGCGATCTCCCCCCTCCCTCTTTTAAGTTTTTTTCTTCAAAATTGTCCTGTTGCTGATGTCTAGTCATTTTCAGGTGCAGGTTCTGTCTGGTGTGGTTTGAGGGACTAGCTGCATGGTTGTGCAGAGTTTGTTGCTTTTGGGAGGGATTTTTGTGGGGACTAAAAGTACAACCTTATCTCTAACATGAGCTGGAAAATATGTGAATTTTCTACCACCAATTCATCATTTTCACCGCGGTAACTCCTTTTGACTTCTTTGATATGGGCTGGCTTAGTTTTGTGACTATCATACTGTCTTGTGCATTCCATTATGAGTTTTACTGCTAACATGCCACTTTTCTCATTGTTTGAAGGTATCAAGATTTCTAATGCACCAAGAGTTGCGACATGAAGGATTGATTCCATGTGCTTGCTACCTCTTCATTATTATTTTGTTGTAATTATTGATGAATTGAGGCTTGTGATTTTTCTTGATTTTGTGCTGCAGGATGATTTCACAGGTGGTGCGTGAGGCTTAGCAACATGGCCTGAATATCTTGCGCAGATTATAGGTTGAAACCACCAATTCATGCCGTTGACGCATATCACGCTTGGCAGGTATTGGTTATTAGCAATGCAAACTTATGGCTCATATGAAGCAAATTGCGACAAGCCATAGACCTGTTACTTGTTTCCTCCATGCTGTCAATCTTGCGAGTTGTACGCCGGCAGCTGCGAATTTGTGCATAGCAATTCCAAGGCTAACAAGTTTCGATTAAGGTACGCTTGCGAGCCATTTGTAATAGTTTCAATTATCCACACTTCCACACACAATATGCCGTCAATTCCATGACTGCTGGCTGATTTGAGATTAATGGTTTGATGCAGGATTTCTTATTTGGCTAGTGCAGTTTTGTGAAGGTTTCATTGGCAGCGATGGAAGGCATCCTGCGGAGCTTGCGTATTCCTTATTGTTGTGGCTGGTTTTGTAAGATACGATTGTTGTCAATTGGAGGATGAAATTGTGAATGATCTGGACATTTTCTTGGTGAGACTTATTACTTCATTCTCATCCTTAATTTCTTAACATAAGCACAGAATTTCTTGTCATGTCTCTTAATGAATTCCTTTGTGTGCTTCTCGGCGTGACAGGGTTCTCCAGTTTATGGCATAGATCTTCAAATTCGTCCCATCCTTGTTGCACATTTTCAACTCCACCGTAACAAAGCCCTGTCAAAAACTCAACTGTCCCAAAAGACACTTCTCAATGTCTCTGATATCAAGACTTGTGTTGCTCCAGACATCCTTACTCAGGTTATATATTTTTTGAAATTTAATTTTATGCGAGGCCAGTTGCCGAGGAGATATGCTGCTATTGAGATTATTGTTTTTTTGTTTACAGTTCTGCAGGTATTGGCTTTTACCTGATGCAAAGCGGCGCGGTAGCTTCTTGCGATGTTATCTTTGTAAGTCTTTTTTTACTTCGAATTTCTCCCTATCTTGGTATAAATGCATTGCCATCATCAATACTTCTCAACCTATTCTCCTCGTACGAATCACAACCGCTTGCCCTTTTTTCTCTTTTTGTAGGTTACGAGTTGTACTAAACCAGAAGAAATTGGCTGATTGCAGTCATCTGCTTGTAGGTTGTAGTCATCTGTTTTGAAAGGCATTCAGAGAGACTTTTTGCAGCTACAAGTGGCGACCTGATTGCGTTCTATAAACTGTGTCTTGAAAGAATTTTTCCTTTGCAAGTGTGTATGGCAGGTAATGGTGTCGCGGCCTTGCGAGTGCGCTGCTACATTTTCGTGGCATAATATCACAAACTCATTTCCGTCTTTGTCTGTTGTAGGTGTAGCAGATTTATGAATCATGAATCACACATCGGTGCTACCAGCTTTGTAGTAGGACGATTAATGATCATCGCGGCGAAGTATGAGCTGTGTTTCGGTCGCCATGTATTTGCTGGGGTCTTGTGATCATTGAATTTCTATATTTGTTTTGCTGAAAGCCGCGCAAGTCATAAATGGCGGTAGGCACTGCTGCATGACTCAATTGACGGATGATATGAGTGGGTGATGGGTATAACAAATGGGGCCAGCTTGACCTGTATGCGCGTGACGGCAATACCACATGTTGTGCAATGTCCTGCCTGTGAGTATGCGAAAGTTGGATGGATGGCTGAGAGATTATTATTTCCATTTCTTCTTTTTTCATGTGTGTTGATCAGGTGCAGAGTGATGAGAAGCTTTGGTATGATTCTTCTACTGGTATTTTACCTATTACTCACATACGGTTACGCCGTTAAGGCTTCGTAACACATTCTGCTATTGTAGTGATTCATAGGAAACCTCTTCGGTCGATTCGCACTAATGTTATCCGTGCTTCAAGGGAATGTGGCGCAGCAAGAGATTAAGACCTACAAAATAAGGGAATTTTGGTAGAAATAGTGCTTCCTGAGAATGGATTGAAGTCTATGTCTCATTTGAAGCGAATTCTTGGAGGTATAAACTTCAACACTTAGTGGCTTAATATGATTGCCACGTCCTTTATGATCTGCACTTTCTATCCCTTTTACGTTTATTTTAGAACTCTGATCTTGATATGTGCAGGCGGAAACCGACGACAAAGTATAAGGTGATATACTGCTTTTGACGGACAAGACTATAAGGAACAATGAGCTTTCGTCTTGATATACCTTGCCGTTCATCAAGGCCTTCACTTATTCACCCGGTGGTCCTAATTGCACATATATATGGTTGTTCTATCGTTTGACTCAAGAGTTCAACACCAGCAAAAACCCCCACCCGCACTAGCAAGAACCTCCCTGATCAGCGGAGATAATGAGAAATCTAGGCCCAAATTCAATCTTCGGAAAACTTGGAAGCAAACTCAAGGCCTTAGCAGAAAAACAAATACACCAAATCCCTCTAAATTTGTACTTCATGTATTAAATATTTATGATTAGAATTCATTTTGGGATCATGGTTGTAATCTTTTTAGCTTGTATTAATGTTGTCCAAGTTAGCAGGGACGTTCACATCGCAATGAACTTTTGGGTTTATAAAATAAATAGCCACTGAGTCCAATGGTGTGTCATTCTATCCACGCGAACTATCTTGATTTATCAGTTGCTAGTATCCTCTATGATTTGGCCATAAAATTTAATCCACCAGCTCCAATATCTATTGACTTATGGCCTCTGTGCTTGCTGGTTGTTAACATTTGGGGAGCTTCACCTAATGGCTTACTACAAATTGAACACAGCCTGAAGTAGGCTTCACACCGCTTTGCTCAGTCCAAATTAGCCATTGTTTGTAACTTGCCTTGAGAAATTGTCTTCTTGGCTTATGGCACTTTAAACATGAAATATGAGCTAAAACGTGCGCCAAACTGACTCTGTCTCGGCAAAGAATCCCCATGGAACTTAATTAATCATCATCTTGCAGTTTGGAGTAAAAAGATAATCCGTTTTGAAACATATTCCATACGACCCGCAAATCTTCCACACTTTTTAATAATCAAACACACTTCTTGAGCATATGCTGGTCAAAACCAAGAATCACTCAAAATGTAACTCAAGATCAATTTGGAATAAAGATTAAATGAAGATTTGAAACTAGTTAAATCCAAGATTAAAAGAACATGACATAGAATCCACTCGAAGTGTTCCCTAATAATGGAATGTAACACAAACTTGCAATCATCCTGAAGTCCGTTGTCGTTTCTTGTAATAAAAAATGCCCTCAATCAATTGGGCTTGAAAAGCAAATGGGCTGCAATTTTTCTTGTTGCACCTTTCTTGTAATGAAAACATGATAATTTCTCCCTTTTTTGGCAATTTTTGAAATGATTTTGGAATAAATGGTAATGGGCTTTCTGTGACTTGATCCAACGCAACCAATAAAAGTTTGAACTTCCAATTAGACTCTAAAACACTTCTACACCAAATTCCACCCTTTTGAGTCTTCATCTAAAAAATGAAGTCATGAAATTGAGCAACAAATCCCTGAATTAAATCCTTTGAGCCCCAGTAAACAGGTACATCCCTTGACATTGAAAGACCAAAATTTGACATATGCTGCACTGCAACTCTTGCTTGATTATTGAACCTTATTTAACAATAACCACACGCCTGACCTGACATCCTCAAGTGAAAATAGCAAGACATCTTTGGACCCTTTTTTTTAAAATAAAGCAAGTGGGTAAATATACAGAATGAAAGTTGTACAAAGGTAGGACAAATTTAGGGTATGACAGATGCCCCTATCTGATTGACTTAAACCAAGTAAGATGAATTGCTGTAGCATTCGTTCTTTCAAGGGATAAGACAATTAGATATAAAGAAGACCCTGAATTTGTCCGAAAAGAAAAAGAACGCCTGGGAAAAGGTCAACATCACCAGAAAGATGATGGGAAGAAACGCACAAGGCTACCATCGCACAATCTATCATTAATGACCATGATAGACCTCTCACCAAAAGGATGACGGAGCGAAACACAAATAAACTATCGCACAATCTATCATTAATGACCATGATAGACCCACCACCAAAAGGATGACGGAGCGAACTCAAACAAACTATCGCACAATCTATCATTAATGACCATGATAGACCCCCCACCAAAAGGATGACGGAGCGAACTCACGCTAAACATATCGCACAATCTATCATTAATGACCATGATAGACCCCCCACCAAAAGGATGACGGAGCGGAACACAAAACGCATCGCACAATCTATCATTAATGACCATGATAGACCCCCCACCAAAAGGATGACGGAGCGAAACACAAAACAGATCGCACAATCTATCATTAATGACCATGATAGACCCCCCACCAAAAGGATGACGGAGCGAACCACAAAACACACTATCGCACAATCTATCATTAATGACCATGATAGACCCCTCACCAAAAGGATGACGGAGCGAACTCACGCTAAACGTATCGCACAATCTATCATTAATGACCATGATAGACCCCCCACCAAAAGGATGACGGAGCGAAACACAAATAAACTATCGCACAATCTATCATTAATGACCATGATAGACCCCTCACCAAAAGGATGACGGAGCGAACTCACGCTAAACATATCGCACAATCTATCATTAATGACCATGATAGACCCCCCACCAAAAGGATGACGGAGCGGAACACAAAACACATCGCACAATCTATCATTAATGACCATGATAGACCCCCCACCAAAAGGATGACGGAGCGAAACACAAAACACATCGCACAATCTATCATTAATGACCATGATAGACCCCCCACCAAAAGGATGACGGAGCGAACCACAAAACACACTATCGCACAATCTATCATTAATGACCATGATAGACCCCTCACCAAAAGGATGACGAAGCGAACTCACGCTAAACGTATCACACAATCTATCATCAATGACCATGATAGACCCCCCACCAAAAGGATGACGGAGCGAAACACAAATACACTATCGCACAATCTATCATTAATGACTATGATAGACACCTCACCAAAAGGATGACGGAGCGAAACACACGCCAAACATATCGCACAATCTATCATTAATGACCATGATAGACCCCTCACCAAAAGGATGACGGAGCTAAACACACAACACACAGGTCGCTATCACCAAAAGGATGATAGGACAACACAGATTTGAAGTTTACCAACACCAAAAGGATGCAGGCTAGGTTGAACTGACGAGGCTCGACTATCACCAAAAGGATGATAGTAACGCAATTGACAACGGTCACGCTTGCTCAATACAACTCATTGGGGAATACCCAAGAGGAAGATTGGGTTGAAATGAATCAATGGGGACGACCACTGACTTGCTTGGAGTTCGTAATTGTTGAAATGATTTCATGGTTACGCCCGTGAATTCTGAAGAGGATTCCCCTGACTGGACTGAGTTGGCCTTGATGTCTTGTCTTGCTCAACAAAAGGCTGCTCACGGCTTTGCTGAAGATGCCCCTGCTCGGGCTGAATCTTGCACTGAACTTCTTTGATTTGCCCAACAAAAGTTTGAATAACTTCGTGGGGAATTCCCACGGTCTTGAATGGTATGCCCCTGACTGGACTGAATGTTGAAGATCTGATCAACCACAAGGTTGAAATACGTCATGGGAAACGCCCATGGTCTTTGAAAAATGCCCCTGACTGGGCTGAATCTTGCTTTGAAAAACTTCGAATTTTGTGGGAGAAACACACAATTGCAGAAGATTGCCCTGACTGAGCTGATGATTACTTTGAAGCTCTTGAAAATCATGGGACAAACCCACCATCTTGCGGAAGATGCCCCTGACTGGGCTACCAATGGTCTTGGAAATCTTCGGGATTGATCATGGACCTTGACTTGCATATATGAATGCTAGATGATAAATGATATTCCATATGAGTGGACGTGCAAATGCAAATGCTGACGAGCGGAGATGCAAGAGCTGGGGAAGTATGGTATAATTGGAGTATGAATATGATGTAAGATGCGTATGAAGTCGAATGCGATGCGTATGATGCAGGATATTTATGAGGTCGAATGCGATGCGTATGATGCATATGATTGCAGACGGGTAATTGAAAATGCAGGTGGACGCCAGCATGGTAGATTTTTGGTAGTTGCCAATGCAGATTGGACTTCGGGTGGTGGGAGGGATTGACTTCCTCGACACGCAGCTTGTTGAAGATGCCATGATTGAAGCAGACGAAGATACTCTATATGCCCCGAGTCTGGGTACTTGGTGATTTGTCGTGAATTTCCTTCAGAGAAGGCTGCAACTCTGCTTGATGGTCAGGACGACCTGGTCTTGCCCCCAGTCAGAACTTGTTAATGGTTTGCCCCTGCTCGAGCTGTCGAATGATTTTCCCCAGCCTGTAGGCTTTGAAATAATTTTGCTTTGTGCCAACCACTGGAAGTCAAGTTCTTCCTTGATTACCCTTTGCTGAAATATCTTTGGATACCTAGCATTGTTTTGCAGTTAAAATTGTACATTCACAAATGGTAATAGTTAATGCAAAGTTTGATGCAAGTCTGAAAAAGTATCGTTTATTGAAGTGTTGTGATAGTGAGATGAATGGACGATTAGCCCAAACATTGTGTTGTTTGATTGGTGTAAAAGATATTGCAAGGATAACGACACCAATGCTGGTGATTAGCAATCATGTGAGGAGTCAGGTTACGCAACCTTGCGATAGTATGCTTTCAGAATAAACCTCGCCTCAATTAGGTCTTTCGAGGGCTATAACGTGGTCTGGTTCACGGTTATGAAACAAAGGATATTAGGCTCAAAGTATGATTTGTACCCACCCCTTTTTCCTAATGATCTCCAGTCCTACGTTCAGTTAATTCTACACTTGTCTGGACGGTGTAAGCTTGAAGGTTCGAGGTTTGCTCGACGTGGCAGTCACCTTATTTTGATGGATGCCAGTGCCCCTTTGATCTGGGTGGCCACTGAATCTTTCTTTGTTTTTTGTTGACGGTTTCGGGGTCCTCTTTTACTTTTGTTTTTGATCCCTAATTTTTGCATGGATTGACTTTGCTTGTCAGATTCATCGGGATTGCCTTGATTTTGCCTAAGTCCCCTCTAAGGTGTCTGACTTAGCAGGCTTTTGATGTTTTTTTTTTTTTGGATTTTGTTGGAAGGTTGTGACTGCCATGTTATGGGTCATTGAAGAACAACCGTCTTCTGGATTTTGCTTGTTGATTCGAGTGCGGGGTTGAATTAACTGAACACTACCCTGCCCCAGGTTGAGCGTAAAAGGTTTGAATATCCGAAGGAAACTGCTACTCCTAGGCTCGAAGTTGTTTACTAGGGATTAACTCCTTATATCTCCAGTGTTTGGGGATTTGAAGCAATGCATGTACATCATTGACGAGATTCGGTCTGAAAGCATACGATTTGCAATTATGGGTATCTCATTTTCATCATCCTCCCTCAAATAAAGCTAAACAACAATGAATAAATGTGTCGGTGATAAGTGAAAATGAGTGAATACGACATAACTAATTTAAAACATGCATAAACAATACATTAATGAAAACCAAATACGAATGGCAATTGCTCAAAGCATACAATACTTAAACAAACAAAGACAAAATATAAGAACTGCGAATAATGAAATGGCAACATGACTGCCTTCTTCGAGGAATGAACTTGACTGGAATCGATCTGATGTTGGCACTAGTTGACTGGTGGCATCGGATTGTTGATGATATTTGGAGACTTCCCATTGAAGTTGATAGCATCCCTGTCGATCATGTCTTGAATTATGTGCTTGAAAGCTCTGCAGTCCTCAATGGTATGACCTGGAGCGCCCTTATGAAACTTACAATGAGCATTTGCATCGTAATCGGCAGGAATGACAGTTGGAGGAGCCAAATCTCTCGGAACAACAGCTTTCTTCTCCATCAACTGAGCAAAGATTTTGGCATATGTCATTGGTAGACGATCAAAGACTCTATCTGGTCTCCATGTTCTCTGCGGTCGTTGTGGGCGAGTACCTTGTCGTTGCTGAGTAGCTTGCATCTGCTGTTGCTGAGGAGGATACTGATATCCTTGCTGGTTGTAGGCTTGTTGTTGAGGAGCCTGTTGTCGTGGCATCTGAGCTTGCATTGCTTGAACAGCTGGCTGATAAGGCATAGGAACACATTGCGCGGCAGCAACATACGGATACTGATAATAGGGAACTTGATAAGGCATAGGAGAGGGAGCTTGTTGAGAAGCTTGCCCTTTCTGCAAAAATATGGCATTTGTTTCGCCCTCCTTCTTCTTGTATCCATTGAAAGGCTTCTTGGCATTGGCCTGGTTGTTAGAACCTCCTGGGATCTTTCCACTCTTCAGCCCTTCTTCAATTCTCTCACCAATGATCACTAAGTCAAAAAATCCAGCGGAGACACTACCGATAAGCTTTTTGTAGTACTGTCCTTGCAAGGTACCCATGAAGATGTCAATCAATTCACGGTCAACCAGAGGCGGATGCACCCTTGCGGCTAGCTCTCTCCATCGTTGCGCGTACTCCTTGAAGGATTCGTTGTCCTTCTGAGTCATACTCTGAAGTTGAGTACAATTCGGAGCAAGATCGGTGTTGTACTTATACTGCTTGACAAATGCATCGGCTAGCTCGGCCCAAGTACGCACGCTATTGCGTTCCAGCTGCATATACCATTCGAGTGATGCCCCAGACAAACTGTCTTGGAAGCAGTGAATCATGAGCTTTTCGTCTCTGGCATAGGCAGCCATCTTGCGAAAATACATCTTCAGATGAATGTTCGGGCAACTGAGACCTTTGTACTTCGAAAATTCCAGCACTTTAAACTTGGGAGGAATGACAACATCAGGCACCAAGCATAATTCCAAAGCACTGAAAGAATTCGAACTGTGCCCCTCCATGGCTCGGAGTTTCTCGGCTAGATCTCGGCACATCTTTATGGCTTCTGAATCCTGAGCAGCAACAGGATTGGAAATGGGGATAGCAGCATGATAGTTCTGAACGTCGTCATAATGATCCATCAGAGTATCTTCGGTATGGGGAGCTGGGATTTGCACAGCAGTAGGCTGGGCCTGCGGGATAGCTCCAATGGTAACTCCGGGTGCTGGGGTCGGATGAGAAGTGTTCCCTTCGGCTGCGTTATTGAAGTTCAACGGCATCCCATGAGGATTTGGAATTGGAACCAAAGGGATGGCAGTAGACCCTTGTCCTTAACCATTGTTGTTGACGACAGCAGCAGCTTCGCGTTGTTCTTCCTCTCTTCTGGCCGTGAGGATGGCTTCGAGGATCTGGTCGATCTTTCCTTTCATAGAATCCAACTCTTCCCTGAAGGTAGCTTGCTCCTGTTGAATCTTCTCCATCATTCGTCTTGTATTGGCTCTAGTTGCGTACTAGTGTCGAGGAATCAACTTTATTTACTGTAGAAGAAGGAACGAGAAACATGAGAAACTGCTGAAGGAAGGAGAATGCAAGATGCGCAACAAATAAGATGCAATGCGAATGATATGAAATGCGAGATGCAAGATCCAGGATCACAGGATCACAAATTCAAGTAATTCTGAGAATTAGCCGGGTGAACGGTTCAAGCATCACGGTCACTGCTCAAAGAAACCCCCACGGGTAGGATTCTAAAACGGGTAGGTGCCTAGAGTCATGGATATCTTTCAAAGATATTACTGCCATGACAAAGCCTCATCATGATGATAATATTCTCAAAAGAATCTCCTCTAGGTGAGGTTCTCGTATCTTCCACACAAGAAAGACTTCTCGGAGGCATCAACTACACAACCATCGACACACAAATTCTAGAAAAGGTTCTCAGAGTCATAGATCGAGGTTGAAAATATTACTGTAAGAAAGTAATACGTTCAAGGGATCTCATCTGATTGGGGCGTTCATATTAATTCACAAAGAATTAACACTACCAACCACCATGGATAAAACGGTTTATGGTCCTTGGGATAAACGATTCAAACTCGAAAACATTATTATAATGGCAAAGACTCACCACAACAACAATATCTCCGAGGAATCTACTCCAAGCGGGTTTTTTGCTTCAACTTAACGTGAAAGACTCCACACAAGTCTCCACTACACAACCACCATCCTAATCCTAGGGTTATACTCGGACTCGGGTGTAGAGCCATCTCACAAAGTAACCATAAGCAAAGCAACCCCATAATTCCTTAAGCACAAGCAACCAAGATAAGGATACAAACAAATAAACGAGAAGAAAATAAAAACAAAAAGCTAACAACTCAAACTAAGATAGGCTTGACTCTCTCTTGCGTGGAGCAATAGTCCCCAGCAGAGTCGCCACCTGTCGCACCTCGAAAATTCCATCTCGAACATACGACCTTCGCGCAAAAGGCGCGGAAATTGCAGTTCGACAGAGTCGCCACCGGACTTTATTTTTCCCAAATATACGGGAGAGGAAAATATCGAGAAAACCTCATAGACGCGGAAGGAACACGGACATCACAACCATATTCCTAGGTTCGGGAGTCGGTTACGCGAGGGGAAGGTATTAACACCCCTCACGTCCGTCGTACTCGACGAGAACCTCTTAATTCGAGTTAATGGATGTTAGCTAAACTTAATTCTTCTCTTCTCGCTACTAAATGCTAAAGGATACTATAAAGGGATAAAGACGCTAAGGGAAAGGGGATGGTTAGAGGATAGGGTGCTCGCCAAGGATTGGGGCCCTTGTGCCTACGTATGCTCATTCGGACGAGAATGAGAAATCAGAGCGTCGTAGTTCGACTATGGGAAAGGATGGGGGAAAATGGAAGATGGAGGGGATTGTTCTCTCCAAGATCATCGCAATCTTGTGCCTATGTATCTTACATTCAAGAGTGAATGAAGAATCAGAGCGTTCGTAGTTCGTGGTAACGACCACGAAAGAAACGGGTTTGAATTGAGTTTGAAAGGGGGTACGGATGACGATTACTCGAAGTTTAAGAAAGACTTCTCGGACCCAAGTAATCGGGAGAGCGAACCAAAGACTTGGAACACTTTATTTTTCATCATGAAGGGATGATGTGTTCGAAAGGATAAGGTTGAAATGATGACGATCACTTGAAGCTTAAGAAAGACTTCGCAGCCTCCAAGTAATCGGGAAAGCGAACCAAAGACTTGGGACACTCTCTTTTTCATCGTAAAATAAGTTGTGTTTGAAAGGATGAGGTTGAAATGATGACGATTAATTGAAGATTAAGAAAGACTTCTATAACTCCAAATAATCGGGAGAGCGGACCAAAGACTTGGGACACTCTCTTTTTCATCGTGAAAGGAAAGTTGTTTGAGTTGGAGATAGTTGAACGATGTCGAGTTGTTAATGTTATTTAGAGGCGTCAATTGTTCACACCCGAATAAGACAACTCGCATGTAAACAACTGAAAGCAAGATCAAAGACTTGAACCTACTCTTTATACCTTGAAAAGAATTAAATAGATGTTAATCGATTGATGGTTTGTTTCAAAAATCCGCTTGACGTTGGATCAAGGGTTTGACTAGTTATCGCGTGCAAAGCGTGTTGAAAATGAAATTGTTTGAAAAAGAGACCAACTTGACTTACGCATCAAGGGTCGAGTTGTAATAGGTTGATGGCGAATGCGTATGAGCACTCGACTTACGAGGTTGTTTGAAAGTGGCTCAATGATGAATCGAGAATTAGTTTGAAAACAGTTTGAATCCGCTCTAGTCCCTATGGGTGCTCCTAGGAGATAAACTAATAATCAAAGAAATGTGAAACATACATCGGAATGGGAGAGGGATACATGTAAGTTACATGGGATTGCACGAAATAAAGGGGTCTCATTGTCAGGTAGCCCAAGAGAAAGCCGTGTGTGTGCATTTGTGTCCTAAACTACGCCTTGAACAAAGTCGGGCACGACTTAAAATCAAGATACCTGCAAATAACCAATGATCCAACAGTCCACCAATTTTGGCTTTTAGGAGTTTCGATAATTTATTAGGTATTTTCGAATATGGGTGAATAAATATGATAAATATGAGATATATGAATAATAACATGAACAATATGAATAAATAACATGTTAAGATAAATGTAGCAATAATATGAATAATATGAATAATAATATAACAATATAATATCCACAATAATATTTGACGGAAATTTAAGTTAGTGGTCAATGAAATAAAATCGAAAGAAAAAAGGGTGGTCTCAAATCCTTTGTTTCACGCCACTAATGGACGGTTAAACGCCGGAAATCTCGTCATCGACCAAAAACGAGCAAAAGAAATAAAATGCCCAAATACAAAATAAAATCCAATCTCTAAAAAATTAAAGAATTTCTAACTGAGATTAAAATATAAAATATTAACATTTTTAGAAAAGCTATTTAGAAAAAAAAATATTAACAAAACTTATAAACTAAATTATAAAAAGAAATATTTTACAATTTTCTTAAAAAAACTTTTTTAAAAAAGCAAAAGGGGGTATGACACAAACGAGAGGGCTGTAAATATGATGGAATGGAGAGGATCACTTGGGCTAAGCCCATCACCTCACATTAAACCCGGATAGGGGTGTGGTGATTCTAGGTGATGTACAACAGAATGAGAGTCTCATGTGGGCTTTCTAAAAAAACCCATCTTTCTCATAAAAAAAAACGATAACTCCAAAAAGGAGTGGGAAGCTCAACGTGACAAATACCACAGCTTTTTACAAAAATAAACCAATCATTACCATCTTAAAAAAAAAAAAAATTGGGAAGGCAGTGCAAATATCACGGAGACAGCAAATCAAAGGTGGAAGAACGCAAACGACATCGTTTCAACCTTCGTGAATCTCATACTTCTTGCTCGATTTTCATCTCGATCTCACCCTTCTGCTTTGTTCGTCATAGGTGTGTGAGATTTTTGTTCAGGTTTCGGGTTCAAAGAGCTTTTATGGGTTGAAGAAGCTTGAAGGTTGTTGGCTTATTTGAGATCTGAAGGATTTAAATGAAATCTTGTGGTTAGAGATGGAGTTGGGGTTGAAATAGAACTCAGCCAAAGGAGAAGAAGGTTGTTCTGGTTTTGCGGGTTGCGAGTGAGGGTATCACGGTTTGGGTTTAATGAAAGTTGAAGGCAGTTTATGGTTGATTTTGTTTTGATTTGGAGGTAGACTCATGAGTTTCAAAAGAGATTAATGGAAGTGAGTTTTGTTCTGGTGTGGCGATTTTCCGGTGAGAAGGTCGAATTTGGGGTTAAATGGGGGTTTCGAGCTGAGAGATTGTTGCCATTCGTGAAGAAAGAAAGGTCTTTTTATGAGGGAAGAATATCAGCTTTTTTATGGGCGATGAAGAAGATAGTTTTTAGGCTTTTGTGGTTAGTGAAGAAGAAGATGAGGTCAAAAATGGAGGTTGGCTAATTGAACTGGGTTGAAGAATCGTTTGAAGGTTGAAGAAAGGTGTGTCAATGGTGTTTTGGAGGAAAGGTGGGTTTTGAATGTTTTATCTGCAGGTGGTTTTTATTCAAGAACATCAAGAAGGTTTGTGTTCGATTTCGGGGTTGGTCAAAAATTGTGAGGGTTTTCTGAAGATGAATGGTTTGAAGGCTTTCACGGGTTTGATGTTTTGGAAGGGTAATGAGAAGTTTGTTGAGATTTTTCGGAAGGAATTTCTGGGTAGTCGGAGTTTGAAGGTTGAGTTTGTGAGAATGGTGTTCTTGAATAGAAGGATTTGTGAGGTTTTGAAGGAAGCTCGAAGATGAAGTGGGTTCAATGTTTTCTGAGGAACAGATTGGTTTTGTTTTTGAAAGGAAAAATGGGAGAAGAGTTTTTTTCAAAGAAACCGGCGGCTAGGGTTTATGAAGTTGAAGGTTAGAGTGTAGGAGCTGAAGAGTGTGAGGTTTTTGAGTTTGTTTCTTTTGATGTTGTGTTTTTTCTCTTTGAAAACTGATGGAGAAAAGAATCAGGTCCCCTCAATGCGATCTCCCCCCTCCCTCTTTTAAGTTTTTTTCTTCAAAATTGTCCTGTTGCTGATGTCTAGTCATTTTCAAGTGCAGGTTCTGTCTGGTGTCGTTTGAGGGACTAGCTGTATGGTTGTGCAGAGTTTGTTGCTTTTGGGAGGGATTTTTGTGGGGACCAAAAGTACAACCTTATCTCTAACATGAGCTGGAAAATATGTGAATTTTCTACCACCAATTCATCATTTTCACCGCGGTAACTCCTTTTGACTTCTTTGATGTGGGCTGGCTTAGTTTTGTGACTATCATACTGTCTTGTGCATTCCATTATGAGTTTTACTGCTAACATGCCACTTTTCTCATTGTTTGAAGGTATCAAGATTTCTAATGCACCAAGAGTTGCGACATGAAGGATTGATTCCATGTGCTTGCTACCTCTTCATTATTATTTTGTTGTAATTATTGATGAATTGAGGCTTGTGATTTTTCTTGATTTTGTGCTGCAGGATGATTTCACAG
Source organism: Lathyrus sativus (assembly GCA_963859935.3). Taxonomy (NCBI): domain Eukaryota; kingdom Viridiplantae; phylum Streptophyta; class Magnoliopsida; order Fabales; family Fabaceae; genus Lathyrus; species Lathyrus sativus. Next base: position 431,278 of record OZ012737.1, read on the forward strand.
GTGGTGCGTGAGGCTTAGCAACATGGCCTGAATATCTTGCGCAGATTATAGGTTGAAACCACCAATTTATACCGTTGACGCATATCACGCTTGGCAGGTATTGGTTATGAGCAATGAAAACTTATGGCTCATATGAAGCAAATTGCGACAAGCCATAGACCTGTTACTTGTTTCCTCCATGCTGTCAATCTTGCGAGTTGTACGCCGGCAACTGCGAATTTGTGCGTAGCAATTCCAAGGCTAACAAGTTCCGATTAAGGTACGTTTGCGAGCCATTTGTAATAGTTTCAATTATCCACACTTCCACACACAATATGCCGTCAATTCCATGATTGCTGGATGATTTGGGATTAATGGTTTGATGCAGGATTTCTTATTTGGCTAGTGCAATTTTGTGAAGGTTTCATTGGCAGCGATGGAAGGCATCCTGCGGAGCTTGCGCATTCCTTATTGTTGTGGCTGGTTTTGTAAGATACGATTGCTGTCAATTGGAGGATGAAATTGTGAATGATCTGGACATTTTCTTGGTGAGACTTATTACTTCATTCTCATCCTTAATTTCTTGACATAAGCACAGAATTTCTTGTCATGTCTCTTAATGAATTCCTTTGTGTGCTTCTCGGCGTGACAGGGTTCTCCAGTTTATGGCATAGATCTTCAAATCTGTCCCATCCTTGTTGCACATTTTCAACTCCACCGTAACAAAGCCCTGTCAAATACTCAACTGTCCCAAAAGACACTTCTCAATGTCTCTGACATCAAGACTTGTGTTGCTCCAGACATCCTTACTCAGGTTATATATTTTTTGAAATTTAATTTTATGCGAGGCCAGTTGCCGAGGAGATATGCTGCTATTGAGATTATTGTTTTTTTGTTTACAGTTCTGCAGGTATTAGCTTTTACCTGATGCAAAGCGGCGCGGTAGCTTCTTGCGATGTTATCTTTGTAAGTCTTTTTTTACTTCAAATTTCTCCCTATCTTGGTATAAATGCATTGCCATCATCAATACTTCTCAACCTATTCTCCTCGTACGAATCACAACCGCTTGCCCTTTTTTCTCTTTTTGTAGGTTACGAGCTGTACTAAACCAGAAGAAATTGGCTGATTGCAGTCATCTGTTTGTAGGTTGTAGTCATCTGTTTTGAAAGGCATTCAGAGAGACTTTTTGCAGCTACAAGTGGCGACCTGATTGCGTTCTATAAACTGTGTCTTGAAAGAATTTTTCCTTTGCAAGTGTGTATGGCAGGTAATGGTGTCGCGGCCTTGCAGCTGTTGAGAGTGCGCTGCTACATTTTCATGGCATAATATCACAAACTCATTTCCGTCTTTGTCTGTTGTAAGTGTAGCAGATTTATGAATCATGAATCACACATCGGTGCTACCAGCTTTGTAGTAGGACGATTAATGATCATCACGGCGAAGTACGAGCTGTGTTTCGGTCGCCATGTATTTGCTGGGGTCTTGTGATCATTGAATTTCTACGTTTGTTTTGCTGAAAGCCGCGCAAGTCATAAATGGCGGTAGGCACTGCTGCATGACTCAATTGACGGATGATATGAGTGGGTGATGGGTATAACAAATGGGGCCAGCTTGACCTGTATGCGCGTGACGGTAATACCACATGTTGTGCAATGTCCTGCCTGTGAGTATGCGAAAGTTGGATGGATGGCTGAGAGATTATTATTTCCATTTCTTCTTTTTTCATGTGTGTTGATCAGGTGCAGAGTGATGAGAAGCTTTGGTATGATTCTTCTACTGGTATTTTACCTATTACTCACATACGGTTACGTCGTTAAGGCTTCGTAACACATTCTGCTCTTGTAGTGATTCATAGGAAACCTCTTCGGTCGATTCGCACTAATGTTATCCGTGCTTCAAGGGAATGTGGCGCAGCAAGAGATTAAGACCTACAAAATAAGGGAATTTTGGTAGAAATAGTGCTTCCTGAGAATGGATTAAAGTCTATGTCTCATTTGAAGCGAATTCTTGGAGGTATAAACTTCAACACTTAGTGGCTTAATATGATTTCCACGTCCTTTATGATCTGCACTTTCTATCCCTTTTACGTTTATTTTAGAACTCTGATCTTGATATGTGCAGGCGGAAACCGACGACAAAGTATAAGGTGATATACTGCTTTTGACGGACAAGACTATAAGGAACAATGAGCTTTCGTCTTGATATACCTTGTCGTTCATCAAGGCCTTCACTTATTCACCTGGTGGTCCTAATTGCACATATATATGGTTGTTCTATCGTTTGACTCAAGAGTTCAACACCAGCAAAACCCCCCACCCGCACTAGCAAGAACCTCCCAGATCAGCGGAGATAATGAGAAAGCTAGGCCCAAATTCAGTCTTCGGAAAACTTGGAAGTAAACTCAGGGCCTTAGCATAAAAACAAATACACCAAATCCCTCTAAATTTGTACTTCATGTATTAAATATTTATGATTAGAATTCATTTTGGGATCATGGTTGTAATCTTTTTAGCTTGTATTAATGTTGTCCGAGTTAGCAGGGACGTTCACATCGCAATGAACTTTTGGGTTTATAAAATAAATAGCCACTGAGTCCAATGGTGTGTCATTCTATCCACGCGAACTATCTTGATTTATCAGTTGCTAGTATCCTCTATGATTTGGCCATAAAATTTAATCCACCAGCTCCAATATCTATTGACTTATGGCCTTTGTGCTTGCTGGTTGTTAACATTTGGGGAGCTTCACCTAATGGCTTACTACAAATTGAACACAGCCTGAAGTAGGCTTCACACCGCTTTGCTCAGTCCAAATTAGCCATTGTTTGTAACTTGCCTTGAGAAATTGTCTTCTTGGCTTATGGCACTTTAAACATGAAATATGAGCTAAAACGTGCGCCAAACTGACTCTGTCTCGGCAAAGAATCCCCATGGAACTTAATTAATCATCATCTTGCAGTTTGGAGTAAAAAGATAATCCGTTTTGAAACATATTCCATACGACCCGCAAATCTTCCACACTTTTTAATAATCAAACACACTTCTTGAGCATATGCTGGTCAAAACCAAGAATCACTCAAAATGTAACTCAAGATCAATTTGGAATAAAGATTAAATGAAGATTTGAAACTAGTTAAATCCAAGATTAAAAGAACATGACATAGAATCCACTCGAAGTGTTCCCTAATAATGGAATGTAACACAAACTTGCAATCATCCTGAAGTCCGTTGTCGTTTCTTGTAATAAAAAATGCCCTCAATCAATTGGGCTTGAAACGCAAATGGGCTGCAATTTTTCTTGTTGCACCTTTCTTGTAATGAAAACATGATAATTTCTCCCTTTTTTGGCAATTTTTGAAATGATTTTGGAATAAATGGTAATGGGCTTTTTGTGACTTGATCCAACGCAACCAATAAAAGTTTGAACTTACAATTAGACTCTAAAACACTTCTACACCAAATTCCACCCTTTTGAGTCTTCATCTAAAAAATGAAGTCATGAAATTGAGCAACAAATCCCTGAATTAAATCCTTTGAGCCCCAGTAAACAGGTACATCCCTTGACATTGAAAGACCAAAATTTGACATATGCTGCACTGCAACTCTTGCTTGATTATTGAACCTCATTTAACAATAACCACACGCCTGACCTGACATCCTCTAGTGAAAATAGCAAGACATCTTTGGACCCTTTTTTTTTTTAAATAAAGCAAGTGGGTAAATATACAGAATGAAAGTTGTACAAAGGTAGGACAAATTTAGGGTATGACAGTTGGTAATCGTGATTGATAAAAGTATTCAATACTGTAGTCAGAATGATTGATCAAATACCAAATACAATTCATATCTCTCATGATGCATATTGTTTTTTGGAAGTCTCAATTGGTATCAAGTATTTTCTAATGAAGCATTATTGCTTAGATTCAAATCATGATTGATTTGATAACAATCTTGGAATCAGAAACCATAGGTGGAGTAACCTAAGGTGATTTAGCAGAAGATCCTACTCTTTCTGTTGGTACTCAGAAGTTCTCACACCTTCAGTTGGTACGAGAATTCTAGAAGAAGAAGTCACCCTCAGATACTGATTGATAAGAATAAGATTATCACTCAAATCATCTCAAGAAATCCATCTTGGTTTGATGACAGTTTGTGATGATATATTGTTTCTACTCTTGGTGCAAGAAGATACAACTTTCATTTGGAAACAAGTCATCTTGAAGATAAAGAGGTGTGTTCATTGGTGTCAAATTGGATGATCAGAAGATAAAGACCAAAGGAAGAATCTAATGAAGAATATAGCAGACAGAAGATTAATCTGTCAGAGAGCAGCCAGCTAAGACTCTCATGCATTCAACGTACACTCTGAGAAAGAAAGAGGTTAGTAAAATGGTAGATCAGAAGCTCTACAAAGGTATAAGTTGTACTCTTCTGTATTTTACTGTTTCTAGTCCTGACATTCTTTTCAGTACATGTGTATGTGCTTGATTCCAATCAGATCCTGAAGAATATCACTTAATAGTTGTTACGAGATTTCTGAGGTATCTGAAAGGTACTACGTACGTGACTCTGTGTTGCAGAAAACCAGATAACTATTTTTAGTAGGTTTCTGTTATGTTGATGTTACTGAAGACAGAGCTAGTTGCAAAAGTACCTCTGAATAGCACTCTCCCTTACAAAATCAAAATATTGTTGATGCTGATTGAAGTATCAGATGCTCTGGATGAAGTATCAAATGAAGGACATTCATTTCCATAAGATTGAAGGATCAGAATGCACATTGTTGACACATCACCTTCAATTGATATCAGATGCTATTTAAAGATCTGAATAAATCTGAAGTCGTAGACTATCAGAAGTTTTGGATCATTTGGAAATCTGAATAAAAGATTCAATTAGAAGATGGCTTGTCAAATCAAATGTTGATACTTCTGAAATATAGTGTTTTGATGTTGAAGAAACAAGCTGAAATAGTTTCATTATTTCATACCTTCAATTGGTATCTTACATCTTGAATTGGTATCATGTATCTGACATCCAACCAAAAGCAAAGCATCAGATGACTCTGAGCGAAACTTCAGAAGATGTTTGAATGAAGACACAGAAGGTTCAGGACGCAGAACTTTGAAGCAAAAATTCAGAGTAAACCACTAGCACAAACCTCTGAATTTCACACCTTCAATTGGGTATCAAACCTTTCAAAAGAAAGAATCAAAGCAAGGCCAGAACAAGCACTTCAACTCTGGAACTTGAGAATTCTTGAGATATTTCTTCAATTGGTATTAGACTTTGAAATTGGATATATTTCAAGTTATTCTAAGGACTGGAATAATTGGTATCAAGATCAAGCCAGAAGGAAGAAGGAATTTCAACTTTCTTGTCTAAATCTAGCAGAAGAAGATTCCTGAAAATAAACTTCCAGATTGGTACAAGAAGCTGAAGATGCTAAGAAGACTAAGCAAATTGTTAAAGTTGGTTCTTCTTCTGAAATTACTCTTGTACGTTGAGAACGTGACATCAGTAAGTATAAAGGAGATCAACAAGATATGAAGGATGTACAAGTTGTCAGAGAAAGATCTGCTGATCAGAAACTTGTCAACAATCCTCATCAAAGCATGCTTCTACAAACTTTGAAGAGTTGCCACTCTCCAAGAAGCAGGGGGAGATATAGAAGATGAAATCTGGAAAAGATATCAACCTACCTTATTGGTATCAATCTGTGAGAAGTAAGTTCTCAGGGGGAGAAATGAAAGATGATTAAGTTCTCAGGTGCTATCTCTCAACCCCTATCTTTTTAATTTCTGACATTAAAAAGAGAGAAATATTTTTTCTTAAAATATATTTTTTTCAATGAAAAACTCTAACTTTTTGATGATGTCAAAAAGGGGGAGAAATGAAGATTATTTTGATATAATCTGGAAAATAGTATATAACAGGGAAAATGAAATGGGGAGAAATGAAAGATGTTTTTAGTATAACTTGGGGAGAAATGGAGAATGTTTTGGAGAAATAGAATACAGCTTTGATATATTCTATAACCTGAAAGAGAATGCAAAACATATAAACTGCGTTTATTACTAAATGTGTGTTTGATGTTTTTCCGAGGAACTCTAAACAAGTTCACTAGGCATTCTAAACAGGATAATTGAAAGAAATCTGAGCTCAAATGAACTGGTGTTCATATAATAGAAGTTATACACTTCGTGAACATAGATTCAGAATTAGATGGACCCAATACTGTTCAGAGATCTGAAAGTTAAAGTCATCTGGAATCAGAATGTTCAGAAGATGTAAATTGTCTGTGAATATGATTATCAGAGCACAAGAATCAGAAATCTTCATAGAAGCAAGATTTGGATTCAGAATCAGAATCATGAGTATCATGTATTGGTGTCAGACTAAGAACCAACATGGGTATCAGACTCAGATTTAATATTGGAATCAGATTCAGAAGTAAACATTCTATTGGTTTCTATTGGTATCAGACTGCTTCAAGAGATCAAAAATCTGAGAAGAAAGCAAGTCTGAGAAAGCAAGAATCAAGACTGTATCAAGATCAGAAGATCCAAATATCTGACATACTGTAATCAGGGGGAGTTCTCCCAAGAAGGTTCACAAGTCAGGATATTTGATTTTCACCCAGTCTGAAACTCAGGGGGAGTTTCTCATCTGTAGATAAACAGATGTGTTGAAGATCAAGAGAAAATGCTTTAGAAGATTCTGAAGTTATATGACTCTGATACGATGCTTAGAGAAGACAAATTCTAAAGATCTGAATATGGAAGTTCTGTTGAACTAGTCCAGATGCTGAAGACTTATGCTATCTTATATCGTAGGGAAGTATTCCTTCTATTCTACTCTATTTGATTATGTTTTATCAAATTTATTTTTTGTAAGTCTTGGGATCAGAGTATATCTCTGAACAAGCATAAAAAGGTTTTAAAGGTTAACACATTCAGGGGGAGCAGTTACTTAGAACTCTCAATAGGTTAATGCTTGGTGATTACCCTGTATAAAATGTTCTATCAAAATACATGTTTTTGTCATCATCAAAAAGGGGGAGATTGTAAGAGCAAGATTTGTCTCTACAGGATAATCTCTATGTTTTGATGATAACAATTGAGTATTTGTGAAAGAACCATTTTATGGTTTAATGTTTGTTATGTGCATATCATATTAAATTAAATATATTAGACCAAACAAACAGAAGCAACGTGTGCAGCTAGTAACTTATGGAATTACTTAGTGTGACGTCATGAAGCGCTTGTGAGAAGCTAGTTTTCTTATGTATCTGATCACCATCAGTAAAGAACCAAGGGTGCTGGATATTGCAGTTGCAATGCTCCTGTGGTTTTTGCTCTGAAGAAGTGCATCTGATCTGAAAGCAAATGAAGCTCAGTGAAGAAACAAGTTTGTTTCTGCATCTGATCATGTTCAATAAAGAATCAAGGATGCTGGATATTGCAGTTGCAATGCATCTATACATTCTGCTCTGAGTTATGCATCTGATCTGGAAGCTAACGAGCGTCTCTGAAGAGTGAGTTCTCTGAAGAACAAAGTGTTGAAGACTCTGATGACTTTAAGTTCTGAAGGCTGAAGGCTCTGAAGACCAAGTGCGTTAAGACTCTGAAGATGGGTTCTGAGGTCAAGACTCTAAAGACTATGAAGACATGTTCTGAAGGTCAAGACTCTGAAGAAGTGTTCTAAAGGTCAAGACTCTGAAGGAGTGTTCTGAAGGTCAAGGCTCTGAAGATTCTAAAGACATGGTTTCTGAAGAATTAGTTATGAAGATTCTCAAGATTGTTTCAGAGGAAACTTAGTTCCTGGAATGCTGAAGACTGGATTCTGAAGTGGAAGATTGTGTCAAAAGAAGATTCATCCAGATGCAAGACGTGTTACATCAGATAAGTTGCTGCTGTTCAATCTGATAAACATGTGCTTGAGTTAACAACTCTGATGTTGAAGCTTTCATACCAAAGTAGTTCTGAACTACTCATCAGATGAATCATCAGAAGAATCAAGAAGATTGAAGCACAACGTATGCAATTATTCAAATGTGCTAAAGACGTTGGTATTGTTCAAGTGTAGTTTCCAAGGATTAAATATATTGAAGCTACAAGCTAAGGTCACTGTTCCAACACATGAGCCTATTCTATCTGTTGGGATATGACCGTTGGAATGATAAAGGACAACTATATCCTCACAACAACTCTATTTGCTGCAATATAAAAAGAAGAATCATTTGATCAAAAATGTTGTTGAGTGGCTGGGTGGCTGAGTCAAGAAACGTTGTTGTTGTTAAGCTGCACTATAAGAAATAACATTTGATTCATTCAAATGTTACCCTGCTAGTAAGCATGAAGTGAAGAAAGAAAGAAAGAAGAAAAGCTTAAATGAAAAGAAGCCTTAGTGCTTACACACAGAAAAGCTGTTAAGCAATATGGAAACTATGTTCTTATAATCTCTTAGAGATTCATCATTAGATTAGTTTCTGCATTAGGAAGCAAGGAGTTGTTACTCATTACTTGCTATGTGCTTAACTTGGAGTAATTAGCTTGCTAGGAAGCACCATTGTAATCTCCGGCAACACAACATTCTATTTTAGAATTAGTGGTTCCTCAAGTGATCTTGTGAAGATCAGTATACTTGAGATGATAAGTGACAGTAGTCATTTGTGGTTTTCTAATAGGAGATCTTTAGTGATCGGATTCTATTAGATGTTAATGAACGTTATATCCTTGGGGATCCCTGAACATTTCATTGATCTGTTGTTAGTCACTTACAGTTAGCTTGTGCATCTGTAATTAGTTTGGTTATAGTGGATTAAGTCCTTAATTGATTAAGGCGAAATCACCTTGGAAGGGTGGACTGGATTAGCTTGGGAGTTGCTCAAGTGAACCAGGATATATGTTGTGTTCTTTACTTTCAGTATGCTTTATTATTTATGCTTCCGCAATGTATTTAATATAAGCGCATAAAGCATCAAGTGAAAGAAGAAGATAAGAAAAGGAAAAAGTTTTATTTAGGCATAAACCCAATTCAATCCCCCCTTTCTTGTGTTTATTTCTCACCTTCAACCCCTACAAGTATCCTCTAATCTGCATATCTCAATGGGGCCGAACATGTTGATCAAGTACCCAACTTCATACTTGAGCTGATTCTTTTGGGAATTCTTAATGATCATCTTCGCACTAGGCTCGACCTCTCCAAGGCCCAACTAGAAGAATCTGAGTCGCAGTTTCCTGCCTGATTAACACCTTTGTTAACCTTTTTTACTTTGTAGTGGCTATAACCACCTTATGTAATGACTTAACCATCTTTGATGAGTTTTAATGTTTGTAATAAATTTTCCATTTTGGCATTTTTTAATACCATGGTGGAAAATTCTGTGTTTCAATGTTCGTAATAACTCAGCCATTTTGGAATTTTGTGTTGATGCTAAATTGGAACTGATTGTAAAAAAATCTATATAGAAAACACATCCTCATGGTTGTAGGCCAATCGAAATGGTATTGTTGAAGTTGTCTCTTTTGTAGACGTTCGAAAAGCCCATAAAACTTGGTCTAAATTTCGATTCCAATTTATTGGCTTCTTCCTAACATGTTTCTTGATCAAGCTAATAATGGTTTTGTTAGCAGCTTCGACCTGCCCATTTGCCTGAGCATAATAGGGCGTTGAAGTCAACAACTTGATTCTCATTTCTGACGCAAATTCTTGCATCTTTTGACCAATAAAAACTGACCCTTGATCAATCGTAATAGTTTCAGGAACTCCAAATCCGTATATAATATTATTTTCAATAAACTCAATTATGGCCTCCTGATCAGCTTTTACTAAAGGGATTTCTTCGACCCACTTTGTAAAGTAATCAATACTGACCAATATGTATTTATAGCTTTTAGAGGATGCAAGTCAAAGTTCGCCAATGAGGTCCAAAGCCCATCCTCTAAACGACCAAGGTTTCACTATTGCATGCAACTCACTTACAGTAACATGTTGTATGCTTGACTGAAATTGGCATTCTTGGCACCCTTTTGCAAAACCCATCCAATCCTTAAGCATGGTAGGTCGATAAATACCCTGGAGACGCAATAGCCATTTCATCTTGTGCCCCACTTGATGGGCACCACAGGCTCCACTATGGGTGTTCGACATAGCCAGATATGCCTCTTCTTCACCAAGGCACTTAAGCATAACTATTTTCGCCAAGTTTCTGTCGAAATTCCCTTTATCTACATGGTTCACCTCAGCCATGTTGTAGCCTTGGTATGCCTTGATGTTTTTGACAATTCCATATTCCCTTCAAATGGTTATCCTTTGGTGTAGGGATGAAGGGACAACCTCTATGCGATGTATTCATTCTCTCCCTAACAGTAGGTTGTAACTAGCCCTTGCGACTATTACCGTGAACACTGTAGCATGAGAAATAGACCCTACGATCACTTCCACCTAAACAACCCCCATAGTTTGGCCAGCCTTTCCCTTATAATTAGAAAGGACCATGTTGTGCGGCTTGAGATTACTGTCACACATTCCCAATTTAGCCAACATGAAATGTGGCATTAAGTTCACTGTGGCCCTGCCGTCCACCAATATTTTGTTAATGATAGTGCCTTCGACCTTAGCCATTATGTAGAGAGTCTTCAGGTGATTCTTCATTCCTACACGGGGTCGCTCAAAGAATGCATTTTGCTCTTCCACGCACCCATTGTTCATAACAAAGTAACATAATGGCTTGTGTTTTGCCAGTTATTCTTCCTCATAGTCTTCCTCTTCAGCGACCTCAATCACGCGGTCGTACTCATAAGGAAGTACGGAGACAACATTACATAGTACATCGAAGTCTCCTTCCGATCCGGAGTCAAAATTGTATGTTACCAACTCATCCTCCTTAGCTTGCTTCTGTCTGTCGATCTTATTGGAGGGAAACATCCTCCTCCCAACTAGTTTCTTTGCCTGCTAATCTTCGGGCTTCTATCGAGGATTAGTATTGCTCGACCCGGAAGCATCCCTTTCGAATTTTTTTCCTCTATAATATACACCATTGGGTTATATTCATGGGATTCCTCCCATTGTAATTGGCGCTAGGACTATAGGAACGCTTTTCAGACATATGAAAATACTCTTTGTATGTCATGGAGGACCCTCAACCAATCTCAAAGTTTCTCCATTTTGGGTTCCTATTGCATTCTCTCTCCACAGGTTTTGACCATTTTCCTTGGGGAACATCTGCTGAAGGCTTGTAGGTGTTTTGCTTCACCTTCTATGAGCTAGTTTCTCGATCCTTCCTTTTAGGAGCACCTCCCTTGTGTTGAGTGTTGCACCCCAAATTTTGACCCCTTAAATCTTCATCATCATTCTAGGATCATCTTCATTTTTTAATCTAACCTTAACCTATTTCAAGTTTGTCTTTGTTAAGATACAGGTGAATTAGGGTTTCTGATCAGGAAAAGTCAACTGTGGTTTGACTTTTCATTTAAAAGGTGTTCCAATGGTAGGATCATGGTCCATGAAGCTCATATGGCTTAGGGAAGTCCTCTCAAGAAGTTACATGGATTTCATGAGATTTTCACTACAAATCTCCCTCCAAGGCCAAGACTTCAAATCTGCCCCAAACTCTTCTCTAGCCTATAAATAGAGCCTTCATACCATTGTATACAACACACCAGAGCCATCCCAAACACAAGGAACACACAACTCTCACTTTTTCCCTCTTTACTTGAAAGTGAAGAAACTTCAGCAAATCACCAAAAATTGCCCTTTTGCATTTTTCACACCAGCATCATTTCTAGCCATGAAACCACCATAAAAACCATCCACACAATCTTAAAATCACTATTTGAAGCTATTCCAATAGTTAGTTTCATCAGAAGCACCATAAATCTAAAAGTCAACTTCTCACACACTTAAGTTTGACTTTATTGCATATTTCATGCCAAATCTCTACATAAACCATTTTCCATCATTGTGACACTTGGAACACCTTCCATTTAGGTCATACTAACTGTCCATAATCTCAAACAACCACTTGAATTCCGTTTGTGAGGTTTGACCTCAAGATTCTTTGGTTTCTTCAAAAAGAAGCAACATTCTCAAGCTTGCTCAAAGAAGGGGGATACTTTGCTTTCGCTGCTAGCTAGATTTTAGAGGTCTACAAGAGGTATGTAGCCCTAAACATCCTTATTATTATGCATCATTTTTATGTTTTTTGTTAGATGGTTTAGACTTTGTCATGTTTACACTTACAACTATGATGTCCAAAAGTTGTTGTGAGGTTTGAGTTTGTCAACTCATATACAAATGTAGTTTGATTGCCTTTAGAGTATGGTTTTAGAGTTGTTGCTTTGGTTTGCTTGTCATGCCAAGTTTTGCTGTTGTTTCTGTTTTAAAAGAAAAAGAAGGATTGTTTGATCTACATTGTTAAAAGTGTGGTTGTTGGAATGCCATTAGTGTTAGTATGTGTGTTTTTAACTTTTGTAAAAGTATAAGTTAATATTTTGATTAGGTTTATGATTTTTAACATTGTTATGTTAAAATGGTTACCAAAGTGTTTTGAGAAAACTATCAGCATGGGAGTTCTAGGTATCAGTGGCTTAATGTTAGACATTGGCATGTTTGATCTTCCTCATTAGAAACTTAACCTTGTTCCCACTTGGATCTATCTAGCACAGGTAGAACCTTCATATTGAACTGTCATAGAAGCCATGTTTAGGGTTGTTAACTTTTTAGTTTTCATTTTAGACTTTGGTATTGTAATATCAATTTCAGGTTGTCATACTTTGCTCTAAAGTTTGTTAACTCTTGATTCATCAGAAAACTCATAACCAGCTTGTAGTAACTTTGTGTTGGCATAGGCATTAGAAGCTCTTAATATATGATGCTTGAGCCTGATGGTTAGGATTACCCAATTCCTTCATGTGATACAAACTATTTTTGATATATCCTTGTTTTGTGTCAACTGTTGGAATACGTACATGTTGCTTTTGCTTTGTGCTTGGTTCTGGCCGATGGATCATGTTTGGACCCTGCCATGAGACACTTTGTTAACATGATAAAGTCTCAATGTTTAAATGTCCATATATGTGGTTTGTGTGAGAAACTGTTTTTTTAGTAGTGTTTTAGACCTGCAAAGTAATGTTCAGCATGGTTATGTCCAACATATTTGTTTTGCCTCTATCTAAATGTTATATCAATGTGTTGTTGAAGACAATATGTGGAACTGGCATCTGCATTATTGTGCCAGGTTTGGTCTTTGCTTCTGTTCTAAGCAAGACTGTTTGGTTTTATGTTGTTTAAGTAGTTGATATTGCATTATGCTAAGAGGTTGTATTCACTTCTGAAGGATTTGGCAGCCATTTTTATGATTGATGTTTGCTTTGGTTGTGAGGTCTGTTAGTGTTATTTTTGCAAGATTCCAGTTAAGCTTGCATAGGTCAGGACTTGTTAGGCTGCCTAGAGCATTTGAATTGGTTTGTAGCCCTGTGAACACTGCTTTGACTCTGTCAAGGATTGTTCTGAGTAGGGTTTGTCAACTCACTTTGATGGACTTCAAGGCAAAGTCTTTTGGACTGCTGTAGTGTGTTAGGGCAGCAGGTTTCGGTGACATGTTTCTGCTTGATTTGTACCAATTTTGCTTTGTTTGAAAAAATCATATTAGATGGAATTCAAATTTGATTGAGATACCACTACTGCAGGGTTCAGTCAAATTTTAGACTTGGCATTTGTGATGCCTTACAAACACTTTTACTGCTTGATTGTTGTTTTGAGATTGATCACACTCTAGTACCTTCAAATCCCATTTTCCCTTGAGACTTTTGCAATTTGTGCATGAAAGGATTCAGCTTATGGCTTTGGTAACTTGTATGTTGTCATCTGTCATACCCTAAATTTGTCCTACCCCTTTTAAAAATATTTTTCACTTTTTGTTTCGTACCATTCAGACACATGTCCGCTTGCAATTGGTCGATTTTTTGTAGAAATTTTCTTTCTGACCAACTAAGACGTGACACGTGGCTTAATGACTTTTCTTTGTAAATATTATTTTCTTAAAGTTTTTATTTTAAGATATTATTAATGTCTTTAGTATTTATTTCCTTAATTCTTTTTATATATATATATATATATATATATATATTTCTCTTTTATTATTATTTATTCATTTGTTTTTGTTTATTTATTTATTTAGTAAAGTTGTTAGTTTTTATTCTTAGTCTCAATGCTGGTAGATTAAAAAAGATAATAAAAAAGGAAATTAATTAAGAAAAGAGAAAGAAGTGGATTTTCGAAGGCCTGTGTTTCGGCCCAATTCATTGGCAGTCCCTTGGAGAGGCTAAGGGAGAGTCTGCGTTATAAAAAGAGGAGGGGAATCTGATTGAAGGAACCCTAATTTACTGTTCACAGCGCCCCAATTAACTCTGAAAACCCTAACCTGACTGTTCATCACTCTCCCACAAAACCAAATCGGCGCCGCCGCCTACTAACCCTAATCCCCTTTCGTTTTTCCTCTCTCAATCGCCATTTTCTTCCCCATTTCACCAAAACCCTAACCTATCTCTCTCTTTCCGCCGCAACCACAGAAACTGTCCAAAACCATAAGCCCTTGCGATTACCCGTTCCATTGATGTCGAGATTTGGTTCGAAGCTGGGTTTATTTTGGGTGAAAATGCAGAGAGTTACAACTAAGTAGAACTCGTCTGAATACGGTGGATGGAGTCGTGTTGGTGGTAGAAGTCACCGGCGAAAGGAAAAGCGGTAGTACCTACATTCGGTGTTGATACTTCGAGGATTCGGCCATAGCAGTACTAGTAATCTCAACATCAACAAATCACGACGTAACGGTAAATCTCGAGTTATCCCTTTGGTTCGATTGATATCTCTGATAGGCATTTTTACTTCAGTGTCGGTGTTCTCAGTACAACCTGTATTTCCAGATTAGCATTTGATTCAGACTGTTAAAGTTTTTTTTGTATTGACTTCATATCCACCCTGTTAATAGCTATGTTTATCATCTGTGGTTAGCTCATTGTTAGAGTTTATGGAGGATTGAGTTTGTTTCGAATACGTTTCGATTGGCACCTTCAAGGTTGTCTGATTTTATGCTTGAGTTTTCGTTAAGATCCTCGCATCAGTCATGTTTTCTGGTGTCTTCATGCTGATTTGTCTGTGCGAAAAATATTGTTTATTCGTTTTCCATTTTGAAATTGTTGCGAATCATGCCGGTTGGATTGATATTGTGGTAGTTTGATGGAATCTCTTTCTGATATTATTGGCGTGTTGTTGGTAGCAATAGTGTTGTGTTTATGATGTAGTCTCATTGTTTTACTGCTATGGCTTTGTGTGTATTCAATATCACAGTGCACTGCTGCTCAATGTTTGTATATAATTTCGTTGCATCTGCGACTTTTACTAACGCTATGTCATATTCTCAGAATAACAATCATGTAATACTGCTGCATCATTTGCATTTCCGAGTTGGTATTGATTGTATTTCTGTTTACAATGGCGTGTTTTCTTTCCAGTTCAACATATTGTTTTGCTTTGATATTGTGTGATGCCATTGGGAAAAGTATGTTGAGATGCTGTTGTTTGAGCATACTGTTATCGAGTTTATTTTGATAAGCCGCTGTTGTTGTTAGATCGGCGTAACTGGATCCTTTGCCAGATTTTTATTATGTGTTGTTATATTTTGAGTTTAATTTAGACTGTTATTTGTTTCTGGTGGTTTAAATGTCATGAAAAGCTTCTTGATTTAAGCATAGTAGTGATTGTGTTGCAGCCTCATGAATTTGAATGCAGCTTTCTTTCTGCTGGATCTGGTTGGTTTTGTGTTTTAGATACAGGCTATGCAGGTTCCAAGTCCCATAAACCAGGATGCGACATCCTCGGTTTGTAGCGACAGTTTGTACATCCATTGGTTCACTATTTCCGGTAGCACCCGTGGCTTACTGAGATTCCAACAGTTGCAGGTCCCACGATATAGGTATCGTGATGCTGAGATTATTGTGAACATTTTGAATTGGTAATATGCTGTTATTGAAGTGTTAGCAGGGGTTGATTGTGCTACTGTCATAAGGAACTTACTAGCATAGCTCTGGTTAAGTTTGATCTACTGCTTCATGTTGGAGGTGTTCATGAATAAGATTGCAGCAGTCGGAGTCAGCAGCATTTAAACTTTGCAATGGAAAGTCGATTAGTAGCAAGATGATGATATAATTCTTGTCTTAGATTCAACTCTGTTTTCATCTATTATTATTGTGTTTGGGCTGGCTGTTAATTTTGTGCAGGTCACGACGTCGCTGAATCTTGATATCAAATACGTTTCCAATTATACGAGTTTGGAGCTGCAGTGTATACATTCCGTCAATCATGGTGTCGGTTACGCTCAATGTCATAGCTACTACAACTCCGCGTCTCCGGTTTTGATTAAGCTTCCACCTTGCTCTATCTCTGTCTGTTAACAAGCATTTTCGCTCATGAAGCATTTCGATTCTGCAATAATGATAGCAGCTGGTAGTAGCAGAAGTCCGGTGATTCAATTTTTGTGCATATTTTAGTTGACTTGTCTTGAAGCTAGAACCATATCAACTATGTCTAAAGATTGTAGGCAACAACAACTCAAGGGATAACATAATCTCTGCGACAACCTCACTATCTCAATGTTCGGTACTCTTTTTACTTTCTATTTTGGGATTGATTTATGTTCAGATTTTACTCGTCCAGATTTGGTTGTGCCCGTCTCATTTATGCACTTTCAATGATTGGTTTACTCTGTGTAGTTTACTTCAATTGCTGTTAGGATGTATTGGTTATCGGCATATGCATTTTAATAAGTACACTCGGTAATACCGTATGGATATAGACACAATATTAAGTTGATTAAGTGATTTTGTGCGCATGCTGTTTGGCTTAAATGATGACAGTGTCCCTATATTTAATTTCAATCGAGATATTGTTCATATTTGTATATAATTTCAAGATGTTTAATATTTAGTTAGATTTTTATCCAAGATTTTATGTTTATGATATTTGTATATAACTCATGATGTTTAGTATTTAATTAGTTTTTATCCAAAATTTTATGCTTATGAAGTTTGTATATAAACTTTAATGATTTAGTTTTGGTTAGAAAATTCATCCTATTATGAATTAACGATTTACTTTTAGTAATGAACTACAAATTATGAATGAGTCATTTATTTATAAGATTATTATCGCATTTGATTGAGCTAATTATATACGTGGTCATTAGGTACAAACCGGTTTTATAGCACATCGTGACAAATTTGACTCGATTCATCTTATATATTCACTTGTTGTTGTATTTTATCCCCATTTGATCAAATGTATCCCAACTCCCTCAAGTGTAATAATATTATAGTTTTTTTTTCTTATGCTTTAACACCTCAAAAACATTTTTAAGAAATAAAATTCTCGATTAATCGAGTCACTTTCACCCATGTAAGTCGAGTGCTCTCAAAGTCTCGCCATCGACCTTCGATCACCATACACACAAATCTTTCTCTTAATCCATAACGAAAACTAAACTCTTAAGGTCTAGCACCTCTTGAGTTTTTGAATAATTATTATTGGGGCGTACGCCTTGGATAATATTGTTCGTTTTTCGTTGTGCTCTTAATTATTCGAGCAAAAATATATTATAGGAGTCTAGCACTCTGTGTAATCTATTCATTGTTTATTCAAACAATATTTCTTAAATTAAATCAAAACCATCCTCAAAAAATAATTTTCCTAAATCTTCATTCAAATTATTTTCTAATCAAATCGTGAGAAACTAAGTTCTTGAAGTCTAGCACTTCTTGAATTTTTGGATAGTCATTACTAAGGTGTACACCTTAAGTAGTGTACTATTCGACCTCTCATTTTCAAAAATTACATTTTTCTAACAAAGAAATATTATTGGAATCAAGCATTCTGTGTGATATTTCTATCGTTCATTCAGAAATTCTCCAAATGAAAAAGGTGTCGTCGAGATCCAGCATTTCGGTAATACCCCAATTAATTGGTTGTGAGGCCTACGTCTCATTTATCAAATAATTGTCATTTCTCTCACTTTCAAATCCAATCTCATGTCCTCACATCTCGTACCTCAAATTATTTTTTCTACCTCATTTCACTTCAAATCATTTTCCAAACTATTTTCTTTCCGACTCAAACTTCGAAAGAAGGAGATTCTTGGAGTCTAGCATTCCCTGAATTTTCGAGTGAATAGCTCTCGAAGCACGCTCTTTGGGTTGTTATTCACTCAACCTTTCGCCTTTTTCAAACTCAAACATTTTCAAACATTCTCCTAAGTCGAGTGCTCGTACGCATTCGCAACTATCGACACTTCACACACATTCACGATTCCTCGTGGTCTCGATATTAGGAGCACCCTCAGGGACTAATATCGTTTCTCACAACCTTAACCCTTGACACGTCGTCAAGCCGGTTCCATCTTCAATCAAATCTTCGACTCGTCGTCGAGCCAGTTCAAAACAATTCCCTTTTGGCCTCGCATGCCATTCTTCGATTCGATCCTTTCACAAACACATTTTTTTTTACGAAAGAGGGATATTCTTAGAATCTAGCATTCTTTGAATATTCGAACGAGTAACTCTTGGGCGCGCCCCCGAGTTGTTATTAGCTCATTCTTTCGTTTTCAAAATATCCTATTCTTATCTTCAACTCATTCAACCCAATTTCCGAAAGAACTGAGTTCTTGGGATCTCGCATTCCTTGAGTTCTTGAGTGACAAGCTCTTGAGGCACGCCCTTAGGTTGTTTGTCAGTCACTCTTTCGTCTTTTTTCTCAAACTTCAACCCACTTCCCGTAATCTTTTCGTGGTTGTTACCACGAACTACGGACGCTCTGATTCTTTATTCATTCTTGAATATAAGATACGTAGGCACAAGATTGCGATGATCTTGGCGAGCACACTTCTATCCATCTTCCGTTTCCCCCCATCCTTTCCCGTAGTCGAACTACGACGCTCTGATTTCTCATTCTCGTCCGAATGAGCATACGTAGGCACAAGGGCCCCAATCCTTGGCGAGCACCCTATCTTCTAACCACCCATCTCTCCTTAGCATCTTTAACCTTTTAACCTACCAATTCTACCTGGCGAGAAGAAAACCAGTAAACCTAAACAACACTCCCCACAATTACCTTAAGAGGTTCCCGTCGAGTACGACGGACGTGAGGGGTGCTAATACCTTCCCCTCACGTAACCGACTCCCGAACCCGGAACTTGGTTGCAACAGCCCTGTTCCTATCCTTTCGTTTTCAAGAGGTTTTCTCGATATTTTCCTCTCCCGTTTATTTCGGGAAAAATAAAGTTCGGTGGCGACTCTGTCGAACCGCATTTTCCGCGCCCTTTCGCGCGAGGGTCGTATTTTCGAATGTGATTTTTCGAGGTGCGACAGGTGGCGACTCTGCTGGGGACGCATTGCTCCATGCAAAGAGAGAGTCAAGCCTATCTTTTGGATTGTGAGGAGTGTTTGTTTTTTATTTGTTTTCTTTTTGTTTTTGTTCTCTTATAGATTTTATTTGTGCTTTGTCGCCTGTTGGTTACTGGGATGACATCATGAGTAAGGCTCTACACCCGAGTTTTGGTAAAAGCAGAGAGAACACATAGTTTAGAATTGGTAGTCGAGTAGTGTTAGTCTCCGAGGACTCGCTCCTCGTGGGCCTAGCATGAAAGCTCCTCCAGAGGAGACCTATTCGTAGATCTTGTTGTAACACAGCTAGCCTGTCGCACGACTTGATTAATGAAGGGTCCGTGATTCTGGGAACCTTTTGTTAGCACCAGTTCCGATATTGGTGGTCGTGTAGTGTTAGCCTCCAAGGACTCGCTCCTTGTGTGCCTAGCACGAGGACCCCGCTCAAGAGAGACCTTATCGTCATTATCGTCGTAATGCAGCCAGCCTGTTGCGTGACGCTGATACGACTAGTGTCCGTGATCCTGGGAACCAAACGCAGAAACCATCCCGTGAGAGGGTTTATGGGTAGAATGTTTAGACCTTCCCGTATAGGTTGTACCTGTCAGTTTTCTTTGAGCAGGAACTATGGTTATTTATCTATTACGGTTACCAGCTTCAGGAGTTGTTGGAGTTGTGATCCTGGATCCTGGATCTTGTATCTTGCATTGCATCTTGCATATCATTCACATTGCATGTCATATGTTGTGCATTTTGCATTTCCAGTCCTCCAACAGAATCTTATGTCTCCGTTCCCTCTTCTCCAGTAAATCAAGCTGATTCCTCGACACCAGTACGCAACTAGAGCCAATACCAGACGAATGATGGAGCAGATTCAGCAGGAGCAAGTTACCTTCAGGGAAGAGTTGGATTCCATGAAAGGGAAGATCGACCAGATCCTCGAAGCCATCCTCACAGCCAGGAGAGAGGAAGAACAACGTGAAGCCGCCGCTATCGTCAACCACAATGGACAAGGGTCTACTGCCATCCCTTTGGTTCAAATTCCAAGTTCTCATGGGATGCCGCTGAACTTCAACAACGCAGTCGAGGGAAACACTTCTCAGCCAATCCCAGCACCTGGAGTTACCGTTGGAGTTATCCCGCACGCCCAGCCTGCTGCTGTGCAAATCCCAGCTCCTCATATCGAAGATACTTTGATGGATCAGTATGACGACGTTCAGAACTATCATGCTGCTATCCCCATTGCCAGTCCTGTCGCTGCTCAGGATTCTGAAGCCATGAAGATGTGCCGAGATCTAGCCGAGAAACTCCGAGCCATGGAAGGGCACAATTCAAATTCTTTCAGTGCTTTGGAATTGTGCTTGGTGCCTGATGTTGTCATTCCTCCCAAGTTCAAGGTGCCCGAATTTTCGAAGTACCAAGGTCTCAGTTGCCCAAACATTCATCTGAAGATGTACTGTCGCAAGATGGCTGCCTATGCCAGAGACGAGAAGCTCATGATCCATTGCTTCCAGGACAGCCTGTCTGGGGCATCACTTGAATGGTATATGCAGCTGGAGCGTAATAGTGTGCGCACTTGGGCCGAGCTAGCCGATGCATTTGTCAAACAGTACAAGTACAACACCGACCTTGCTCCTAACCGTACTCAGCTTCAGAGTATGACTCAGAAAGACAACGAATCCTTCAAGGAGTACGCACAACGATGGAGAGAGCTAGCTGCAAGGGTGCATCCACCTCTTGTTGACCGTGAATTGATTGACATCTTCATGGGTACCTTGCAAGGCCAGTACTACGAAAAGCTGATCGGTAGCGTCTCCGCTGGATTCTCTGACTTGGTGATCGTCGGTGAGAGAATTGAGGAAGGGCTGAAGAGTGGGAAGATCCCAGGAGGTTCTAACAGTCAGGCTAATGCCAAGAGGCCTTTCAATGGATACAAGAAGAAGGAAGGCGAAACAAATGCCATCTTTGTGCAGAAAGGGTAAGCTTCTCAACAAGCTCCTCCTATGCCTTATCAAGTTCCCTACTATCAGTATCCATATGTTGCTGCTGCGCAATATGCTCCAATGCCTTATCAGCCAGCTGTTCATGCAGCGCAAGCTCAGATGCCACGGCAACAGGCTCCTCAGCAACAAGCCTACAACCAGCAAGGATACCAGTATCCTCCTCAGCAACAGCAGATGCAAGCAACTCAGCAACGACAAGGTGCTCGCCCACAGCGTCCGCAGAGAACATGGAGGCCAGATAGAGTCTTTGATCGTCTACCAATGCCATATGCCAAAATCTTTGCTCAGTTGATGGAGAAGAAAGCTGTTGTTCCAAGAGATTTAGCTCCTCCAACCATCCTCCCTGCCGATTACGATGCAAATGCTCATTGTGAGTTTCATAAAGGTGCTCTAGGTCACACCATTGAGGATTGCAGGGCTTTCAAGCACATAATTCAAGACATGATTGATAGGGATGCTATCAACTTCAATGGGAAGTCTCCAAACATCATCAACAATCCAATGCCACCAGTCAACTAACGCCAACATCAGATTGGTTCCAGTCAAGTCTGTTCCCCGAAGAAGGCAGTCATGTTGCCATTTCATTATTCACAGTTTCTTATGTTTTGTCTTTGTTTATTTAAGGATTGTATGCTTTGAACAATTGCCATTCGTATTTGGTTTTCGTTAATGTATCGTTTATGCATGTTTTGAATTAGTTATGTCGTATTCACTCATTTTCACTTATCACCGACATTTTTTTACTCCACTCTATTCACTGTTATTTAGCTTGATTTGAGGGAGGATGATGAATACGAGATACCCATAATTGCAAACGGTATGCTTTCAGATAGAATCTCGTCAATGATGTAGAGGCATTGCTTCAATTCCCCATACATCGGAGATATAAGGAGTTAATCCCTAGTAAACCACTTCGGGCCTAGAAGTAGCAGTTTCCTTCGGATACTCAAACCCTTACACTCAACCTGGGGCAGGGTAGTGTTCGGTTAATCCAATTCCACACTCGAATCAACAAGCAAAATCCAGAAGACGGTCGTTCATCAATGACCCACGCTATGGCAGTCACAACAAAATCAAAAAAATCAAAAGCCAGCTAAGTCAGACACCTTAGAGGGGACTTAGGCAAAATCAAGGCAATCCCGATGGATCTGACAAACGAAGTCAGTCCATGCAAAAGTTAGGGATCAAAACAAAAGCAAAAGAGGACCCCGAAATCCTCAACAAAAACAAAATAGGATTCAGTGGTCACCCGGATCAAAGGGGCACTGACATCCATCAAAAACCAAAATAAGGTGACTGCCACGTCGAGCAAACCTTGAACCTTCAAGCTTACACCGTCCAGGCAAGTGTAGGATTAACTGAGCGTAGGACTGGAGATCATTAAGAAGAAGGAGTGGGTACAAATCATACTTTGAGCCTAATAACCTTGTTTCATAACCGTGAACCAGACCGCGTTACAACCCTTGAAAGACCTAATTGAGACGAGGATTATTCTGAAAGCATATCATCGCAAGGTTGCGTAACCTGACTCCTCACATGATTTCTAATCATCAATATTGGTGTTATTCTGCTTGCTATATCTTTCACACCAATCAAATTAGCATAACATCTGGGCTAGCAGTCCATTTGTCTCACTATCACGACACTTCCAAATAAAGACACTTTTTCAAACTTGCATCGAACTTTGCATTAATTATTACCATTTGTGAATGTACAATTTTAATTGCAAATCAGTGCTAGGTATTCAAAGAAACTCCAGCAAGGGGCAATCAGGGAGGAACTTGACTTTCAGTGACTGTCACAAAGCAAGACTACCTCAGAACCCACAGGCTGGGGCAAAGCATTCAACATCT
This sequence comes from Lathyrus sativus, assembly GCA_963859935.3. Lineage (NCBI taxonomy): Eukaryota > Viridiplantae > Streptophyta > Magnoliopsida > Fabales > Fabaceae > Lathyrus > Lathyrus sativus. The sequence continues at coordinate 454,548 of OZ012737.1, forward strand.
CGAGCAGGGGCAGGTCACCCGAGTTCAACTTCCATATGTCAGAACTGGTCAATCTGGGGCAGACCATAGCAAGTTTAGACTGGGGCAAGACCATGTCGTCCTGACCAACAAGCAGGGATGCAATCTTCTCTGAAGGAAATTGACAACAAATCCCCAAGTACCCATACTTGAGGCATCCAGAGCATCATCTTCTGCGTCGATCGTGATGTCTTCAACAAGTTGCGTGTCGAGGAAGTCAATCCCTCCCACCACCCGAAGTCCAATCCGCATTGGCAACTACCCGAAGTCCACCACGCTGGCATTCCCACCTGCATTTCCAATCACCTGTCTGCAATCATGCGCATTATACGCATAGCATTCGATCTCATAAGTATCTTGCATCATATGCATACTCCAATCATACCATACTTCCCCAGCTCTTGCATCTCCGCCCGTCAGCATTCGCATCTACTCATATGGAATATCATTTATCATTTAGCATTCATATATGCAAGTCAAGGTCCAGGATCAATCTCGAAGATTTCCAAGACCATCGATCGCCCAGTCAGGGGCATCTTCCGCAAGATGGTGGGTTTGTCCCACGATTCTCAAGAGCTTCAAAGCAATCAACATTCAGCCCAGTCAGGGGCATACCATTCAAGACCGTGAGCGTCCCTCATGAAGTTGTTCAACCTTTTGTTGAGCAAAACAAGACATTTCAAGACAAATTCAGCCCAGTCAGGGGCATCCTCTTCAGAATTCATGGGCGTAACCATGAAATCATTTCAGCAAATTATGGCTTCCAAGCAAAGACGGCGGGCGTACCCCGTCGACTCATTTCAAATTCAATCTTCCTCTCAGGGGTTCCCCAATGAGTTGTACCCAGCAAGCGTGACCGTTGTCAATCGCCTTACTATCATCCTTTTGGTGATAGTCGAACTTCGTCAGTTCAACTTAGCCTGCATCCTTTTGATGTTGGTAAACTTCAAATCTGTGTTGTCCTATCATCCTTTTGGTGATAACGACTTGTTTTATTTGTGTTTTCGCTCTACCATCCTTTTGGTGGTAGGTCTGGTACTTCGTCGGTATCAGATTGCGCGATATTTTGTTTGTGTTTTCGCTCTACCATCCTTTTGGTGGTAGGTCTGGTACTTCGTCGGTATCAGATTGCGCGATGTTTTCTTTTGTGTTTTCGCTCTACCATCCTTTTGGTGGTAGGTCTGATACTTCGTCGGTATCAGGTTGTGCGATATTTTATTTGTGTTTTCGCTCTATCATCCTTTTGGTGGTGGGTCTGGTACTTCGTCAGTATCAGATTGCGCGATGCTTTCTTTTATGTTTTCGCTCTACCATCCTTTTGGTGGTAGGTCTGACATTTCGTCGATGTCAGATTGTGCGATCATTTATTTGTTTCGCTCCGTCATCCTTTTGGTGGGGGGTCTATCATGGTCATTAATGATAGATTGTGCGATAGTTTATTCGTGTTTCGCTCCATCATCCTTTTGGTGTTGGGTCTATCATGGTCATTAATGATAGATTGCGCGATATCTTGTTTATGTTTTCGCTCTATCATCCTTTTGGTGGTAGGTCTGATACTTCGTCGGTATCAGATGGCGCGATGCTTTATTTGTGTTTTCGCTCTGCCATCCTTTTGGTGGTAGGTCTGGTATTTCGTCGATATCAGATTGTGCGATGTTTTGGGTGTGAGTTTCTCTCCCTCATCCTTTTGAGGGGGGGTCTATCATGGTCATTAATGATAGATTGTGCGATTTGTTTTGTGTTTTCGCTCCGTCATCCTTTTGGTGGGGGGTCTATCATGGTCATTAGTGATAGATTGTGCGAATTTTGTTTATCTCGCTCCGTCATCCTTTTGGTGGGGGGTTTATCATGGTCATTAGTGATAGATTGTGCGAATTTTGTTTATCTCGCTCCGTCATCCTTTTGGTGGGGGGTCTATCATGGTCATTAATGATAGATTGCGTGATGCGTTTATTCGTGTTTCGCTCTGTCACCCTTTTGATGGCAGTGGCCGTGCGTGTTCTGTCCCATCATCCTTTTGGTGATGACGACTTGTGCCAGCTTACTCAGAGGTTTACATCATCCAGCATTTTCAATTCTCAAGCATCTCTCTTTCTGTCGGACAAATTCAGGGTTTGTTTTATATCTAATAGACTTCTACTTCAGGAATATGAACGCTAATGCAGTTCATTTTCCTATGTTTAAGCCGATTAGATAGGGGCATCTGTCATACCCTAAATTTGTCCTACCCCTTTTAAAAATATTTTTCACTTTTTGTTTCGTACCATTCAGACACATGTCCGCTTGCAATTGGTCGATTTTTTGTAGAAATTTTCTTTCTGACCAACTAAGACGTGACACGTGGCTTAATGACTTTTCTTTGTAAATATTATTTTCTTAAAGTTTTTATTTTAAGATATTATTAATGTCTTTAGTATTTATTTCCTTAATTCTTTTTATATATATATATATATATTTCTCTTTTATTATTATTTATTCATTTGTTTTTGTTTATTTATTTATTTAGTAAAGTTGTTAGTTTTTATTCTTAGTCTCAATGCTGATAGATTAAAAAAGATAATAAAAAAGGAAATTAATTAAGAAAAGAGAAAGAAGTGGATTTTCGAAGGCCTGTGTTTCGGCCCAATTCATTGGCAGTCCCTTGGAGAGGCTAAGGGAGAGTCTGCGTTATAAAAAGAGGAGGGGAATCTGATTGAAGGAACCCTAATTTACTGTTCACAGCGCCCCAATTAACTCTGAAAACCCTAACCTGACTGTTCATCACTCTCCCACAAAACCAAATCGGCGCCGCCGCCTACTAACCCTAATCCCCTTTCGTTTTTCCTCTCTCAATCGCCATTTTCTTCCCCATTTCACCAAAACCCTAACCTATCTCTCTCTTTCCGCCGCAACCACAGAAACTGTCCAAAACCATAAGCCCTTGCGATTACCCGTTCCATTGATGTCGAGATTTGGTTCGAAGCTGGGTTTATTTTGGGTGAAAATGCAGAGAGTTACAACTAAGTAGAACTCGTCTGAATACGGTGGATGGAGTCGTGTTGGTGGTAGAAGTCACCGGCGAAAGGAAAAGCGGTAGTACCTACATTCGGTGTTGATACTTCGAGGATTCGGCCATAGCAGTACTAGTAATCTCAACATCAACAAATCACGACGTAACGGTAAATCTCGAGTTATCCCTTTGGTTCGATTGATATCTCTGATAGGCATTTTTACTTCAGTGTCGGTGTTCTCAGTACAACCTGTATTTCCAGATTAGCATTTGATTCAGACTGTTAAAGTTTTTTTTGTATTGACTTCATATCCACCCTGTTAATAGCTATGTTTATCATCTGTGGTTAGCTCATTGTTAGAGTTTATGGAGGATTGAGTTTGTTTCGAATACGTTTCGATTGGCACCTTCAAGGTTGTCTGATTTTATGCTTGAGTTTTCGTTAAGATCCTCGCATCAGTCATGTTTTCTGGTGTCTTCATGCTGATTTGTCTGTGCGAAAAATATTGTTTATTCGTTTTCCATTTTGAAATTGTTGCGAATCATGCCGGTTGGATTGATATTGTGGTAGTTTGATGGAATCTCTTTCTGATATTATTGGCGTGTTGTTGGTAGCAATAGTGTTGTGTTTATGATGTAGTCTCATTGTTTTACTGCTATGGCTTTGTGTGTATTCAATATCACAGTGCACTGCTGCTCAATGTTTGTATATAATTTCGTTGCATCTGCGACTTTTACTAACGCTATGTCATATTCTCAGAATAACAATCATGTAATACTGCTGCATCATTTGCATTTCCGAGTTGGTATTGATTGTATTTCTGTTTACAATGGCGTGTTTTCTTTCCAGTTCAACATATTGTTTTGCTTTGATATTGTGTGATGCCATTGGGAAAAGTATGTTGAGATGCTGTTGTTTGAGCATACTGTTATCGAGTTTATTTTGATAAGCCGCTGTTGTTGTTAGATCGGCGTAACTGGATCCTTTGCCAGATTTTTATTATGTGTTGTTATATTTTGAGTTTAATTTAGACTGTTATTTGTTTCTGGTGGTTTAAATGTCATGAAAAGCTTCTTGATTTAAGCATAGTAGTGATTGTGTTGCAGCCTCATGAATTTGAATGCAGCTTTCTTTCTGCTGGATCTGGTTGGTTTTGTGTTTTAGATACAGGCTATGCAGGTTCCAAGTCCCATAAACCAGGATGCGACATCCTCGGTTTGTAGCGACAGTTTGTACATCCATTGGTTCACTATTTCCGGTAGCACCCGTGGCTTACTGAGATTCCAACAGTTGCAGGTCCCACGATATAGGTATCGTGATGCTGAGATTATTGTGAACATTTTGAATTGGTAATATGCTGTTATTGAAGTGTTAGCAGGGGTTGATTGTGCTAATGTCATAAGGAACTTACTAGCATAGCTCTGGTTAAGTTTGATCTACTGCTTCATGTTGGAGGTGTTCATGAATAAGATTGCAGCAGTCGGAGTCAGCAGCATTTAAACTTTGCAATGGAAAGTCGATTAGTAGCAAGATGATGATATAATTCTTGTCTTAGATTCAACTCTGTTTTCATCTATTATTATTGTGTTTGGGCTGGCTGTTAATTTTGTGCAGGTCACGACGTCGCTGAATCTTGATATCAAATACGTTTCCAATTATACGAGTTTGGAGCTGCAGTGTATACATTCCGTCAATCATGGTGTCGGTTACGCTCAATGTCATAGCTACTACAACTCCGCGTCTCCGGTTTTGATTAAGCTTCCACCTTGCTCTATCTCTGTCTGTTAACAAGCATTTTCGCTCATGAAGCATTTCGATTCTGCAATAATGATAGCAGCTGGTAGTAGCAGAAGTCCGGTGATTCAATTTTTGTGCATATTTTAGTTGACTCGTCTTGAAGCTAGAACCATATCAACTATGTCTAAAGATTGTAGGCAACAACAACTCAAGGGATAACATAATCTCTGCGACAACCTCACTATCTCAATGTTCGGTACTCTTTTTACTTTCTATTTTGGGATTGATTTCTGTTCAGATTTTACTCGTCCAGATTTGGTTGTGCCCGTCTCATTTATGCACTTTCAATGATTGGTTTACTCTGTGTAGTTTACTTCAATTGCTGTTAGGATGTATTGGTTATCGGCATATGCATTTTAATAAGTACACTCGGTAATACCGTATGGATATAGACACAATATTAAGTTGATTAAGTGATTTTGTGCGCATGCTGTTTGGCTTAAATGATGACAGTGTCCCTATATTTAATTTCAATCGAGATATTGTTCATATTTGTATATAATTTCAAGATGTTTAATATTTAGTTAGATTTTTATCCAAGATTTTATGTTTATGATATTTGTATATAACTCATGATGTTTAGTATTTAATTAGTTTTTATCCAAAATTTTATGCTTATGAAGTTTGTATATAAACTTTAATGATTTAGTTTTGGTTAGAAAATTCATCCTATTATGAATTAACGATTTACTTTTAGTAATGAACTACAAATTATGAATGAGTCATTTATTTATAAGATTATTATCGCATTTGATTGAGCTAATTATATACGTGGTCATTAGGTACAAACCGGTTTTATAGCACATCGTGACAAATTTGACTCGATTCATCTTATATATTCACTTGTTGTTGTATTTTATCCCCATTTGATCAAATGTATCCCAACTCCCTCAAGTGTAATAATATTATAGTTTTTTTTTTTTCTTATGCTTTAACACCTCAAAAACATTTTTAAGAAATAAAATTCTCGATTAATCGAGTCACTTTCACCCATGTAAGTCGAGTGCTCTCAAAGTCTCGCCATCGACCTTCGATCACCATACACACAAATCTTTCTCTTAATCCATAACGAAAACTAAACTCTTAAGGTCTAGCACCTCTTGAGTTTTTGAATAATTATTATTGGGCCGTACGCCTTGGATAATATTGTTCGTTTTTCGTTGTGCTCTTAATTATTCGAGCAAAAATATATTATAGGAGTCTAGCACTCTGTGTAATCTATTCATTGTTTATTCAAACAATATTTCTTAAATTAAATCAAAACCATCCTCAAAAAATAATTTTCCTAAATCTTCATTCAAATTATTTTCTAATCAAATCGTGAGAAACTAAGTTCTTGAAGTCTAGCACTTCTTGAATTTTTGGATAGTCATTACTAAGGTGTACACCTTAAGTAGTGTACTATTCGACCTCTCATTTTCAAAAATTACATTTTTCTAACAAAGAAATATTATTGGAATCAAGCATTCTGTGTGATATTTCTATCGTTCATTCAGAAATTCTCCAAATGAAAAAGGTGTCGTCGAGATCCAGCATTTCGGTAATACCCCAATTAATTGGTTGTGAGGCCTACGTCTCATTTATCAAATAATTGTCATTTCTCTCACTTTCAAATCCAATCTCATGTCCTCACATCTCGTACCTCAAATTATTTTTTCTACCTCATTTCACTTCAAATCATTTTCCAAACTATTTTCTTTCCGACTCAAACTTCGAAAGAAGGAGATTCTTGGAGTCTAGCATTCCCTGAATTTTCGAGTGAATAGCTCTCGAAGCACGCTCTTTGGGTTGTTATTCACTCAACCTTTCGCCTTTTTCAAACTCAAACATTTTCAAACATTCTCCTAAGTCGAGTGCTCGTACGCATTCGCAACTATCGACACTTCACACACATTCACGATTCCTCGTGGTCTCGATATTAGGAGCACCCTCAGGGACTAATATCGTTTCTCACAACCTTAACCCTTGACACGTCGTCAAGCCGGTTCCATCTTCAATCAAATCTTCGACTCGTCGTCGAGCCAGTTCAAAACAATTCCATTTTGGCCTCGCATGCCATTCTTCGATTCGATCCTTTCACAAACACATTTTTTTTTACGAAAGAGGGATATTCTTAGAATCTAGCATTCTTTGAATATTCGAACGAGTAACTCTTGGGCGCGCCCCCGAGTTGTTATTAGCTCATTCTTTCGTTTTCAAAATATCCTATTCTTATCTTCAACTCATTCAACCCAATTTCCGAAAGAACTGAGTTCTTGGGATCTCGCATTCCTTGAGTTCTTGAGTGACAAGCTCTTGAGGCACGCCCTTAGGTTGTTTGTCAGTCACTCTTTCGTCTTTTTTCTCAAACTTCAACCCACTTCCCGTAATCTTTTCGTGGTTGTTACCACGAACTACGGACGCTCTGATTCTTTATTCATTCTTGAATATAAGATACGTAGGCACAAGATTGCGATGATCTTGGCGAGCACACTTCTATCCATCTTCCGTTTCCCCCCATCCTTTCCCGTAGTCGAACTACGACGCTCTGATTTCTCATTCTCGTCCGAATGAGCATACGTAGGCACAAGGGCCCCAATCCTTGGCGAGCACCCTATCTTCTAACCACCCATCTCTCCTTAGCATCTTTAACCTTTTAACCTACCAATTCTACCTGACGAGAAGAAAACCAGTAAACCTAAACAACACTCCCCACAATTACCTTAAGAGGTTCCCGTCGAGTACGACGGACGTGAGGGGTGCTAATACCTTCCCCTCACGTAACCGACTCCCGAACCCGGAACTTGGTTGCAACAGCCCTGTTCCTATCCTTTCGTTTTCAAGAGGTTTTCTCGATATTTTCCTCTCCCGTTTATTTCGGGAAAAATAAAGTTCGGTGGCGACTCTGTCGAACCGCATTTTCCGCGCCCTTTCGCGCGAGGGTCGTATTTTCGAATGTGATTTTTCGAGGTGCGACATCATCTTTCTTAAAACATCAACGTCACTAACTCACAACTCATGTGTCAATTTCTATTTTATTTGCCTTTTGATCAAGCTTGCTGTTGGAACTCATTCAAAACCATGTTTACAACTTGCTTAAACATTTATTTGCTTTTACATCAACCTGTTTCAATCCATGGAACTCAAAATGCATTTCAAAGCTTTGTTATGCATAAGCCATCGTGTTTTAAATTGTGTGTACTTTCTCAAAAAATGAATGGTACCATCATGTTCCTCTTGAAAAAACAAGTGAGTTTGACTTTTATTTCATCAAAATTGATTAAGAATTGAAGGAGTTCTGATCAAATCGTTTTTGGCATTTTCCACTTGGTTTTGGCCTTGAGAAGTTGCCCAGGATGCACATGTTCTAGTACATATGCACTTGGGGTGGCTTGATACAATGGATGTATCGCCACCCCAGTGGTTAATGTCTTGCCTTTAAGTACTTTGCCATGCGTATGAACCCAGGTTCGAGCCTCAGTGAGGCCACTTTTTATCCAATTTTGTGATTTTTTACGGTTTTAATATTTTTATTTCTTTTTCCATTACTTTTCATGCGCATGGAAATGGTTGGGATGGTCACGTTTTGAGCCTATAACCCCAAGGTCTTGGGTTCATGCCTTGGGTGAGGCATTTCTTATATTTTAGCACATGGTTTTATTTAATTTTATTTAATTTCAATTAATCATAACTTCTTCATTTTTACTATTTTTTAAGTGATTCTTTTTGCTAAAATTTTGTTTTAATGTGTATTTTCACACGATGATTAAAGAATTCTAAAATTCTTATTTTAGAAACACTTTTCATTATGGAAAATTGTAATTCATTTTAGGGTTTTCACCCTCCTATTTCTCATTCCTTCATTTTCAAAACTTTGATTTTATTCTTCTTTGAGTTTTATTCGAGGATGACCTGAACTTGGATTGTTGGTCCTTGTACATTTAAGTATTGAAATTTACCTTTCCTTGTACGCATTTAAGTGGCTCACCTTTAAAAAACTGTTGACTATCCCCATGAGATTTTGAACCGTTTTGTTTACATCGTTGTGACATTGTTGGTTTATGTATGATAACCTTTACCCTTTATCCTAACCTTAGGATTGGAGTCTTCATGCTCTATTTAGTCATCCCGCCGCAGACATCCTTTACCCGTTATCCTAGCCTTAGGATCTGAGTTGTCGTACTCATGTTTAGCGTCCCGCCGTGGACATTCTCTACCATAACAATCTCAACATAGATTCAGGAGTCTCCGCACTCCATGTAAGTGCTTCCCTATGAATGCTTACATCCCTTTGGAACCTTGACCATAGTCAAGAGTTTCTCACCCCCACCAGGGGAACTACGAACACTCTGATTTCTCAATGAGAATACGTAGGCGCAAGATGCGACGTCTTGGTGAGCCAATTAACCCATTAACTCACTAACAACTAACTTCCTGTTAACATTTACAACTTAGAATTGGAACCGATGTGCTCTATTTAGTTGTCACTCTGTGGACATTCCCTTTGTTTACCTTTGCCATAGGACTTGGAGTCGCCGTGCTCTATTTAGTCATCCCGCCGTGGACATTCCCTTCTTTGCTAACTTAATCTTAGTTTATAGTCTCCGCACTCTATGTAGGTGTCTTGCCGTAGACATTTACTTGCCCCCATGGAACCTTGACCACAGTTAAGGGTTCCTCACCCCTTAGTTAGGGGAACTACGATTGCTCTGATTCCATTTATGTCAAGATACGTAGGCACGAGATGCGATGTCTTCGTGAGAAAACTTTGTACATACTTTATATACTTTAGATCTTTACTTTAGCACATTTCCTTTAGCAAGCAAACTCTAGCAAACACAAATACTAACAAGAGGTTCCTGTAGAGTACTACAGATGTTTAGGATGTGAAATACCTACCCTAGGCATAACCAACCCCCGAACCTTTTGATATCTTTGCTTAGCTTTAAGCCTTGCTTTTTGCTTTGCATTTTTATAGGTTCTTCTTTCTTTAAACCTTTCCTTTTTGGATAAATTAAAGTTCGGTTGTGAATTGTAAGAATTAAAGATTCAAGTTAATCAATAGCTTGGTATCACGATTCTCACCGCGACAAAAATGGCGACTTCACTAGGGACCTCCCCTAAGAGGGTTAAGCCCACCTTGTTTATATTTGTGTTTGCTATATGTTTGCTTGCTTGTATATTTGTATATATTTGTACATATATCTGTTTGTGCCTGGATTTTTGCTGTGTGCAGGGTTGGGTGCCTTGACTGGTGAGATAAATCCTAACCCGGATTTGAGTGACACATGAGATAGGATTGTGGTAAGATCAATAGTTAGGTTGTTGGGAGTAGTCCCAATATGTCTGACATATGATGTAATCACGCTCAGTGGGGACTCTTTGAAATGGTTAGTAATGCATGAGTAGTCGTGTATTCACTAATTGTTTCAACATGAGTCTGCGAAGCTGAGGACCTTAAGTAACACTTTTACCCCACTTGGCCTTTTAGGACATAGCGCGAAAATTGTTAGGGAGTAGTCCCTCAATAGTTGTCACGCGATGCTACACTCATATGAGTCTATCTTGAGAATATTGTTGACTCACGTAAGTAGTTGCGTTAATTGACAACGTCCGAAGGATTTACTATGACTCTGGGAGCTTTGATAGAACCCATTCGGCAGGTACAAATAACTCATAGTACAAATCTTTGGGGATGGATATACCTTTTTGACCCCATGTTCTGCTCTTGAACCTTTGATCCTGTTATGTGTGTTTTGCATCCCGTCTTGCATCACGTTTCATTGCATGTGCATTTTTGCATGGTTCATTGCATACCTCTGCTTGTCCAATCGCTCATGTTCGGCTGTCTCCATCTCCCAGTGTACCTTTAAGTCGTCAAGCTGATTCCTCGACACTGATATCGGACTAGAGCTAATTACAGACGCAGAATGTCCAAAATAATCCCTTGCCAGTGCATCAAAAGTGAAGCTTCAGGCTGACTTCAGCAGGCTATATTCCTAAACGCCAGTGTTTCAGACAAGACAGCTCATCCTTGTCCTGATTTACTGCGGTTAATATGTCGAAGGTTGAAGCTATATCGCAATGGGGAGATCCAAAACCTATTTTTGAGATTAGAAGATTTCTTGGGTTGGCAGATTATTATCGAAAATTCATTGAAGGATTTTTCCAAGTTATCTTTGCCATTGAAGAAGTGAACTAGAAAGGTTCAAGCTTTTGTTTTGGATGCAAAGGGTGAAGAAAGTTTCAAGAGCTTTTGAGAAGGCTGACAGCAGCTCATGTTTTGATTTTGCCGAATTTGGTAAAACTATTGTTGTATATTGTGATGCTTTGTTGATGGGATGAAGAGGTGTGTTAATGCAACATCAACAAGTTTTAGCTTATGCTTTAAGGCAATTTAAAGTGCATAAGAGGAATTATCTAACACAAGATTTAGAGTTGGTTGTTGTTGTGTTTGTGTCGAAGCTTTGGAGGCATTATTTGTTTGGTTCGAGATTTGAGATGTTAGTTGGTTGTTGTTGTGTTTGTGTCGAAGCTTTCGAGGCATCATTTGTTTGGTTAGAGATTTGAGATGTTTAGTGATCATAAGAGTTTGAAGTATTTCTTTGATCAGAAAGAATTGAATGTGAGGCAAAGGAGTTGAGCTCGACGGCGCAAGAGTGTAAGTACTCATGGTGGTTCTTTCAAGAATGACTCATCGATTAAACTTTTAATATTCTTCGGTTTCCATGGCCACTTATCAAGTCATCTCACATATCTCTCACCTTTTATTTTCTTCCTTCTGTGGGGTGGTTCATTCTTTTGAACTATAGTGGTGGTTCTGGCTCTATCTTGAGTATTAGTTTTTCAGTTTTTGGTGTACTTTTTTCATCCATCACTTCGAAAGATAACCTTCCCCTCTTAACACTAGAAATTTCCCTAGTTTTATGGTTCTCTAATTTTCTCTTTTTATGCAAGACCTCAGACAAGGGTACATCGGTATGGATATTTTTCAATACCTCCACATACGTTTTGGATTGGGGGTCTACCTTAGCTTCCACAAACCTTTGCGGGAAAGGAATAAGTAGGGTATAGGGAGGAGGAATAACATAAGATGCTTCCTTATCTACCTCTTCGATAACCTCCCTTTCAGGTGGTGTCGATGGGGTTTTCTCAATCTCTACGCTTTTCTCACCAGAAATTTCCTCAACCTCATTATCACTCTCCTTAGGATTTTTGATTTGATTTTCACTACTAGTTGTTACAACATCCATGTGCTCCTCAAGGGAGGGTCTTAGAGGTGTTTGTGCAAGCAGGGAGATTTGAGTCTCCAATGCCTCGTTGTGAGTCGCAAGGGACTCGACCACAATGTTAAACTGCTTAAGGTTTTCATTAATGTGGAGGATTTATTTTCTAAATTCTTCATTCTAGAGAGTTTGTATCTCTACAAAACGCTTCATCATAGACTCGAGCCTAAAGTGGGTTTGTGTCTCAAGGAAATTCTCCATTAATACTTCGAGGTTGGATTTATGGGAATCTTGCGCTTCCTAAAAATACTTAGAGTAATAATTGTAGAGAGAATTTGGGTGATACATAATAATATAGATAAGAGTGCCTTAGTTTATACGGTGTAACAATAGAGTTGAAATATTTGACGTAATCGGTCCCCGACAACGGCGCCAAAAACTTGATGCGTGATTTCTGCAAGTATACGGACGTATTGAAGTAATATAAAAGATTTTCAAATCCACAGAAACCAATAGTCAAAGATTTATTATTTCCAGTTGTTATAGTGTTTATCTAAGGCGAATGAAATAGTTAAAAGGAAGGAAACAAAATAAAAGGATTTAATAAAAACACATGAGTAACAATGTTGAAATGTAATTCACATCAATCGACATGCTTTGATTATCTCTACTAATATAACTTATGGGGCAATGTTTCCTATTTAGAAACAAATTAATTTAACAGGAACTATCGCTTTCGCATATTCAAAAAAGTTTCTCTCTCTAATTTATACCCTTCATTTGTCACATATGGAAGGCGCTTACCGCGTTAAAGTAGTATACTCATTTTTAAGAAATTAGACTCTTAACTTAATAGAAAAGTGATTTTGATTGGAAATTTTAACTAAAAAGGGTTCCTGGCTCTCGCTCAAGGAACCAGATCCTAAACATATAAACGTGTCTGCAAATAGTTTTAAAACCTCCTTCTAGAAAGGTTAAAGCTTCCTAATTAATTAACAAAGTGCTTTTGCGGTATTTGTTAACCAAATACAAACCAATTTTAGTTTTTAATGTCGAATGGCTTTCTTTCTTACCCGACGTTTTCACTGCATCACTTTCGTGAAGGCAGATTAAAATAAGTTCAGGAAAGTTGCGTTTAAATCAAAACAGCTTCATAAAGGTAATCTTAAGGAGACAACATGTAGAGCATCGTCTATTGACAATCCTCACATGATAACATTCAATAATTTAGCCAGACATGTTTAGGGAAAACAAAACATAAATAGTTTTGAGTGCAAACGTAAACATAACGACAGGTAAAAATGTTATGAAATAAATTAAGACGAAGAGGAAAAATGTGATTAAATAAGACAAGAAAAATAAAGGCAAGACAAAGTAAAGGTAAATGCTGAATGAATTAAAAACCTACTCCAAATGGAGTCTTGAATCTGATACAAATTGCGATAACTTGAAATAAATCTTGACGGAATGTAAATGACGGAAATAAAGTGCTTCGAAAATAAACTTGTACAAGGTGCTCCAAACTTGATACAGACTCGATCGACGATGTAATATTCCTTCGGTGTGAAGAGATTATTGCTTTACAATTCGACAGTATATTGGCTTAAGTTTGCATAGGCTTGGATACCTTGGAAAATGGCATGAAAGGGGTATTTATAAGAGTCTAAAACTCTAGAAATCATCAAGGAACCACTTACAGGTCGTGGAGAAAATGTAGGGACGGTTTATGGAGACTTGGAGACTAAGGATGGTTTGTTCCAATCGTTTAGGATTTTTCAAGGGTGGAGACCACCACAGCCTCATGGTGACCGTCGTGCTCACAAAGTGGGCATGACTTGGTCCTCCCACTAGTTGGTACGTGGACCACACATGACACCCCTAGAATGAACGCCATGGTGGTCACCATAGATGCAAGTCTACTCTAATTCTTCATTTTTCGTCCATTTCACTTCATTTCTTCGCCCATAACTCTTGCTTAATAGTTTCCCTGAAATAAAGGAAAAACACTAGCATAATAGTGGAAACGGAATTAAAACAATAGAAAAATATGCATAAGTCAAGTCAAATAAAAGATAGTTTGAGGTGTCATCAGTACCACTTTCAGAGGCATGACCACCTTCAGAATCCGGAATATTCCCAGAGTCTGGATCACCATCAGAATCTGAACCACTCTCAGAATCTGAATTAGAATTATATTCACCTTCAGAGTCTTCTTCAGCTTTAGAGTCACCTTCGGTCTCTGACTCACCTTCCGAATCAGCTTCTAATTCTGACTCATCTTTAGAACCTTCAGATTCTGAAGTATCTTCAGAAGTTAACTGAGGTGTTAACACCTCACTAGAGTTGGATTTAGACTTGTTCCAATCCCATGCTTCTGATTCTTTCACAATGACATCTCTGCTGAATTCAATCTTGTTAGTGACGGGACAGTAAATCTTATAAGCACCTGTACTATGGTACCCTACAAGCAACATAACTCTACTTCTGTCGTCCAACTTCCTTCTCTTAGCATCTGGAACATGTTTGTAACATACAGAATCAAACACCTTCAGATAGCTCACACTTTGCTTATCTCCAGTCCACTTTTCTAAAGGAACAATTTCCTCTGACTTCTAGGTTTATTCTTTTAGCAAGACCATTGTGTTGAGGAGTGTATGAAGCAATCACCTCATGCTCAATTCCATTCTCCTCAGAGTACTTCTTGAACCATGTAGAGTTATACTCACATCCACCATCAGTTCTGAGAATCTTCAGAGTCTAACCATTCTGATTCTCAGCCTTGATTCTGAATTTCTTAAATTCAACAAACACCTAGTGTTTGAACTTTATAAGGGATACCCGTGTCATCCTTGTAAACTCATCCACAAATGACATAAAGTATTTATTCCCTCCAAGTGAAGGTACTGGAAATAGTCCACACACATCACAATGCACCACACCCAAAACAAGCTTTGTTCTTGGAGGCATTTCATATGCAAATGGCAATCTTGGTTGCTTCCCTCTCATGCACACATTTCATGACTTTTCTAGCTTTTTAATTGCAGGAATTTCATGTACCAACTTCTTCGAATTCAGATACCCTAAGCTTTTGAAGTTCAAATGACCAAATCTTTTGTGTCATAACTCACTTTCCTTCATAACACTTGTTGCATTAAGGCATTCAGAGTCTGCAGTTTTAACATTCACTTTCAATGTTCTATTCCTTCCCTGTTCTAACTTCATAATAAGCTTTTGATTACAGTCATACAACTTCAAAAGATTGTCCTTCATGATAACTAAAATTCTTTCTCAATTAATTGGCCTATACTAATCATATTGCTCTTTATGCCATGAACATACCACACATTCTAAATCAATGCATTTTTAACATTATTCAGAACTACTCTGACATTTCTCATACCTTCAGCATCAAGGTATTTATCATCAACACATCTGATCTTTGTCCTCTTTCTAGAGTCAAAATCAACCACACATTTCTTATTTCCAGTAAGGTGATTTGAGAAACCAATGTCCATATACCACCCGTCTACCGAATACGCATCGTCAGATTCAGAGGCCATTAATAGGACATATTCATCATCAGAAAATCTTTGGCTATGTTTGCTTTTTCTGACTTCCTTTCCTTGTTTGACCAACAATTAGCAGTGAAGTGGCCAAACTTCTTACAACAATAGCACTAAACTTTCCTCTTGTCATACTTTTCCTTCCCCTTCTTAGCACTCTTCTTCTTTTCACAAGTTGAGGTTTCTGACTTCTGAACACTATCAAATTTCTTCCCGACTTTTGACCAAGACTGCTTCTGATATTTCTTACCAGAAGCTGCTTTTAGAGCCTACTGCTCTACCTCCATTTCATAGTTTATCTCAGTCAGACGTAACTCTTGTGTCTCTAGAATGCTTTGCAGCTCTTCAATTCTCATGGTGCTAAGATCCTTAGAATGTTCAATTGCTACAACAACGTAATCAAATTGAGGAGTAAGAGATCTAAGCACCTTCTCAATGATCTTTTCTTCAGAGAGAATTTTTTCACACGACTTCACCTTTTTTTTATATCAAAATCACTCTGGAGATGTAGTAGTGTACCTTCATATTGTTCTTCATGTTGAGATTCTCATACTGCTTACGTAGAGACTGAAGCTTCACCTTCTTCACTAATGTATCATCGTCGTAGCACCGTACTAGTGTGTCTCACGCGGCCTTCGTCGTCATCGAATCAATGATCTTCTCAAACACGTTCACATCCACACATTGATGAATGTAGAACAACACCTTTTGATCTTCATTCCTCATATCACACTGAGCATTCCTCTGCGCATCCGTTGCATTTGTCGGAAGTACAACTGGAACGTAATCGTTGTTGACGAGATCAAGAACATCTTGAGCGTTAAACAATACACGCATTTGAATCATCCACCAATTCTAGTTCTTGCCATTGAACACTGGAAGCTTAGTACTCAGATTACTGTTTTCGTTAATCTTTAACCTTGTGCGATTCACTCAGATCTCATTAAACACTAGTGTTTCCCAATCCCGCAGGATCAGGAAATGTGATCCTATTAAAGTTCCGATAAAAAATTCAACAAAAATTCAAGAAATGAAATGCCTCACCGTTCACTCGTGTTTCCCTATGTTTTCCTGTGGATCTGAACTGAAATTCTAAATATCAGTTGTTGGTGCACAAGGTGAAAAAGATGAAGATGGAGAAAGAGAGAATAGAGAGAATTAAAATAACAAACTTTCTCTACTATTCTAAAAACATTTACAATGAAAATGATTGTACCTATTTTTCTATTGAAAGCTACACTTATTTAAATAGAAATGAAAACAACCAAAAATACTTACTAGAAAACTAGTGGCAGTAAGAGAATGATTGCTTTGGTTTTGATTTTTTTTTCTTTTTAAATACTCTTTTGTAAATCTATTTTTAAAAATTATATTTATGAAAAAAGTATTTTAAAAAAACCGTTTGGTTATTCTAGTTTTAAAATCTGTTTTAAAAATATAAAACTAAAATATTTGTTTAAGAAAATCTATTTTGAACTTATTTTAGCAAATTATTAGTACACAACTTAAAACTATTTTTTATGCATACTTCAATTTTTTATTTTTTTATTTTTGCTATACTTTTTCTTAACTATTCTATTTTAACATTTAAAATTTTACACAATTATGTAGAAAAGCAGTACACATTATTTATTTACCTCTCATCTATCTTAACTAACCATGAATGCAAACTTTAGATTGATGGCATATACAACATTTTCGTTTGATGTTCCACAGCATCTTATTATCTTCGTTTGATGTCCATCTTATTCCTTTGTCAACTTAATTTACAAATTAAAACTTAACTAAACAATGGCATTGTTGGTGCAAAGATAGAATAAATGATGAAATAGGAAATATTACTAATAAGAGAATGACGGCTACAAAAAATGACATTAGGTTACAATGATTGTCACCCTATTTATAAGCTAAAACTAGGGTTACTAGAATAGGATAAATACTAAAATACCCTCTAACAAACTTATGGGCTAAGAAAATAGTACAACTAAATAAATATGAATTATCATTAATATTCTAATACCATCCCTTAATTCATATTCCATCAAAACTTGTAACACCAATTCCATCCCTTAATCTGAGAAATTGATCAGTCTTGATAGCTTTCGTCAGAACATCTGCCAACTGCTTCTGAGTGCTGCAGTGTACAACTTCTAACACTCCACTCTGAACTTGATGTCTCAGAAAATGATACTTGGTCTCAATATGCTTGCTTCTCCCATGCAGCACTGGGTTTCTGGCAAGGTTGATTGCAGACTTGTTGTCAATCATCAACTTCAGAGGTTTGTCTACCTTAATCTTCAGATCCTGCAACAGATTCAGAATCCACACAGCTTGGCATGCAGTAACAGCACCTGCAATGTATTCAGCTTCACAGGTTGACAACGCCACAACAGGTTGCTTCTTGGAACACCAAGAAATGGGACCTCCCAGAAATTTGAACAAGTACCCAGATGTACTTCTTCTGTCAACTCTGTCTCCACACCAATCAGAGTCTGAATAACTCAGAAGTTCTGACTCATTATTTCCTCCAGAGGGAAATAACACTCCATACTTCAGAGTTCCTTTGATATACCTCAGAATCCTGACAGCAGCTTGGTAATGGGACCACTTAGGTTTACTCATGAACCTACTAACCATCCCAACTGAATAGCAAATATCAGGTCTGGTATTGCACAGATACCTCAGAGAACCAACCAACTGTTTGAAGGTTGTAGCATCCACATCCTTTCCTTCAGAGTCTGAATCCAGTTTCTGATTTGTATCAGAAGGTGTGACAGCCATCTTACAATTCTTCAGATCAAATCTCTTCAGAAGTTCTAATTCATACTTGAGCTGATGCAAAATGATACCTTTCTCAGAATATCTGAACTCCATCCCTAGAAAGTATGTCATTTTGCCTAGATCAGTCATTTCAAATTCATTCATTAGAACCTTCTTGAACTTGGCTATCTCCTGTTCAGAACTTCCAGTCAATAGTATATCATCAACATATAAACATACCAGAGTCATATTGCCTTCAGAAGTATGCTGAACATAGACACCGTACTCCATCTCACATTTCTGAAAGCCTTGTTTCTTGAAAAATGAATCAATCTTCTGATTCCAAGCTCTGGGCGCTTGTTTCAGTCCATATAGAGCTTTGTATAATCTGTACACCATCCCTTCCTGATTCTTTTCCTCAAATCCAGGAGGTTGTGACACGTAAACTTCTTCTTCTAATGGACCATTCAGAAATGCAGATTTTACATCTAAATGCATCAGAGGCCAATTCCTGTTAGCAGCTATTGCAATCACCATTCTGATTGTTTCATGTCTTGCTACAGGTGCAAACACTTCAGAATAATCCAGCCCAGGTTTCTGTAGAAATCCTCTGGCTACCAACCTTGCTTTATGTTTGCCAATTGAACCATCTGGCTTTAACTTCTGCTTGAAAACCCATCTGACGCTGATGGCTTTCTTGTCTTTTGGAAGTTCTGTCAGCTTCCAAGTCTTGTTTCTCTCTATAGCATCAAGTTCTTCTTTCATGGCCTTCAGCCAGAGCTTCTGCTTAAGAGCCTCCTCTGTACTTATAGGTTCAGAGTCTACTAACATGGCACACTGAATAACTTCTCCTTCAGAGTCTACTTCAGTGTCTTGCAGCATGTCAAATTCTGCAAATCTTCTGGGAACGCTTCTGATTCTTTGTGGTCTCTGAACTTGTTCAGAGTCTTGAGCTTCAGAGTTTCTAGCTTCAGATGATTGACCTCCAGAGCTTTGACCATCTTCAGAGTCTGGCATATTTCCAGAGTCTGAATTGCCACCAAGATCTGGATTGCCATCAGAGTCTGAATCATCAGAGTCTGGGTCATCAGAGTCACCTTCATCTTCTGAGTCATCTTCAGAGTTTGAATCAGTATCAGAGTCAGAGTCAACGTCAGGGTTTACTTCAACTTCAGAAATTCTTAACTCTGGCCTTTCTTCAGAGGTTCTAACATCAGAATCAGATTGAGACTTATCCCAATTCCAAACTTCTGATTCCTTCACAATCACATCTCTGCTGAATTCAATTTTATTGGTTTCTGGACAATAGAGCTTGTATGCACCTGTACTGTGGTACCCTATCAGAATCATCACTTTGCTTCTATCATCCAGCTTCTGTCTTCTGGCTTCTGGAACATGTTTATAGCAAACAGAACCAAATACCTTCAGATGACTAACACTTTGCTTGTCTCCAGTCCACTTCTGCATAGGAACTATTTCCTTCAACTTCTTCGTAGGACATCTGTTGAGTACATACGTTGCAGTGGCAACAGCTTCTCCCCAGAGCTTCTGAGGAAGCTTCTTCTCCTTTAGCATGCTTCTCACCATATCAAGCAAAGTACGGTTTCTTCTTTCAGCAAGACCATTGTGTTGAGGGGTATAAGGAGCAGTAACCTCATGCTCAATTCCATTCTCCTCACAGAACTTCTGGAACTCTTTGGAGTTATACTCACCTCCACCATCAGTTCTAAGAATCTTCAACTTCTGACCACTCTGATTCTCAGCCTTCATTCTGAACTTCTTGAATTCATCAAACACCTCGTGTTTGAACTTAATAAGGGATACCCATGTCATTCTTGTGAATTCATCAACAAACAACACAAAGTATTTATTCCCTCCAATTGATGCTACTGGAAATGGACCACACACATCAGAGTGTACAACTCCCAAGGCATGTTTTGCTCTTGGAGCAACTTCTGATGCAAATGGCAATCTTGGTTGTTTTCCTTCCATGCAAACTTTGCATGACTTTTCAGGCTTCTTAATTGCAGGAATTCCATGTACCAATTTCTTTGAATTCAGATGTTGTAAGCTTCTGAAATTCAAATGACCAAATCTTCTGTGCCACAGCTCACTCTCCTTCTCAGTACTTGTTGCACTAAGACACTCTGAGTCTGCAGTTCTGACATTCACCTTGAATGTTCTATTCCTTCCCTGTTCTGACTCCATAATCAACTTCTGATTACAGTCATACAGCTTCAGAAGATTGTCCTTCATGGTAACTGAGAAACCTTTCTCAATTAATTGTCCCACACTCATCAGATTGCTTCTGATGCCAGGTACATACCACACATTCTGAATCAATGCTATTTTCCCATTGTTCAGAGTCACTCTGACATTTCCCATACCTTCTGCATTAAGATATTTGTCATCAGCACATCTGATCTTTGTTCTCTTTTCAGAGTCAAAGTCAACCAGCCATTTCTTGTTTCCAGTAAGATGATTTGAACAGCCAGTGTCCATATACCACCAGTCTGTCAGATCATCAGATTCAGAGGCCATCAATAGCACAGATTCGTCATCAGAACTTCTGGCTATATTTGCTTCTTCTGATTTCTTCTCCTTGTTTGACCAACAATCTCTAGCAAAGTGACCAAACTTCTTACAACAGTAACATTGTATTTTTCTTTTGTCATACTTCTCTTTTCCCCTCTGAGCATTCTTTTGTCTATCAGAGGTTGAGCTTTCTGACTTCTGACCACCATCAGATCTTCTCTTGACTTCTGACTGCTTCTGATACCTCCTATCAGAAGTTGCTTTCAGAGCTTGCTGCTCTACTTCCCTTTCAGAAGTTCTCTCAGTCAAACGCAACTCTTGCGCTTCTAAACTGCTCTGCAGCTCTTCAATTCTCATGGTGCTCAGATCTTTGGAATGTTCTATTGCTACCACAATGTAATCAAATTGAGGAGTAAGGGATCTCAATACTTTCTCCATGATTGTTTCTTCAGAAAGAGTTTCTCCACATGCCTTCATCTCATTAGTGATCAGAATCACTCTGGAGATGTATTCAGAAACTTTCTCATTATTCTTCATGTTGAGATTCTCATATTGCTTTCTCAAGGACTGAAGCTTCACCTTCTTCACTGATGCGTCACCACCATAACATCTCACCAGAGTGTCCCATGCAGCCTTTGCTGTTGTAGAGTCTGCAATCTTCTCAAACACGTTTACATCCACACATTGATGAATGAAGAACAATGCTTTCTGATCCTTCTTCCTTACTTCCTTCTGCGCGTTTTTCTGTTCATCAGTTGCATCTGCTGCTACTGGAACATAACCATCAGTGACAAGATCCAGAACATCTTGAGCACCAAACAGTACACGCATTTGGATCATCCAACGATTCCAGTTTTTACCATCAAATACTGGAAGTTTGGTGTTCATGTTGCCGTTTCCGTTCATCTTCTACTTTGCACAATACACTCAGAGTTTTCTCACACAGTGTTTCCCAACCCACAGAATTAAAAAATTCTGATCAGATTTTGTTCAAGATTCAACAAGAATCTGAGAAACAAAATCAAACACACAAGACCTCACGTTCACTCGTGTTTCCCGTGTTTCCCAATGAATCTGAACCGGAGCTCTAGATACCAATTGTTGGTACAAAGATAGAATAAATGATGAAATAGGAAATATTACTAATAAGAGAATGACGGCTACAAAAAATGACATTAGGTTACAATGATTGTCACCCTATTTATAAGCTAAAACTAGGGTTACTAGAATAGGATAAATACTAAAATACCCTCTAACAAACTTATGGGCTAAGAAAATAGTACAACTAAATAAATATGAATTATCATTAATATTCTAATAGGCATCACAGCTAAATTTTTATTATTATTTGAACATATTGATAAATTTGAAAGATTAAATTCAAAAAAATTAAATTAATCTCAGATGTGCAACTATAGAGATTAATTCCATGAATTGGATAAAACTACAATTAGTGGCACAACTCTTTTTATTAAAAAATTTAACATTGATGCGTGCTCGTGACAACATAATCTCATTCAAGGGTTCATGGATATCTTATAAGTATATTGAATTAATGTTTATAATTTTTATTTATTAGTTTTAATATTATAAAAATAGTGTTTGGAAATAAAAATCAATTTTTTTAAAACTTAAATATTTAAAATTTTGAAAATGACTACCTAAATGAATCAAATGATTATGTTCTTAATTGGGTTGAATTTTTCAAAAATAAAATTGCAAAAATCGAATAAATTAAAATTAAGTATTATTCATCAGTTTAAATTTCTTCTCCTTTCAAAAATAAAACATAAATTAACCTATTTTATCCTTATTTATTTATGGTCTATTGAAACTTTATTATTGATAAGCAAAATATATTGATTAGAGTACGGTCTATTGAAACTTTATTATTGATAAGCAAAATATATTAGAGTACAATGCTACTGTCTATTACAAAAAACTAAGACATCCACTGCCTTATTTCCAAATTAAGTGGATGCATGACAGTTACGTAGACTTTTTTATGCACTTCCATATTCAGTACTTGTGTGTTCTACATAATATAGAATGTATAATTCTTTTATTTGTAGGTTCTGATTTTAAAATTTTTGCTGTATTTAAACTTTTAGTTTGCATACACTAGTTTAGAAAGGTTTTATTGGAATTAGCCTATAGCACTAATCCTATCATTCAATCCATTGGTATCAAATTGAGATTAAAACCACTAATCTAAAGACTTATTTTCTGAACTGTGAATAAAATCTTTTTATAGCTATACTCAATCACTTTAATCTTCTCTAAATATTAAAGGTGTCTACCCATTAATGGTGTCTATGTTAGTGTTTAGTAGAATCTATTTAAATTTATTGAAGTCCACTACCTCTCCATTCCAATCATGTAGTTAAACATGATGTTAAGATTTGTCTACGATAGATTATACCCAAATAAATGGTAATGCAAAGTTTGAATCAAATAATTTTACTTGTCCTTATACAAATAAGAGCACGGTTTAAAACCACAAAAATACTATTTAGCAGTAAATTCATGCCAACCGTTTTCAAAGAGATAAAAATAAAATCAAAAGGGGCTATAAATATCTTAAACAAAAGAGTAACAAAACTATCCATCTCTCTTTCCATCATCTGCAAGCAACCATCAATAATGCTTGAAATTGTGTTGTGGCTCTAAGATTAAAAAAGGAACCATATTAGATAATGATTTACAATAATGGTCATCATAGAAACAACCCTGACACAATCTATCTATTATTAAGAAAAGCCAAGGATTTTATTAACATAAATTCAAACAAGTAAACAGTTGAAGAGGAACTTATATCAAGGCGGGGGAACCATGCTTTCAACATAATTTTGGTTAAATATCCACTTCATTCGTCTGTGCATTTTAGTTTTTTGTATTCTATTTTCGCTCCAATTGTAGACAATCACTTGCAATCGAACATTTTTTCCCCCTTGTACGAGTGCGATGCCACCGTCATAAAGGCAAAGTGGAGCAAGAAAATGTTTATGTTCCATATGATAATCCAGATCCATATAACTTATTTTAAGAAATTGAGTCCAAGAGTTTTCTATTCCAAATTCCATCATCTTCCATATAATAAAATGTGTTTTTTGGGTATGGTGACTAAAATAGAGATGGTCCTCCAACACATGAATAGTTGGCAAATGAAGTGGCAATCGACGTGACGTTGCAACAAAATCTCGAGGAAGAGGCAACTCGGTATATGTGAGGGTACCCAGATTCAGCGAGATAATCAGAATTTGTTTATCCATATATCGGGCCAGCAAGATAATAGTGCCATTCAAATACACAGCATAAGTGCAACACTTGTCTTTAAAAGGAACAGAATCCCAATGAAATACAGCAGACATGCCACGAAGTTGAATAATTTTCCGAACATTACTGCCAGAACTATATATTTCCAACTGGTGAAAATCAAAATACACAGTGATATAAGTATCTGTTGAATTATCATAACCAAATGAAAATCTAGAAATCCGGAGATCGTCACAAGTATGATGACCATATTTGTTAGACAATATGTTAGTGGCTGGGTTCCATAACTGAAACCAGTTATTGTCAGGATGCTTTCTTTCAATAAGAAAGAAACAGAATAATCCATTGCAGGAACCAATGAATTGGTAGAGGTAACAGGGGTTGGATGGGAAGTAATTTTGGGTGGATTTGATTATGGAAGGATTCTTTAGTAAAGTATTGAGTGGGGATGGTGAGATAGAAAAATCCTGAGACCTGCAGAGGATTTGTTGGATGTTTTGTTTGGATTGTTGAAGGTGTAGTTTAATGAAATTGGGATGAGAGATGAGGGTGTTCCATGCTTTGCAAACGCATCTCAGTTGCATCAAAGATTTGACTCGAAGGTATGATAGAATTTGTGCGATGAGTTCTTCGGGGAGGAATTCGACCGAACCCTTAGACTTCCGCGACTTGCCTTGACAGGGATTCATTAGTTTGCGGTTGGATTTCCGTGACTTGGCTTGACATAAATTCATTAGTTTGCGGTTGAATTTCCGTGACTTGGCTTGAGGGGGATTCATCTCGCAGTGTTGAAACTGAACCCTTGCGTCGTCGGATCTTAGGGTTGAAACTGAACCCTTGTGCCGTCAGATCTTAGCTAACACGGCTGTTGAATTGAAACTCAATCCTATGTAACTCTATTTGTGTGTCTTTCGTTTACTGCTTATACTAACCCTATTTATGTGTCTTGCCCATTTATATATGTTTTTCTTTTTATCTTTGGGCCAACATAAAAAATAACTTAGAAGAATCTATCCATCATATAAATCATTTAAATCAATTTTTCTTTTAAGAAATTTTTAATGCATCTTATAGGTTAATGATACACTACGTAGAAATATTTAAATGTCTTCAAATTTTGGATATATATTTTTAAACGTACCTAATTTTTTATTAACGTTAAAAAAATTTCGGAGATGCATCTTTAAATTTATTTCGGAGATGATGTTTTGGAACTTAAATCGCGTCATAACCCTTCTCTTTCCTCATTTTTGATATTTCTCAAAACCTCTTCAAACTCTCTCAAACGTTTTCTCATCACCAAGTCCAAAATCAAACAATAAAGTTCAAGGGAACTTCAATCAACATCAGAAACATCATCCAACACTGAAACAAAGTGAAAAATTGTAAGTTTTTTGAAATTTTCAATTTTTTTGAGTTTTGGTGTAAATGAGTAGAAATTGATGATTAAGGTTAGAAATGAGTAGAAATTGCATGTATGATAGTTTAAACATAGCGTAAAACATGTTTTTTTTGCTGAAAATGATGATCAAAACATTATTTCTTGTGTTTGCATGTGTGCATTGCCGCCATTGACGCACCTGTTGTGCTGTAGAAAATTTCGGAGATCCATCTCTGAATTTTTCAACGTTTTAGTTTTTCAGTAACCGGAGACACATCTCCGGAATTATCTATCTTTTTTTATTTTCTTGTTTGTGGTGTTGCTTGTTTGCAATAATTGTCTGATTTACTTTAACTTGCAGGTATTATGGTTGATAGCCACGATAGGTTAAGGCACATGAGGATTGTATAACATGCATCAGTGTAAAAGAAGAAGAGTCAGGTTTTAGAGGCTCTGGTTCCCTCTGGCCATACAGAGCCATCTACTTCTGGGGATCATGCTTCTACATCTTCTTATTTATGTAAGAGAAGGATTTTACCTACCGACGCATGACTCCCACCATCCTTCCTCGGGCGCTAGATTTTACCTATTCAGGCGCCTAAGATACACGAGTCACCGATGGTACCTCTTACTGCTGAGCCAGTGCTACCTCCTACTGAGCCAATGGCACATCCTACCATTAATATTGTTAATGAGCCAGTTCCACCTCCGAATGGTGAAGTTGCTGTGGACTCTAAGCTAGAGGCATTTGGAGGAGGCCATGTAGACTTGTCACTAATGCCTCTGTATTAAGACCATGCTTCCAGACATATTTGGTACGGAGAGGTAGCATTAGTTGGATTACGTTTATTTTAATTTACAAGTTTCTTAAATTGATTTATTTTTCTGCAGGACCGTGATCCGCTGAAGTTTATTAACCATGAGCAAAATATTATTGGCTCGCCTCAGCCAAATAAGGAGTGGTTTCTGACACCTTTGTCCCTATATGCGATGAAGGACTTGTGCATGACATGTTATATTATGGTTAACAACGGGATGCTTAATGCATTCATGGAGAGATGACACTCGGTGACCTCGTCATTTCATCTCTTGCTTGGTGAGATGTCTATCACAATCGGTGGTAATGTGTTGTTTTTGCTATATCTTTCGATCATGGGAAGACTTCTAAATCATGGGAGGATTACCAAAGACGAGACACTCGAGATGATGGTAGACTATCTAAGGGTTGACTTAGGGGAGGCGAATGAGGAGTTGGGTAGAACCAAGGAGGACTCATGCTATATTTGAATACTTGGAAAAGGTATATAGAGATGAGCTCTAGAGAGCACATCAGGCCACGAGTGGTGATGAACAGGTGAGGCTCCACTGAGCCCATGCTATAAGAGCATACCTGTTATATTTAGTTGGCACTGCAATTTTTTGAATAAGAAAGTCACTTATGCAGATGTCGTCTACTTACGATACTTCGAGGATTTTAAGTGGATCCATGAGTATAACTGGGGGATTGTTTGTTTGGTCTACTTGTACTTAAAGTTATCAGAGGGATGTAGGTGAAAAATAAAACAGGTCACAAGTAGCATCACACTACTGACGGTAATATTTATTGGTCTTCTAATCTTTCTGTCTTTTTCATTTCATATTTACAATGTCATTACTTATGATTCGTGTGTTATAAATTTTCAGGCTTGGATCCTCCAAAACTTTCTGCACATCTCTGGTTGGAAGAGTTTATCGGCTTACACTGAGAATATGTCGTGTGCTACTATATTTGC
Source organism: Lathyrus sativus (assembly GCA_963859935.3). Taxonomy (NCBI): domain Eukaryota; kingdom Viridiplantae; phylum Streptophyta; class Magnoliopsida; order Fabales; family Fabaceae; genus Lathyrus; species Lathyrus sativus. The sequence continues at coordinate 481,845 of OZ012737.1, forward strand.
CCTACTTACTGTGTAGTCTGACATACACAATAGTGCATTAGTATATAATAGTAGTATTATGGATTGTATTTTATTTTCACATCAAGCTACTTTATCGTTGTTCTCAGCATTATTTATATATAAGATATTTTTTGACCATCTGAATTTATGTACATCATTTTTTGCGTTGCGATTGTATAGTTTAAATTAGAGGGTAGATAACGCTTATAAATCTTCATCTGGATGCACGTAAACAAAGAATAACATGAATTATTCTGTTCTGATAAGTTACGGAGATGTATCTCCGTAAATTAAACGGAGATGCATCCGGTAAAATAAACTTGTGAAATGACTTGAGTTTGATGCATGATATACATTTTAAATTTTTACCGAGATGTATCTCCAGAATATTTTCAACGTTTCATCAGAATTTGGTGCGTCCAGAGATGCATCTCCAGAATATGAGGGGTATTTTGGTATTTTCTCATGGTGCGTAAGTAACATATAGAGTGTGTTCGACCCTAGGTAGATTGGATTTTTAAACCAATTTTTTATATTTTATTAGCTAAATTTAAATGACAAATATTAGTTATTGATAATTAGTAATCATGACAATTTTCTTAGTTAATTTTAAATAACAAAAATTACTGTTTTTCAAATTCTCAATCTTCTGTATTTTAAAGGTCGTTTTTTAAAATTGGAACAGAGCCTCCAACGTCGGAGGCCCTAGGCGAAGCCAACCAGTAACATCAATAACCCACCACCACCACCAAACATGATAGAGTTACTTGGAGTGATGGAAGAGTTACGACGTTAGAACAAACAGATGTAAGGTAGCATCCAAACATTTCAACAACATTAGAGTCACCACCCTAAAGGTGGGGATAAGGATGAGCCAATTGATCCTCAACCATTATCACCTAAGATATGGGATGATCAGGCTCTAGAGAATTTCAAACCACCCTCTTTGGCAACCATTTACGGGAAGAGTGGCCATCTGGAGCATATTAAAATGATTAACACCCAGATGGCCATCATTGGAATAACTAGTTCATTTAAGTGCAAACGTATGACAGAGACTTTTAAAGATGTTGCTCTTAGATTGTATGTGAACCTCCTCAGGTTCTTAGTAACAAGTTACACAGACTTGTCATAAAAGATGATACACCACTTCTCTGCTAGCAAGCACCAAAAATTATCGACCACAAGCTTGTTCAACGCCAGTCAAGGCCATGATGAATCACTCTTGAAATACCTATCCCACTTCAATGAAGAAACCATCAAGGTATCCCACCCGAACTAGGATATGTTCGTAAAAGCGTTCTAGAATGATCTGAAAGATGACCACTTCAACGAATCTTTGCCTTAGAAGACGGCATCAACCATGGAGGAAATTGTGAATATACCTGAATGTGACATAAAAGGAGAACAAAGCAATGCAGAAAAGAGATCCCATGAGGCAGTAGAAAATGGGATGTCTAGGGCTGAATGATCTGGATAGAAAAAGAATATCGACCATTCCCGACTAAAGAAATAGCTACAATAAAACCCCATCGGTATCATTTTGAGCTTTTTACCTAGTTGACCACGAGGCGAGAAAAAATCTTGAGAGAAGTTTATAATACAAAGATAATTCCAGAGCCACCTAGACCAAGGGGCAGAAGATGGGATTAGAGACAAATAAATGGTAAAAATACCATAAGATATGAGGTCATCATACTCACGATTGCCATCACTTGAAAGGATAAATAAAGGCTTTGATCTAGAAGGGCCTTTTGTAGAGGTACATTCAAAGTAGCCCCCAGTTGGATGAGAGAAGTAGTCTGCCACGAAGGTCATTCTAAGAAAGAGTATTACCACATGAGGATGAACTAATGGTGTTCAATCTCTAGATCCACGACTAGAGCATGAAAAGGGTTTTGATCGATCTTGGGAGCTCGGTCGGCATAATTTATTGGAATGTTTTCCAAGGAACATAAGATGGACGCTGACTGAAGGTGAGAAAAATACACAAGAATGAGGGTTGAATTTTGTATGTCAAATCATTTTTACTTCTGAACCAGATTTCAGAATCTAAAAGATATATCAAAATCTGATTAACAAGTTGCAGCAGATAAAATAACAGAAGCAAGTAAATAGGCAAATAACACACATAAGTCATGTTTGTTCCTCTTCAACTGAGAGTACTTCATTCCCCTTACAGCACAAGAGATTTCCATTATAATCAAACTGATTACAACTGCTTATACTCTCAAGTACAGACTTTCGACTACTCAGACCTACAACCTAAGTTTTACTTGCTTAGATTCCACGAACCCAAGACTTCCTTGCTTAAACATATAAGATTCAAGACTTCCTTGCTTAGACCTACGATCCAAGACTTTGTTTCTCAGATTCCTTGAATTTAAGACTTCAATGCTCAAGCACACATCAAGAGAATTCATCTAAACTGACTGTTTCGAGAAGGAATAACTTACAACAACACTTGATTAACAATTAGAGGTGTTCAAATATAATACGACACACTTTAACACTTAAGATTCTTAAGTTATACAAGAATAAGAACTCTTAAAGGATTGGCTTCTCTTGAGCTGATACAAATGGTGTGGAGTACGTGTATATTGTAGTTGTAGTTGCAATGTTATTTTCTTGATTGATCTTCTATCCTTCTGCTCCTTTTATTGCCGAAGTTATAAAGTTGTTGAAGCAACCTAGCGACTAATTTCAAATCAAATCTTTTTGCACATCTTCTTTTCCAATAAAGCAAGTTTTAGAACTCATAGCCAAGGAATTACCCATTGAACTAGGCATTTATCCAGAGAACTCTTCTATGAAACAAGTACAACACAAATCTTTTGGAGATAATGTCAACTGCTCTCGAGTCTCGTGATTTCTGAGCTTGAGTTGTCATCCATCAATTTCAGAGGCAGGGTTAACATGCTTCTGATTCTAAAATATACCAAAGATGTCTTTAGGGTCATACTCTCTCACAAGAACCTAATTTGAACTGAACTTTAGCTTCTTCCGTGACAGACTTTGTTCCATCAAGTAAATTGGATTATGTACACATGAACCAGCTAGTTAGAAATCCGAATTGTTCTTCAAATACTTTGTTATCATCAAAATCTTATAGGATATATGGTATAAACCATATTTTTTTCAACAATCTCCCCTTTTTGATGATGACAACCTTATGTATTTTAAAACAATTAGTTTTAGATTAACTACTCAATGAATTTCAGGGTTTGAGGTTTGTAAGCTCCCCCTGTGTCAAACAGTCTTAGAGGTGAGGTTTATAAGCTCCCTCTGAGTGCTATCTATGAAGTCTAAGAGGTGAGGTTTGTAAGCTCACCCTGTATAGAATAATCATATCCATTCTAAGATTAACTTTGTAGAATACTTAATCCATTTCTCCCCCTTTGTCATCAACAAAAAGATAACAAAACACAGAAAAATAGACAAGTGGACTCTAGTAATTAATAATGGTTTCTAAGAAATTCATGCTTGGACACCAGTTAGGAACAATTTTGTCTATCGACCCAACTCGTTGCACATAAGCAACAACACCTTATTGAACAAGAATCATAAAAATGAATCTACAAAAAGGATTGAGAAATGATAATTTCTCACGAGATTCTATTATATCTTCTTTTAGATAATCGAACATGGTTTGAGGCAAGTTGATTTTCATCCTTGAGACTAGGAACAGAAAGAAATGCTTATCCTTAAAACAAAGTCATCCTAATCCCTTTTATCTAGTCCTTATATTAGTCCCTATAATTTGGTACCATACTTTTGTCGTGGGAGTAAGAGTGGAAGGACTTGCATCATGTCCTTCACTACCATAGATGTTGTTAATGAGACTCAGAAACTTATTGTCGTGTTTGTGTTCTTCAATAGTAACTCAATCGTCTTCACAATTTATTTCTTGAGAAATAAGTTTAGAGTTGATCACAATAGGAAAATTGTAGACAATAGATAGAATCGAACAAACATCTAACTCACTCTGATGAACATGAGCATTTACCCAAAATTCTTTCACAAGATATGGATAGACTGGTTCATTAAGCACTGCAAAATATCCATCCCATTTTTGAAAATGAATATTTAAAACTATCCGATAAAAGTTAATACTCGTTAATTCATTGAGGTCAACAGTATATTCCTTCAGAATATCTAGATCATAGATTTCTCCTTTAATGGTCTTTGAAGACATATTGAAAGAGATATAAATTCAAGTAGAAAACAATGATTTTATAATACTATCTTATATAGAAGATTATACATAAAAATTGAGTAAATATTAGATACAGTCACATAACACATAGAATGCTAATTTATGATGATTAAGCAAGCATGCATTAAATATTTAGACGGTAATGATTCTGATTAAAAATGAATCATAATCTTTGTCAGTACACTCCTTTTAAGAACCAAATTTCAAGACAATTTTTGAAAAATAGGCAAGAGTGGTAGAAATGTCACTTTAGTCTCAAGAACAACTATTTTTGAGAAAACACAACAACCAAGGTTGATTACTTAAGATAATTTTGCTTATAAAAGAAAGTACATTATATTTCAACTAAATCATTTCATAGTCATGGAGAACGCACATAACTCCAAAGGTCATTCGTCTAAGAAAGTTTCCAACACAAAGAGTCCAAGTACTTATGAGAGAGATTCTCTTCCCAAGAATGAGAAAGGTAAATCTATAAACAAAGAAAGTACCACTTCAGGAACTTCAAGGATTGGAAAAGTTTTAGAGAGGGGGATGAAGAAACCAAAGGAGTATGTGAAATCAATATATGAAAGTGATCCCTCAACATATGAAGATGAAGACTATATGAAGTTTCTTAGCATATATCAGTCAGATGAAGATCAAGATTAAGAAATGTAGAAGAAGCTCATGAAGAAACTTACATGTATTAGCTTTTATGTATTGAGACCTTTTCTTCAAATGAATTTTGAGTTTGCCTTGTTGAATGTATTTAAAAATTTCACTAAATCATTTCATTGTTGAATGTATTTAACAATTACTCAATCTCTCATATCAAGCCCTTGGAGCTTGTTTGAGTCCATAGACATATTTCTTAAGCTTGTAGACAAAGTCTGGATGGTTTGAATCTTCAAATCCAGAAGATTGTTTAACATACACTTCTTCAGTAATAACTTCATTCAAAAAAGCACTTTTGACGTCCATCTGATAAATCACAATGTTGTGATTAATGGAATAAGAGAGAAAAATTCTTATTTCCTATATCCTTGCCACATAAGAAAAGGTTTCAGAGAAATTAATTCCTTCTTGCTGATTGTATCCCTGAGCTACAAGTCTAGCTTTATTCCTCAGAAGTTCTCCTTGTTCTTTAGCTTGTTTTGAAACCCCCACTTAGTACCAATTATGTTCTTCAACCATGGTCTTGAGACAAGATCCCACACGTCATTTCTTTGAAACTGATTCAATTCATCTTACCTAGCCACCATCCACCCATCATCTGATAAGTCATCATCAATAGAGGTATGCTTTGTCAATGAGATAAGTCCAAGCATTGATTGCTCATTTCTAAAAGCTGATCTGGTTATCAATGGCTCGTCTTTATTCCCAATCATTTTCCGTTTTGGATGAGAAGCTTTATATTTAAATGATCTCTTAGGTAGAAGAAAGGCTTCAGAATTATCTTGAGTAATTACTGAATATGTAGTAGTAGGATCATCTGGAGTTACTTCAGTTTTTGCAACTTCTGGTGTTTCTTCAGTTGTTATATTAGAATCTGATAGACCATCATCTAAACACTTTTACTTTGGAGTAAATACCATAAACTGTTCTTCATAATTCTACATTCCTGCAAGATTATCATCTGGATCCATAGACTCTGACTTTTAATAGTCATGCATTTTGTCATCAAATTTAACGTGCATACACTTTTCAACCATTCTGATTTCTTAGTTGTACACTTTGTATGCTTTTGAGCATTTAGAGTATCCCAAAAAGATACCCTTTTGAGCTTTAGCATCAAATTTATTTAGGTAGACTTTATTGTTCAAAATGTAACAAGTACATCCAAATTGATGAAAAATAAGAGATTTTTGGTCTCCTACCGCTAAATAATTCATACAATGTTTTATTCATAATTGGTCTAATATAGATCATGTTCTAAATGTAACAAGACATATTTATATTTGTTAGTAAGATATGCACCTAAGAGGGGGGTGAATTAGGTATTTAAAGATATTTCCAGATTTTTGATGGTTTCATGTTTTACTTTCCTAAGAGATTACTATGTGATGAAAGCGATAAATACATAAAGTAAATGACATGGAGATATATCCTAGTTCCCCTTACAGTCCGAGGGTACTCCAGTCCCCTTTCAACATGAAAGAGATTTTTAATAATATTAGATCTTATGACAAGACTATCTTAGCCTTTCTATACAGACTCTAACAATCACACCAAGAACAACCCTCTTGGATTTTACAACAAAGTGAAATAAGAGAACAATCCTCCCTTAATCAGTCTTTTTCTTCAAACAATCTTGGACATCAAGGAATACAACCTTACAATCTTAAGTTCGACAATCCTGAAAATAAGATGTAATGAGCAAAATATGTAATTCTAATTTTTGTTAGAGTGTTTGAAGTTGATCATCAATTATCAATCTAAATATTGATCTTCTTCTTGAACAAATAAACTCTATACAGGATATACAAGTGTTCTTAAATGGAAGAATGAAACTTAAACTAATTTGGATGAAAGTTCAAATGCACAAGTTTCACTCTTTGAAAGTTCTGATTTGCACACTTGATTTGAAAGTTTGAATGATAATGAAAAGTTTGAAAATTTTATTTACAAGAAGGTGAATATCAAAGTTTGAGATTATGAGGTTTATATAGCCTCTAAACACCTCTACAAAGGAGTGCAAATGATCAAGAGTTTCCATGGTTCAAGAGGAAAAGAAAATAAAAGTTTTTGCCAAGAGATGCAACATTCTGGCCTGCAGCGCCAGTGGTAATCAATTACCCCAAATGGGTAATCGATTACATGCTTCAACGTTTTAAAAATTTTGAAAATTTCTTCAGGGTAATTGATTACCAGGTTAGGGTAACCGATTACTCTGAGCCAGTTAACCTTAAAAATAGAGACAAAAAAGATTTGAAAATGCAAACATCTTTTTCCAATGAATATGCAAAGAAAGAGTAGGGTTTTGAACACTTGTATAAGCTATATAAAGGTTGAATGTCATACCTTTCCTTTGTGCTAAACCATCTTCATGTTTTCATCAAGACTTGGTATAATTCTTTGACAATAAAGGTCTTTGATCTTGATCTTGATCTTTTGAAATTCTTTTATCCACTCTTGAGCTGAGGAATGTATGTCATCATCAAAACCTTTGAGAATCCATGTCTTCACATTCTCCCCCTTTTTGATGATGACAACTATTTTGGAAGTTGAAGTTCCTTGTGTTATTCGAACAAAAGCTACCCCTTGGATGATGCTCCCCCTTAATCCATGATTTTAGAGAGGTCTTTGAAAATATGCATCTTTTGTTAGAAAAGCAACAATACAATATAACACAACACTTCTCCCCCTTTGTCATTAAAAAAAGAATGGGAAAATTAATTAAAAAACTATTTAAACAATGATATCACACGAGATCACAACAACATATAAAACATACACCACAACATAATACATAAACTGATATGAGAAAAGTATGAAGTACATAAACATAGTAACGATGATAAGACAAAAATTGAACCAAACTTAATCAACAGTACTTGATTAGAACAAAAACATAAGCAAGAACATTCAATCACTCGGACATGTCATTGGTGTCTTAATCATTTTCTCCTTCATTATCATCTTCATCTTCTTCACTTTCTTCCTTAATAGGATGTGCACGAAGTTGTGCTCTAGGAAAATCTTTAAACATTTCCCTATAGAAGCCATGTCATGCCTATGTTCCCTCTGATTGAAATCCACTTTAGCTTCAATGGAACACATTTTCTTGTAAAGCACTTCATTTTTGTATCCATGTTATGGCACAGATGTAATTGAGGAGGATGAAGGGGAGTCTTTATAAACATATATGTTGTTCGAACCTTGAATAATATATGTATTCCTTAGGGCAGTAGAGACATTTATTTCATTAACTTTAGTCGTCATTAAGGTGTTTGGTTCTCATTGAAGTAGAACGCCACTTGATTCCAAATTTTTTGAGATAAACCGACCATATGAAAGACGACCAGATAGAGATCGAACATGACACATATGATGCATAAAAACATATTCCCAATTCACTTGAAGTTTGTTTTTGATTTCATAAATAAGCTGGACTTCAATTTCCCTAACTTGTGAATGATTTGAATGTTTGGGAACAAGCACATAAGCAAGGATGTAATGAAGCATCCTATCACCAACAGTTAAATTGTTTTCCAGCTTAAAAACTCTTGAAGAATCATAGTTTTGTCGAATCATAAGTTCTTCTTGAGTAATCCTTGAAACTTCAATGTAATAACTCATACTAGAGAAATCTTTCCATGGGGTTGTTTCATGTTGAACACCATATCTAATTCCTTCTCCCTCAAAAGGAATTCCTAAGCAATTCCGTAACTCTTTAAGGTCTGTCGCTTCCGCGAAAATAAGGTGCCGGCAAAACAGAAGAGTCGCCACCTTTCGTTATTTATCCCTCAGAACGGGAAAGTAAATGATTGGAAAAACCTGACAAAAAGGTATAAGACAAGGCCATCGCAACCGTTGTCTGGGTTCGGGAGTCGGTTACACAAGGGGAAGGTATTAGCACCCCTCACGTCCATCGTACTCGATGGGATCCACGCTTGTTGTGTTTATCTGACGGGTTGGTTTTATCTATCTACCTATCAAGGCTGGCTTAAAAAGAAAAGAAAATGACTCGGCAAAGTGTCGCACTTTATGCCTACGTATTCCCGTCTGGAACGAGAAATCAGAGTCAACGTAGTTCACCTAACTACGGGTTATGGGGAAGGTGGCTCGCCAATACATCAGTATTGTGCCTACGTACTCTCAACAGGTATGAGAGATCAGAGCTTACGTAGTTCGGGATAATACGGATTACGGGAGGTTCAGATTCATCTGTTTTTTCGAGTAGGGTTAACAAACAGTTCCAGCAGTTTGGTGTACACAGCTCGACCTTTGGAGACTTAGGCATTATCGTTTACGGTAGAACTGGGAGTTAACGACACTCTTTTCTTCAGAAAAGCTTCCTTTGAATTATGGGCCCACGGGGCAAAAAGATTTGAAGTTTGTTTTCTGTCTTTTACGGAAGAACTGTTTTTTATGGTTGTCTGTAGTTTGTACAGCACTAGAGACTATGACTTGGGAACGAATGCGTCGCATATCGTCCAAAGGACGTATACTAAACATTCTAGACGATTGAGAGGAGGTCGCTTAATTATCATTACCCAAGTAGCTTAAGGCTCGTATCGCGCTCATACTAACTTGCCTTTATTACGTTTTTTACTGTTGTTTGAGATGAGAAGAGAGAACAGGCTCAACTAAGGGGAGACTATCAAGTCCTAACAGTTGTCATGCCAAGGATTCATCCTATGGTTGAAGTTTGAAACATGGAACTCCTAGAAGTTATCATGCATAGGTTTCAACCTAAAGTTCTAATCATCACTTCCTTATCAAAGGAAGTGAGATTCCTAGGGGATCATGTCAATGATAAACAGAAACAGATAAAGCATCAGCTTAAACAGTAACAGTAAACGATTGTAAAATGTATGAAATGCAAGTGAGGGAGGAAATGTGTGTGGGGCATCAGCCTCCACAAGCTCATCTCAACCTCAAGCCAGATATGAACAACTGCAATCATACAGAAAAAATAAAATGCCATCAAGCTAATCACAAACCACATGGGCAAGGGAGCTGGGCTCTACCGAATACCCGCAAGCAAAGCCATACAGTAAAAATACAAGCAGAGGGAGCAACTCAACCTCTAGTGCAATCATGCTCCTAGCTTAACACAACCTAAACATGAACTTACTCTAATGCGTCAAGCAAATCAAACAAGTCACATCAATACAATTGCACAGAAAGAAAATAGACAGGAAAGAAAGCAAATCAACAGCTTCCACAGCTTCACAGCAAAGCAATCCTCTGACAGCAGCTCAGTCCTCAGTCTGTAACTGTTCTTCAAGGCTCTCATATTCAATAGCAAGTTTCAACTTGCTTCTTCAAGCTTTCAATGCATCAAACACAAGTATCAACTTGTTCTCCAACTTTTTCAAGCTTCAGCTCTTTCTTCAATCTCAATGTGATCTCCTTCACACAAGTGTCAACTTGTTCTTCTGGATCTTCAAGCTTCAGCTCCAAAGGCAGTCTTCAAACAAAGGGGAAGTGGCAACCTCTAGCATCTTCAATATTCTAACAAGGAACTCCATCCTCTAGCAAGGGAGAAAGATTCATCTAACAAGAGCAAGGTGGGTATAGGGAGCAGCAAAGTGAAGACCAAAGGTCACCTCTAAGCACTCCACCATCAAGGAAAGGAACCCTCAAAGGTTCTACCAATTTGTGAGGAGCCACTCATCCTACCAAAGGAGGGATGGGGCCTTCACAATGGGACCTTACATCATAGGGAGGAATGGAAGTGATCAACACCTTCCATGTTTCATGAAGGAAGAAAATCTATTCTAAGAGATCTCCCTAAAAACCCTAATCCTTAACCCTAAACAAACTACACCAAAGGGAGAGAGATCTTCAAGTCCAAGCTCCACCATGCATTCCACAGCAGCCCACACAAGTCTTCATCATCATCTAAGAGCAAGAGAAGCAACACCCTAATCTAAGGGAACTAATGAAATCATTCTAGTTGAATTAGCAAGTTAGGATCACCTAAAACCTAGTATTAAAGTTAATTCTAACTAAAATACTAAAACCAATTATAAAATCCTACAAAAATCACTATGGGAACCTATGTCAATCATGACTCTACCATGTTAATTCCAGAGATCAAATCCTCAAATAAGACCTAGAAATAAATTCTACACTACAAGGTACTAAACTTAAACTCTAAAAAGAAGCACCTAAAGTTTCAATCTAAAAACCACACCTAATTTCATCACAAAAATGTGAGAAACATACTATGGGAGCATACATGTCTAAGCTAACCACACACAAAAAATCAAGCCAAGAATCATCACCAAGTGATCACACTAAAATCATCAAACAGAGGTATCAACCATGGGAATTCTATTATCAAATAAAATGTAAAAAATGCACAAAAATTGAAAATGCATGATTTCTCTAATATTTTTATTCAATAAAATTCTAGATCCAATCATGAATCAAGGAAAAAAAACTTGGAATTGATTGACCTATTTTCCTATTTTTTATGAATTGAAATGATGAAATTAAAAGAAAAACATAAGAAATTAATAAACTTGCGTGGCAAATAGCAAAGAACATCAGTTCAAATCCTCGATTGGGCCAGATGGGGGTGAGAATAGCAAGAAAATTCCAAGGCCCATGCGACTGAATTCATTCATTCTCTCTTCAGCTCAGAAAAATTAAAGGAAAAGTTCATGCGTGAGGATCGAACCAATGCTCCTTTGGTGCATGTATCACAACACAAGAGCCTAAATTCCAATTAGTGAAACGCAACGTTGAGGGAGGAGGGCATGTGGCGCCACATACGCGCTTGGATGAAGGACTGAGTCAACATTTCCAGGCAAATGAAGGGTGAAGATTCCATCTTCCTCATTCAAACTCTGCAACATTCGCGTGCAGCCATGGCCACCGCCGGTGACATTTCCGGTCACCCTGCACAACCCTAACTTCCTCTACAGACCACCATTCGCCACGATCCTTACATGAATCTTGTCCAGAATTTCACCAGCAATCTAACCATACCACTTATTCACTCTAAAAAGGCATGAATCGTGAAATTACAATCTCAACCGAAAATGGAATCCACCCTAAATTGTCTCTAATCATGCAATTGATCATCCTAAATCCAACTACACTTCATCCTGATCCTAACCACCTATGAATTGCTATCTAACACTGCCTAAATTATGAGCAATCGTAAAATTCATCAACCTGTGTTCAAGCTTGTAACAGAGGTAGTTCTTGCAATCTTCAACCTCCAAGAAAGTGCATATTCACTCCAAGATGCTTGGTGAAGGTTATGAAATCCTCAATTGATCTTGATTCGCCCTTGAACTCCAAAATCAAATTTCAACTTCAAGCTTCTTGCTCCACTTCTCTCCAATGGTTTCTTCACGAAAATGATCACCAGAACCTTCCAATTCTGTTCTAAATCCTATTTATGATCTGTTTCAATGGGTTAGAGGCCCAAACCAGGCCCATTTATGAGTTTTGGATTTTCACCTTTCTTCAAAATTTTCAATGTGGAAATGTGCTTTCAAGCTTTGTTCATACTCCAAATTTATCCAACATGATTCACTTAAGCCTTATGGAGTGTAGTGATGTGGTTTCCTTCCTTTGATTTCAACCTATGGAGTGTGTGAGATGTGTTTATTATTTGTGAAGCAACCTTCCAAATAGCCATGTTATGGACTTAAAACCAAAAATGTAATAATGCCAATCTCTCTAAAACATTAATTCCATTCAAATTGACTACAAATTTGACTTGAAAACATGTTATTCTCAATTGTTTTGAATTTTCCCATCTTAATTCATTAAAATGGCTTTTATATGAACTTTCTTCCACCAATGCTTGATATAATCCATATCAATGGACTCTTAATACTTAGACAAGCTAAAAACATCATTTTGAACAACTTTCATGTTGAACAAAACTTCATTTGAAGCTTGCAAGATGGTGAAATGGACTTATGATTCAAAATGACCTGTAATGTCCAAATACCCAAAATACCCTTGACTTGTCAAAGCCATAACTTGAATTCTACAAATCCAATCATGGACTTCTAGCACTCTCTAGAAAGCTAAGAGAATAAGTAACAACATTCATGTTGACCAAAAGTTCATAGGAATCATCCTTCTTGGGCAAAAGTTTCATGCAAGTTGGGTAACTTTCAAGCTCCAAATTTACACTCCTCAGATGACCTGTAACTTGTCTGGCTCATAACTTGAGTTCTATGGATCCTATCAAGGACTTCTAGTACTCAAATTAAATCTAAGATCTTGCTCTACAACAATCATGTTAGGGTCAAGATGATATGAAGATCATATCTTGAGTTAAATGGCCTTGAAGTCATGGGTCAAACTAGGGGATTTTACACTGTCAAGTCTTAGAAACCCTGGCTTGAAACTTCTCAAACTCTTCAATCATGATGAGTTAACCTTGAAATCATTCTTATAACATCTCAATGCATAAATCCCTGATTACATGGCTCTTGGATTAGGTCTTAACCTTCTTCAAATCATCAGTTGACTTAGGGTTGACCCAATCAAACCCTAGCTGCACCATTCATGACTGAGCCTTCTTAATCTTGCACAATGACCTGGCAAGGCCTCAAAGTGATCTTCAACACTTCTCATGAGCTCTATCAAGACCTAAAGTCTAACTTCACGGCTTCAAAATCATCTAATGGCTTTTCACAACTTTCAAGTTATGAGACCTACACACTCTTGGTCTCAACCACTCTCTCTGAGGATCTTTTAACTTCTCTGACAAGGATATCAACCCTTCAGCACCTGAATAACCTTCTTAGCTAGCTTCATAGTCTTGTATAGCTCTTAATTGGTAATAATACCTCTTGATCTCCTGCACACATGTCAATGAAATGCAAATGATAATGCTAATGTGAATGAAATGAAACACAAGCTAGGTGAAGAAATGTTGGGCAAATTTTGGGGTGCAACAGCTGCCCCTATTCAAACGGCTTGGACCTGACTGGGTGAGAAGCAAATGGCTCTCAAACAATCAAGGTGAAAGACGGTTGAATACTGTCGCTACTGCGAAAATTGGCGCCGGCTGAACAGAAGAGTCGCCATCGTGCGTTATTTATCCCAACGGAGGGAAAGGAAAAGCTCGAAGTAAACCTACCGCAAAGACGGGAAAGGAATGGTCATCGCAACCAAATCCTGGATTCGGGATTCGGTTACGTAAGGGGAAGGTATTAGCACCCCTCACGTCCGTCGTACTCGACGGGATCCACGCTTGTTTTCTAGTACGGATTGTTATTCTATCTACTCTACAGGTCTGGGGTTAAAATAAAATAAAATGACTCGGAAAAGTATCGCACTTTATGCCTACGTATTCCCGTCTGGAACGAGAAATCAGAGTCAACGTAGTTCGCCTAACTACGGGTAAAGGAGGGGAAGTTTGCTCGCTAGGATATTGCATCCTATGCCTACGTACTTTCATACAACATGAAAGATCAGAGCAAACGTAGTTCGGGCTACGGAAGACACAGATTTGTCTGTTTATCTTTTATCCTTCTGAAAAAGGTTTTCTCCTGATTACAGTTGTCCATGCGGAAAAAAATGACACTTTGATTGGTTTTCAGTCTTTTTACGCAAGAACTGTCTTTTATTGATGTTTGACCTCTTATTGTATTTTTGATTGTTTTTGAGATAGAAGAGAAAGAACTCTAAAACCTAGGGTATAAAAATGGGAATCAAAACTATCCTAATGTTGTCATGCATAGATTAACACCTAATGTCTGTCATATTTCTCTCTTGCGCAGAGAGAAACAGAGATCCTAGGGGATAAACGGAAAAGAAACAACAAATATACAGTAAAGCAGTAAAATGCATGAGATGCAGCAATACAAGCGAGGCAAGGGAGTCCCACTCAACCTCGAACCTGGAAAACAATAGGCAAAGTGAAACGGCTTCACTTCAAACCTAAGGGAAAAAATTAACAAACAATACAGTAAAAAAATAAAACCCCAAAACCAGCTCTGACAGCACACCAGCTCCTACAGCAGCAGCTCTGAAAAACATCAAACTCTGACATTGATTAACAGCAAACAGTAACATCCTTAAATGAACCTCAAAATCAAAATTCAATGGCCTCCAAGCTTTAGGTAAGCTCCATCTTCAAGGCAAGCACTCCAGAAGAGAATCACTTAACAGAATAAGTTGGAATGGTAAAACAGCTTATTGACAACCAAAGGCTATAAGTGTTTATCATCATGAGAGACTGGTTTCCTCAAAGTTCTACCTCTAAGGTAAGGCCACTTATCCCTCCAAAGGAGGGAGGTGAATACCCTAGAAGGACTTTTAGTCATTGGGAGGACTGGAAGCACAAGAAGCTATTCATGCTTGTATAAAGAATTTAGTCTATTCTAAGGCTCTGCTTACTCCTATTTCCTATGTCTTCAAAAACATCTTCAAGCACAAGGATATCCATGCATCCCACTTTGATCTCCATCTTCAATCTTCTATTATGCTCCTTCATGCTCCATAAGCCCAATCCAAGCCTCATACCCCATAGCAAAGCCCAACCCAAGCAAACAATACAAAAGCCCATAATGGTCACACCAAACAATCCCACTATTTACAAAAAAATCAAGTAAAATAGTAGTATATTATTTAAAAACCTAAAATTAATTCTAAGGGGATTTATACATCTACCCTACATACCCTATATTTCCCAGCTCCTAATTCAAGCTAAAAACCCAAAACCTAAGTGTTATGATGCACCTATGTCAAGTTTAACCCTAATTCTAGTCACCCTAATGTTGATGGTTCAAAACTATCCTAAATTAAATCACAAAAATGTGATAAAATTCCAGGGGGAACCTAATACTCTAATCTAACCATAGGTAAAAGAATCACATAAAAATAAGAAAGGGAATGGCTAAACAAAATTCAACAAAATGGATATACAAACTAAAATGCAATAAAAGCAACTAAATGTAGAAATTCACCAAAAATAGAAAAATGATTAAAATACTAAATTTATTTTTTGATAATTTTCTTGAGACATTAATGAGAATGAGGAAAAAAAATCCCATGTAAAAATGACTATTTTTGAATTTATTATGATTTTTTGAGTAAACTATATGCAAACATAAAATAACATGAAAATCAAACAAAATTAAAAAACAGGTGTGGCAAAAAGTAAATATTTACAATGCATAAGTGCATTGGGCCCAGGAGGGGGTGCAGTCAGCAAAACGCACTAGGCCCATACTGCTTCAAAAAACATTAAAAAAAACCCAAGGGAAATGCAACCGGGGGGGGGGGGGGGCGAATAGCAACGATTCACTGTGTTAATTATGCTTGGGCCCCAAACGGGGGGGGGGGGGGGGGGCGAATAGCAAATGGCCTAAGGCCCAAAATGAAAACACAAGGGGAGAGGAGGCGCGCCTGGGAAACCATGGGGGATGGATCAACAATCCCCTAATGGACCTAAGCCCGAGTTCAATCCAATCTCAGCATTAGCCAAACAAAACCCTAACTCCTCTACCTCTCCCTCAGCACTGTTCATCGTCCTCACAACCCTAACGACGCAAATCGCCTTACCCTCTCAAACTTCCTTCAGTCTCCGTCTCTCTCTCCTAATCTCCCTCACAAATCCTCTCCGTTTAAACTTTCTCCCTCAAACTATCTCTCTCTAATCTCCATCTCAAACTAATTTCCCTAACATCAATCTCCGTAAATTCCTCTCAGCCACACAAAACCTAGTTCTACCATTAAACAACAACTGCTAGATTTACCAAGATCGACGACAAACCTAGAGGTGCGACGAAGGTGATGAAGAATTCGAAATTGTGCTTGAAGAAATTGGAGGATCAACTTCTGGAGAGTTCCTTATCGACGCTTGAAGATCCACGACGTTGATGGAGATTTTGTAAACCGGACGAAAATCTGGAAAACTGGTTGAAGATTGATGACACTCGTTGAAGATCTTCGTTGAAGGTTCTTGAAAGTCTGAGAAATAGGATGAATCTGGACGAACGGGAGATGTTGGATGAAGATCCAGATGAAGAACACGATGCAATGACGAGATCGTTGAGTTGATGGAATTGTTGATGAATCTGGAGAATGACGAACTGGATGAGGATGATGAATGATCTGGGAATGTAATTGATTTTCTGGCGAATCTGGATGATCAATGAGTGATGCTGATGAAGATCAAGATGAAGAACACGATGATGTTCTTGATGATTTGCAGAAATCTGGAAAAAATGGAGAATCTGATGAGTTTTCCGGCGAGGTTAGCAGATTCCGACGACAGTTGCGGAGGAGACAGGGTGGTCCGGTGAGCTTTGCATGGCCGACGGTGGGAATCCATTGGCGGGACGCGTGGCAGTGAGAAGGAGGGAGAGAGAGACGCGTGGAGGGGGAGAGAGGGAGGAACAGCCAAGTGGCAGAGAGAGAGACTTAGTGGAAAGTGAGGTGTCGAGTTTTGAGGGAGTCTGAAAAATGAGGTGGCTCACCCTGAGTTGCACGCGTGGCATGGCATTTATACGACATGTGGCAGTTGGACCTTGGACTTTTGATCTGGGCCTCACGAAATGGGTAATGGCCCAATTAGACTAATGACTCAGAATTAATGAATTAACCATGATTAAATGGAAATTAACTAAACAAAGATTAATACAAAACCCTAATTAAACTAAAACGAAAATATTAATTAAAAACCTAATTAAAAGCTCTAATTAATCCTAATTAATGACCAACCGAAAATTACTAATAACCCTAATTAATCCTAAAAAACAAGATTATTCCTAATTAAAAACCTAAACAAAAATAAAACACAAAATCCTAACTAACCTATTAAAAACAGAAAAAAATAATATTTAATATCTATATCTATTTAAAAATTCTAATTAAATCTGAAAAATCAATTAAAATCTAATAAAATCTAAAAAGCATTAAATTCTATATTAAATCTATTTATTAAAAGAAAAGTAATATCTATTTATATCTATTTAAAAGAACTATTCTATTTAAAGATAAAACTAATATCTAAAAAAATAAAATCTATTAAATCTCTTAAAAAAAGGAATATCTATTT
The DNA here is from genome assembly GCA_963859935.3 of Lathyrus sativus. Lineage (NCBI taxonomy): Eukaryota > Viridiplantae > Streptophyta > Magnoliopsida > Fabales > Fabaceae > Lathyrus > Lathyrus sativus. The sequence continues at coordinate 499,757 of OZ012737.1, forward strand.
AAAATCTATTAAGAAAATATCTACTAAATTCTAAAAACA